>CAWUFW010000304.1:600000-1020000 GCA_963921515.1 Calotriton arnoldi
CAAGTCCGTCTAGTCAGAAGGCATTAAACAGAAAATACTACCGGACTTAATAGAACAGCTCTCCTCTATGGAGCAATACATCAAGAAACATAAAATAATTAACCAACCCTGTCCCAACTCCCTCCCCTCCCCAACATGGTGGTGGCACCTAAAAATATCTTCATCATTGTGTCATGATAGGTTGTACTTCATATCTGAAAAAGGTGTAAGGCTCTGATAGAGGCAGGGCAAACAGCAGATGGAAGGCCATGAGAAAGAAAGGTGACCAGGGGGCCCCATTTAAATTCAAAGTTCGTAAAGTTATCTCTAAAGACTTCCGACATACGTCCATACTGAGTAGCTTCCATAGTCTAGAGTGCCAGAGGGAGACTGCCGGAGCTTCCTGTTTTTCCAGGCGGCTGCCAGTGTGACCTTCGCCGCTCCAATGCAGAGCCACATGATAGTTTTATCAGCCCGGGTCTGATGTTCCAAGGCAGGATCACGGAGCCCCAGCAGGACCTCTGCCATAGTAGTAGGAACAGGATATCCCAACATGTCTTTAATGTGTGCAAGTATTTCTTCCCAGAAGGGCCGTATATGTGGGCAGTCCCACCAGATATGCTGGAAGTCCCCCAGAAGCCCGCATCCCCTCCAGCATCGATCAGAGGTAGTGGGGAAGATCCGTCTAAGCTTGGAGGGATAAAGATACCAATCCATCATGGTCTTAAGGTGTGCTTCCCTGAGCTCTATGGAGTGGTTGAATTTCATGGTATCGGACCACAGGTGGGACCATTCGTCGTCTGAGATGTCTCGTTGGAGGATTCCCTCCCACATGGCCATGTATCGAGGGCGCGGGGAGCGCGTAGTGGTAAGGAGAAACTTATATAAAAAGGAAATCGCGCCTTTCATAGTGGTAGCCTTAGTGAGAAAAGCTTCAAATTTTGTGAGGGGACGAGTAGCCGCCTCCCGGACCTGTGGTGTAAGGGCCCAATGCAGTAATTGGCTATAGCGGTATCGTTCTGTATTCTCCAGGCCATAGTCCCTTTTACAGTTATCAAAAGTGAGAGGGTCAAAGTTATGGAAAAGATGTGTTAGAGCTAAACATCCTCCCTCCCTCCAGGTGTCAAACGGTCCCGCCTGCATCCCCGGGGGGAATGCCGGATTGAAATGAAGAGGCGTGAAAGGGGAGGGAAAAGAGGACCATCTCTTATCGCTTGCCACTGAGTCCCATACCTTAAGGGTTGTGCGTGTGGGAGTGCTGATGTAAGTGTTCTTGGGTCTATCTTGTTTAGGCCGCCAGATCAGATCCCATATAGTCCGCCCGGTCACACTGCGGTCCATATGTAGCCAGTGTTTGTCGGAGTCATGTTTTGTCCATTCAATCAGTACGCGGAGTTGGGCGGCCTTGTAATATAAATGAATATCTGGGAGTCCGACTCCACCCTCCGCTCTGGACCGACGAAGTATCGAAAAAGAGAAGCGAGCCCTTCTCCCTTGCCAAATGAAATTTAAGATCATAGCCTTAACGCGTCGGAAGAAGTCCCCCTCTAACTCTATGGGCAGGGCTTGAAATAAATAGAGGAGCTTGGGGAGAAGCGTCATCTTAATGGCATGGATCCGACCCAGCCAGGACAGAAAGAGGGGCTTCCATTTAGTAAGCTCTGCTTGTATCCGCGTGAGTATTGGGGGGAAGTTGGCGGCATATAGTCCTTCCACTCTTGGAGTAATCTGAACCCCCAGGTATTGTATGGATGAAGTGGCCCATTGAAGAGGTGTGAGGGGTTGCAGCCTGGAAAGCTCCGCTGTAGGAAGTGTGAGGTTGAGGATGTAGGACTTGCCTAGATTTATTTTAAAGCCCGCTATTGCCTCAAACCGAACCAGCTCAGCCTGTAGGGGTGGCAGGGATGTGGCTGGGTCCGCCAATGACAGCAGGACGTCGTCAGTGAAGAGGAGATTTTATGTTGTTCCCCCGTGAAAGGGATCCCCTGAATCGTAGGGTTCGCTCTAATTGCTGTTGCTAGTGGCTCGATACTAAGGGCGAAGAGCAGCGGGGAGAGGGGACACCCCTGTCTGGTACCTCTGGAGTGGGAGAAAGAGGACGAGTGTGTGCCATTGATCATCACTTTAGAATGGGGTTGAAGATAGTTAGCCCGAATCATAGTGAGAAATTCGGGTGCAAAGCCAAAAGCCGCGAGGGTATGAAAAAGAAACGCCCAATCCACCCTGTCAAAAGCTTTTTCCGCGTCCAATCCCACCAGGACCGCGGGAATCCGACGTCTATTGGCCTTCTCAATAAGGTGGACTATTCGGCGGGTGTTATCGTGGGTTTGGCGCCCTTTAATAAATCCCGATTGGTCCGGGTGTATGAGGTCGGGCATAAGCTCATTGAGCCGCTTAGCCAATATGGAGGAATAGAGTTTCACATCGAGGTTGAGCAGGGCGATAGGCCTGTAGGAGGCGCACGCATGAGGGTCCTTCCCTGGTTTGGGTATAACAGTAATCATTGCTTCCGACATGGAGCCAGAGGTTAAGCCTTCCTCCGCCATCTTATTAAAGAGCTGTGTAAGATGCGGGGTGATATCAGATGCAAAAGTTTTATAAAATATGGCGGTATAGCCGTCCGGACCAGGAGCTTTATGGAGCTTGAGAGCCTTAATAGCAGAGAGAACATCGTCAGAGGTGATGGGGGCAGAAAGTGTCTCATTCCCTTCAGGGGAGACCTGCGGGAGATGGAGGGTGTGGAGATATTCCCGTTGGGCGTCGGGATCTAAACGATCCCCCGTGTAGAGATGTTTATAGAAGGAGCTAAAGGTCTCCGCCTTTTCCTCGTCGCTGTGAGTAAGTTCCCCATGTGATCCCCGTATACCGCCTATGTACTCCTTCTCTCGTTTATCTTTAAGCTGCCTAGCAAGGTGTTTGCCAATCTTATTGCCCTGGGAGTAGGATAGTTGACGTAGTTTAAGAAGCGTGTACTCCGCCCTATTGTTGTAGATGGCTCGGAGTTTACCCCTAAGCGCTGTCAGGTTGCGAAGGGTATGCCTTGTGGGGTTTGATTTATGAGCGTGTTCAGTGGAAGTCAGTTCCGACTCCAACCGCTCTCTTTCTTTAGCACGTTGCGAGTTTAGCGCGGCGTTGAGGGAAATGCACTTCCCCGAAAGACCGCCTTAAAGGCGTCCCAATTAGTAAACTCCGACGTGTCTTCCGACTTGTTAATGTCAAAGAATTCAGTGATAGATTCCCTTAATTTAGTGCAGGAGTCCTTATCTCTGGCAAGCGCAGCCGGGAAGTACCACCTGGGAGAAGCAGAGGAGTCCACCCTCCATCCCATCGAGACTGCCAGGAGACTATGGTCAGATATTGAGAGGGGGAAAATCTTGGCATCCTGTAAGGCACCCAGGAGTGATTGGCTGATAAAAATATAATCGAGACGGGAGTATGTACGGTGAACATGTGAGTAAAATGTGTAATCGCGTGAGTTAGGATACAAAAAGCGCCATGCATCACGGAGTCCCATGTCGTGAAGTTGTTGTCGTATATCCGGGGAGAAGGAACCCATATCTGAGCGTTGCGGGTGAGTGCTATCTAAATCTTTCTGCCAAGTTAAATTGAAGTCGCCCATGAGTACCAGTGGTCCCTCCAGGAAATCCAATAGTCTCCCCAAAAAAGTGTGCAAGAAGACCGTCTGGCCAGTGTTGGGGGCATATACCGCTACACAGGTGCAAAGTTTCCCCATTAAGCGACCCTTTACCATGACCCAGCGACCGTCTTTGTCGCATTGTACATCCAAGGGCTGGAATTTTGTGGAGGACCGAAACAGGAGTGCCACCCCTATGTTTCGTTGGTGCGGACGATCTATAAATCAGAGGGTAGTGTTTGTGTCGGAACCGTGTGTCCTCAGCTCTAGCCAGATGTGTTTCCTGTAGGGCCACTACGTCGAGGTGGTGATCAATAATGTATTTCCATACCTTTTGGCGCTTCTGAGGGGAATTAAGGCCCTTAACGTTCCAGGTACCGATAGAAATTGTCATAGTGTCAGGAAATGAAACAGCATCTCAATAGATACCCCACTAGGCTCAACATTTCCCCCACCATCAGCTGCCCCAAGGAGTGACCTCTCCCCTTCTAACAAAGTGCAGGCTTACTGTGTGATCTGCATACCTATCTATACGAGATGTTAAAACGCCACCACCATGACCCACCCACTCCCTCCCTTCCCATCCCCCCCAAAAAAAGAACAAAATGCAAACCTTATATACAACATAGAAAACAAAATCCAATCCCCGGGAAGTGTAACGAAAACCCCCAGGAATGCGGGGAGGCGGTGGGACCGAGGTCCCCGTCCGCACCCATCCCGGAGCAATGCCAACAGGATTCACATACAAACGACCCCGAGGCGCCGTCAAGTCCTCGCTAAGGTAAGCCCCCGCTGCCATGAGTAGGACCTGGTCATATGCTTCCGCCCCAGCAGTACCATGACGGTCTTTGAGAAAGGGGATTTAGACACCAGACAGCCATGGAGCATATATCAAAGTATACCTGAGTTCAACAGGGGTGAGAGTACATCATTCGCAGTATTAACCGCAATGGAGGGTGCCGCAGCCCTTGAGTACCAAGCATCAGCAGGAGGTCAGTGAGGATGAAACAGCCAGGAGGAGTGAGACACCGCCCCACTCGTCCCTCGAGAATGTGCAGAGGTCCCCTCAGCCCCCGCTGATCATGGTGGTGCTAGAAACCATTTCCACCCCGAACAGAATGATGCAATGCCGTGAAGCATTCGTCGGGGAATCATCTGCGGCCTCTGCGTGAGCCCGCCGACCATGCAGGCGCGTCCGATCGGGCCTTGTGTAGTGCGCTGGAGGCATCTGGAGCGGAGTCTTGATCCTCTACGGAGAGACCCAGCAGAACCAACCCTTCCTGTAGGTCAGAGATATGACGCTGTTTATTACGAAATTCGAAACTAAGTCCAAACGGGAAAGTCCACCGATATCTAATCTTATCCTCTCGGAGTTTGGCAGTGAGAGGCCTGAACAGCTGTCTCCGTGCAAGAGTGGCCGGCGCCAGGTCTTGGTAGATCGTACACGTGTGCTTTTGGAAAGAGATGGAGTCCTTGGGCCTAGCCGCTGCGAGCACCGCTTCCTTAACCTTGAATGAGCGGAATTTCGCTAAGATGTCTCGGGGCCTCCTCTTGTCTCCATTCTGCAATTGTCCCACTCGGTGGACCCGTTTCAGTTTTATTTTGAGGGATTGAGGGCTTAGGATCTCCGCAAAGAGCCCCTCCACAAATGCCTCCAGATCTGGCCCCTCCGTGTTAAAGATTGCAGGAATCGCTGTTAGCATGAGCTGAAAGCCATTTTGTACTTGGCAGCCATTTTAGTTAGCCATGTGCTCGCCATGTGCTTTCTCCCTCTTCCAGAGTCTTGCACATGCTCAGAGAGGCCTAGCTGGTAGAATGCACCTGCTCCTAGTATAGAACTGTCAAGCTATTCTTACTCATGTAAGCAGTTTAGTCTCCCCTCCCACTTTGTGGAGCAAGCAAATTTTGTATACCCATATTAGTCAATAAGCATGCTTGTATGTGCTAGGACCTCCCCTTGATTTTATG
Source organism: Calotriton arnoldi (assembly GCA_963921515.1). Taxonomy (NCBI): domain Eukaryota; kingdom Metazoa; phylum Chordata; class Amphibia; order Caudata; family Salamandridae; genus Calotriton; species Calotriton arnoldi. The sequence continues at coordinate 605,582 of CAWUFW010000304.1, forward strand.
CTGACTATATAACAAATGCATATATAAGGACCCTGTTCTCTGCACTCATTAGAATGCCTCCTACAGTGGCCTGCGGGTACCGTAAGATGCAATCTCCCTCATCTGAGGTTAATAAAACATGTTTTTTTGATATTACAGCTTCTGTGCCAATCTCTTCTTTGTTGGTCTTAAGGACCAGATGTATCAGTGAACCCCTAAGAAGGTTTTTATTTCTACAAATGGCGCCCGAAAGTGGGACTCATCGGTGCAGCGGCTATCCAAGGGAGTGGTCTTGAAGGGAGACAGGAATCTACTGAGGAGTACAGGACAGGAATCTACTGAGGAGGTACCCTGCGCACGGAGATTGTTTTGTCTTCCAGCCCAGTATATTTCTGGTCTTCCTGATCTGATCCTCCAAGTGTTTGCCGCTCCCGACTGAGAACTTCTTTGGCGTGAGTATTTTAAAATGACCGTTAGGTCACTCAGAACTTGGCAGTTGGAACCTGGACACCATTTGATTGGTAAGAGCCGTTTTGCGGCACTTGCTGTTGGTTTGATGCCTTTGATTGGTAAGGTAGTTTTAGTAACACTTACTGTGGCTTTGTTTGTATGATTGGCCAATTTTGGAATTTGTTTTGTAATTATATATGCATTGCAATTCATATAGGCAGGTAATGAGGAGATTTTTCTCTAAACTTTGAAAACTTGAACGACACAGATTGTGTTAAGTGTCACTTGGAGTATAATATTATATATGCTATAATATTTTTGGCATGCCTGTTACCAGCACACTTTGTTGAAAGTGTTGCTGTTTTGGAGGTACCGATATGGATTTAGTAAGTACTTAGTTGACTCCTCAGAGGGGATACCTAAATAGGTTTAGGTATAGTAAAAAGATATTTCTTCCTTGGTGACTAAGTACCCCATGGAACTAAATATGTACATAAAACGGATCCGGATCTGCGCACTTAGTAACATTCATAAGTGGTGATATGCAGAGCGCTTTTTGAGTGTTCTACCAGCCAAAACTGGCGAATTTGGTGTATTTTGGCTTCTTGACCATGGAACAGTTTTTTGGGCTACTTTTGAGAGCTCTTCTTGTAAATATGACTTACAATTAGTATTTACGAATAGGTTGGTCTTGCGTACACTTTGTAAGCTGTCCTAAGTATTGATTTGTGGGTTAAATGTGTGTTTAAATGTCTATGTGGGGTTTTTGGTTTGACATTGGTAATACTTGTGTAAGTACTCTGTGTACGAATGGCTAGCTTTAAGCGCGCTGTGTTGTGTCCTTCTGTAACTGTCTGGAATGAGCTCAATGAGTTTGTTTATGTTTTTTTTGCTGTCATCATTCTGTTATGCAAAATGTCATTTAGTTACTTACATATTAAATAAAAATCCAGAAATAAATTATGTAACATATGCTAAACAGCTGCATGTTACTATTAAATTGACAGAGTAAGACACTATACATGTGTGCAAATTGCCACAATGCTAAATATAAAATTAGAATTCGTATTCAATAGGATTAAAATAGGCCTCATACAGAGGTAAAAAAAAAAAACGAAATTGTGTGTTTTGTAATCAATAGACTTAAATACACAATGTTACAGCCTTTTCCTTAAAATACATTGTATTAGACATTAATAGGCATGCACATCATTTGAGTGAATTTGGTCGTTGCTGAACTAAATACACATTATAGAAAGATAGATTTGACTGCATTGAAATGCCTCAGTTTTTAAATAGACTGTGACATGCTTTTCTTTCAGCACCCGAGAAAAAAGCTTTCCGACAGCTGTGTTTAAACTGACTAACTGAAAGAAACCGTTTGACACAGCAAATGGGGATTTAACTCTGTCAGGGTATTTCAAATAATAAAAGGGTTTTTTCCTGAGAAAGGCGTGAAAATTCGACGCCTGCTGACAAACAACAGCTGCATAAATAGCATATGGCTATTCCTGCTCACGGCCACAGACAGGAATGCTGTGTCAGCGACATTTTAAGTCAGTGTAAACCTGGTATACAGGCCTGCATTATTTTAAAAGTTTCAAAACACCAGTTTCATTATTTTGGATAACAGAGAACAAAATTGAAAGTAGGGATTTCCTTTCTTAATGCCTTTTTTATAAGTATATCTATGGTTCTGATGTTAAATGATAACTGTGCTTTTAAAAAGTGGCGCAGACTTTTCCTGTTTCAAGTAAGGCTTCTGTGCTTAGGGTTATGAATGAATGTGTTTAAATATGATAGGCTACGAATGAAGCTTGCTTTTCCAATGTGGAATCATCAAAATGGTTGGTTTTATTGATAAAAAATAATAATTATTATATGGGAAAAAAATATATTGTTAAAAACAAATGCTTTAAATTCGTTTTTTCATCTTTATAAAGCCTAATCATCATACTGTGAATTCCTAGTATCAAAGTTGAATTTAAGCAGTGCTGTACCGAAAAAAGGGAACTTAAATGTGAAATGTCACTTTACCCAGCCGTACAAAACTTATTTTTATAAGGGTATATCTTATACATTTCTGATTTCCCATTCCTGGGCTATCTAGAGAACACTCTGGGGGTTCCTATTATGCAAAAATATTGTAGGATATTCATTTTTAAGTGCCCCTACCACCAAAGTCGAAATTGAGCTAAATTCACAATTTTACAAGCAGTTCTACCACTCAAGGCAGTTTTAACGTGCTCTTAGGCTTCAATAAAAGTATACATATGCAAGTATAAAATAAACAGCTGCCTCTGCATTACTAGATTGCACACCACTGTACATAAATGAAAATAAGTATAGGACTGCTTTTCGCTGTGATTCTCCAGAGTTGCTTTGCATTACAAAACCGCATGGCAAGCCTTGCACGCAAAAATGAGCAGCTGCTGAACGGGTCAAAGGTCGGAGTTCTGCATTTAGCAACTTAGCAGGGTGAAGGGTAATGTTTGCTGGGACACTTCGACCTTCGAAAAGTTTTTGAAAGACGAGATGATAGCGCAAAGAGAGAAAGAGAAGCTTTGCTTCCTATTTTTGGCAAACACACGTTTTGCGCAGTCCTATGCCACGAAGGAAGACAACCCTCAGTTGAACATTGATCTGCCATTTATATAAAATAATGGTTTTAGTTTAAAGAATACTGTGTAGGGGCTACGATAAGGAGGAAATGGATTTTAGTTTGCATTCATGCGCCCTCATGTTAATCTAGTACAATTGCTGTAGAAATTGGTTTAAAGTTAACTCAATTTGCATTGTGTTAGACTGAATCAGAGAATAGCCACTTTCTAAGATATCTCCTACAAGTTTGTTTGTGCCCAGTTGCTACAAATAGGGGTTGAAAGTGTTGACGGAAGTAAAACCTGTTTCAGGTTTTCCTACTGTCAAAATGGGGGAAGGAGGCTAGCTCCTCTACAAATTAAGGGTAGGCAAAATTATGTTTTCTCTCTTCTTTTTCTCACTTTTTTTTTAGTCTGTCTAAAGCTGTCTAGGAAATGGCCATATGACAGTTAAGGCACTTTGCATTGTTCATAAGGCGGCACACAAAATGGGGCCTAAACCATTACAGAGAATGTTTACTTGGTACTCCCCAGCTAGAAGTCTTCGTTCCTTGGCAGCCCACCTAGTATGTACCCCACGAGTCAAGAAAACCCGACTAGGAGGTAGATCATTTGGCTATACAGCCGCAAGGCTATGGAATGAACTACCAAGTGAACTCAGACAGACTGATGACTTACTGCAGTTTAGAAAAAAGCTAAAAACCAGGCTCTTTCCAAAAGAATAGCCTTGAGAGATTGGCGCATGATGATTCATAGTTTTATAGCTGCACAGTGATTTAGGTAATCCCAGCGCCAGGATGCCCGTTGGGTGACAGCTGCGCTATATAAATGCTACTTACAATTACAATTGGCTATTCTGTAATACTGTTTTAAAATTGTTGGAATTAATAAAAAGATGAAACACATAAGCTATGTTACTGCCCATCCTGTATGAAAGAATGAGTAGAACAGATTGATGTTCCCTTATTTGATCTTTATGGAAAATTGTATAGTGGGGGTTTCTGTTCAAAAATCTCAGGTGGCAACACTATTATTGTTTATGTTATTCTCATATTCTATACAGTTTTGCAAGGGCATTGCTAGTCTTTTATTAGCTAGTCTGTGTAAATAAGCTGACAGCCCTTATTAGAGCTGGAGATAGGGTTTTTTTCCTTTTGAAAATGATGTTGCATAGTCCAGATCGTGAAAAGTACAATGCAGGAAAGACGCTCATGTGATCCTTAGCAAACATTTTGAAGGAAAATATTGTTTTATAGGAGTTTGTTTGTCATAACATGTTCTGCTGGAGAAAAAGTACCCACTATGTTGAAGTTTAGTTCTTTTTGCAATAAGAATCCCTGTTAAAATTAGCAGTTTTAGATTTTCCTGCTGCACCTATAACATGAGAGCATGGTCCTAAGCATAACATGTAAGAGAAATTATTTTACAAGTGTCTGCAGTCCTGTACAAGTAATGTAAAATCTATGAGTAAAAGTGTAGAACATTTCCTTTTTCTTGAGGGTTCTTCAGATTAGTAATATAGGAATACACCAATGTAAGTATTTGGAGTATGTCTGTATTGTTTTTCTTTTTCCTCAGAATTTAGTAAATGAACACAGACTTCCTTGGCTGTTTGGGATTGGGTGATGTATTACGCTTGTCAGTTCACCAAAACGTTCCTTTTATACTTGCCAATAGGTCCAGGGTTTTCTACTCTCAGATAGATGAAGTGGCTCTTGGGTGCCTTGCTAATGTATGGGGCGCCCCAAGACTAAGGAAGTATTCTGAGACTATCCTCTCTGTTGTTAGATTATTTCTGTGCCTTGTCTAAAGACCTCTTGTTCTGTCCACCAATAAATATTTGCTGCCTTACAACCATTGCCAGAGGGGCCCGGACATCAGATCCAGCCTGGGGAGTCAGCGCCACTGCAGCTTGAAGCCAAAGTGAAAGGAACCAGCATAGGCGTTGCTGGCAACTAGGACCTCAGTGAAGTCGGAAGCACTGGGACGTGAAGTGTGTACCCCTGCCACTGTCTTGGGCGAAAGACGGGGTTACAAATCAGGATGGAGAAATCTTTGTGTGAATCCAGTTTTTGATGCCCAGCTGAGAGAGTCACAGAACGACAAGGACGGCAAGGAGGCTTTTGCTTGAGGTGACCCCCTTTGAAACAAGGGTTGCTTCAGGCCTCTTAATCCTGGTCCCAAAGTGAATGCAAGTCTACGCCTTTGTTTGTTGATCAAGAGATGCCCGAGCACATTGGGTACAATTTGTGCCCCAACAAAAGAGCAGTGCGCCAGAGGTGCAAATACAGGAGTTAGGGAAGGACTTGAGTTTAGGGTACAGGTGCTATGCCCTTGGTGCCTGTTAGATTAAAGTGAAGAAAACTGGTGCACTGCCTGAGACACTGGATAGGATCATTGAGGGTATTTGCCCTGGGGGGTGATTGCCCTATCCTGAAAGAAAGACTTTTTCTTCTCCGTGATTCTTGAGTTGCGAGTTGTGCAGCTCCACCGTGGGAACAACAAGAGCCTGCCTGTGAGGCTCAAACGGACACAGGGAGAAGACTCCCTCTGGCTGGTTGGTTTTAGAACTTTCCCAAGGACTCTTTTTTTTGTTAGTAATGTACCCTTTGGTCGTCCCATTTTTGAGGAGGAGCAGCCCTTTGCGGCTCCTTGTCCTAATTCCTATGGTCTTGTGTGGTCCTCCTGGTCCCCCGGACCCACAATTGTTTTTTGTAATAATATGTCTGATTGCTTTAATATTTTTTAAGAGGAATGTTTATTCTGCACGAGAAAAGTTCATCTGAGCATGTTACTTTACTCTTTTCTTAAGTATATTTATTGATAATTCAGCCCTCATAAAAATACTGAGAAAGTCTATTGAAAATGTTTTTATTAGGTATGTGCTGTTGACTATTTTGAAATTGACTTGACGAGCCCCCATCAGAGCCCTGAAACTTAAAATTAGACTAGATGGTTCTGCTTAGGATTGGAAAATATTGAGATTTTTGTTTGAGATAATAGTCATTATTCTCTCTTGCTACCTGTATGACCCAATGCTCTGTTCACTTTGTACTCCTGCTTATACCTTGTATATACCTGCTTAATGAAATGTTTAGAATGTAAATGCCCACCTAGCATAGGATGTTGATGAATTTATGAGAAGAAAATGTGCAAAATATTTTCTATGTCTCTACTAGATCATGGGAATGTCTTTAGCTCATGCTAAAAGGATCGTCTGTTAAAGATTGCAGGAATCGCTGTTAGCATGAGCTGAAAGCCATTTTGTACTTGGCAGCCATTTTAGTTAGCCATGTGCTCGCCATGTGCTTTCTCCCTCTTCCAGAGTCTTGCACATGCTCAGAGAGGCCTAGCTGGTAGAATGCACCTGCTCCTAGTATAGAACTGTCAAGCTATTCTTACTCATGTAAGCAGTTTAGTCTCCCCTCCCACTTTGTGGAGCAAGCAAATTTTGTATACCCATATTAGTCAATAAGCATGCTTGTATGTGCTAGGACCTCCCCTTGATTTTATGCTGACTATATAACAAATGCATATATAAGGACCCTGTTCTCTGCACTCATTAGAATGCCTCCTACAGTGGCCTGCGGGTACCGTAAGATGCAATCTCCCTCATCTGAGGTTAATAAAACATGTTTTTTTGATATTACAGCTTCTATGCCAATCTCTTCTTTGTTGGTCTTAAGGACCAGATGTATCAGTGAACCCCTAAGAAGGTTTTTATTTCTACATCCGCGCCCTCCTCCAGGTCCCGAACGCGAATGTTCTCCCTCCGGGCCCTATTTTCAAGGTCCTCCGTCTTAAGTTACAACTGAAGAAGCTGATCACGGAGATAGCGGACATCATCTCTGAGCTCTGTCGTGAGCTTTTCTTGATCCTGGTGGTGCACCTCCAAATCCAGAACTCGGGTACCCACTGAGTCTACGTCCTGCTGGAGGGAAGTCAGCTTTCCGGTCAGGTCCGTCCGTAACTGCTCCATGGAGGATTTGATATCCTGCCCCAGGTCCTTGCGCAGTTCCATCTTGAAATCCTTGAACATGGCCTGGAGCTCCGCTTTCGTGAGAGCCATTGTGGTTGCTTCGTCGGCCGCACCCAGCACCGAGCGCCTGTCTGGGGCCACAAAGAAATCAGAGACCTTAGCAGATGTTCTGGCCGTCCCCTTCTTGGGCGGCATGCGGGCCTGCCCCAAGGGGCTCTCCGTCGGCGCAATGAGGGCGTCCACGGAATCCGCTCAGCAAGGCTGGTAGTTGCGACCTCCAAGGTGTAGGAAAGGCGCGCGTGGATGTCCGATCTGAAATAGGGTCCTCCCCACTGATTGAAGCAGGACCTCCTCCCTTTAGGCGCGCTGGCAGCCGTGAAGTGATCTCCGGAAGGTAAGAGGGGGAGAAGCACGCTCGACGGATCACCTCTCGGTGGATGTGGCGCCAGGTGGCTGGGGTCCGAAAGGTCTCGCTCACATGACGCGGGGCACCGGTCAGGCAATATCGGCCACCATCCCCTGTGCTACCCCATTCCGGTCAGGGAAGCAGAAGCAGACACACAGCTCTCACCGGAAGGTGTAGGGCGCCATTCCGGGCCCCCCGTGGGCCCCGACTTCATCCAACCCTCAGCAGGGGGAGCCGCAGCACTTCAGGTCCGCCGCCGGGGAGCCGCTGGGCACAGAGCTGGAAGCTCGGCCGAGAAATCGGTAGCGCCGATGTCGCTAATGGGCCGCCATTTTAGGGTCAGGCAGGCGGGTCGCGGTGCAGCGTAGGTCATGGAATGTCCCAGGGGGAAGCGGCGACAAGGCCCCGGCAGTCACGGTGGGTTCCAGCCTTACCCTGATAGAGAAGGCAATCTAGGAGGTCAGGGTCCTCAGACGGCACCTCCCGCCGCACCAGCAGCCGCCGGCGGTCAGCGCAGCCCGGCAGACGCCATTTTGCCGCTCGGCCTCGCGTTACGTCTCAGGCTGAAGCAGGAGTGCCCCTGGGTGAAATGCGGCAGGTAGGGACTTCTCCAGCAGAGCGCCACATCTTCCGCTGTGTGTGGGAGCCGAGCTCAGTCCTCAGCGCCCCGGGAAACCGCCACAAGTAGCTCCGGAACAGCGCGCGGACCGGGAGCCGAGACGGATTACGTCCTCTTGGCCATCTTGCCCGGCCACGCCCCCCATTTCTTATGTTTTAAGTGTTTGGCTGCCTCTTTGATAAGTTTAATAAGTTTAATAGGTTTAATAAGTCTATAATTTACTCTCACGATCTTCAATTATAGAATTGTATTATATACCCCCTCTTTTCCTTTCTTCCCTTCCCCTTTTCCTTTATTATTGCTAAAATGAAAACAGCTTTCTACTCTGCTTTATTATCTGTTTTTCCATTTCTATTATACTACAGATATATTGTTTTTTTCATGGCCTATTCTTATGTACTTGTTACTTACTTAATACAGCTTATTTAACACAACAAAAAAAAATACTGTCATACATTAGGATCGCAATTTCCAAATTGCGATTCGGTAAGAACTGCAATTTGCAAATCGCTACTCCTAATGCTGTTATAACTGGTCCTAAGTGACTACATGTTATCTCCTATCATGGAAGACAATCTATGCCTTGCAGCCGCTTTAGTGCATTCCTTAACACGATTCATACCTATTTGGGTAGCTGTTTAGGTGGGCATGGCACCTTTTTGGGACCAAGTGCATACAGATATGAGTTAATTGTACCATACAAGTAAACTTGACTCAGAAGTCGAATTTGGCACCCACGGAGGCTGAGGCTTCAGGTTTTCTGAAGAAGTGTGCCTTAAAAACTGTACTTTTGCCTGGTAAGAGTATTTCAATACATCAATGAAACTGGAAAGAGATTTATAAGGAGAGCTTGGTGACTCAGGAGAGGATATCTTTGAAGAATATAGTGAAATCTTGTCTCAGACAGTCACTCACTTTTTCTATCCATAACAGTGGCTTAACAAACACAGCCACAACCGAATAGGACAGATTCCTTGTTAACCTGTGCACATGTTAAAGAATATATCTGTACATTCACACATGGGCAACACGTATCATACTTAAACATTCAATAGAATAGGGAAGGTCACATTACAAGCACATTGTAAGTAGGTAAGTAAAAACTTATAAAGCGCATGAATGCCAAACAGCATCTTGGCTCTAGGGTCATCAAAGAAGCCCTGAGGTTGAATCCCATTTAGAGAGAGAGAGGAAAAAAGCCAGCTTTTTAACATTTTCCTGAAATGTATCTGGTTAGATTGGGATCTTAAAGAGAGGGGCATGGAATTCCATCGTTTACAGGCAGAGTAGGAGAAGCTCCTACCTCCCCATCTTGCTTTACTGATTCATAGAATGGCCACTAGTTTAGCTGAGCCGGACTGAAGATATTGGCTGGGCACATGCCAAAAAATATTTTTTGAAGGTATAAAGGGCCGGTCTTGTGTAGCGCCTTATGGGTCAGGCAAAGGGCCTTGAATTTGATCCTCTTGCAGATTGGCAGCAAATGAAGGCCAAAAATGATTTGCGAGACAGAGCTGAATTTTGGGATTTTTAAAAGCATCTGTGCAGCAGTATTCTGTGAAGATTGGAGCTTGAGCAACAAATGCTTCTGTATGCCCATATAGAGAGCGTTGCAATAGTCAATTCTTGACAAGACAAGCGCACTATAACCATTTTCTGCAGATCAAGAGGAATGTAGGGACAAATCTTTTTCAGAATCCTGAGCAGATAGAAGCAGGAAGATGTAACATGATTAATTTGCTCAGAAAAGCAAAGCTTACTATCAAACAACACCCTTAAGTTCTTAGCTTTCTGTACAGGTGTTGGAAGTGGGCCAAGATTAGAAGACCACTAGGAAATGTTCCAAAATGTGGTATTATTTCCACAAATGAGCACCTCCATCTTCTCGGAGTTCAGTTTCAAACAGTTTTTCTGAATCCATGTTACAATTTGTGCAAGGCAGTTGTTAAACTTGTTGGCAACTTCGTCGACATTAGATGAGACACTCACTACAATTTAAGTGTTGTTGGTGTAAGAGACAACAGAAAAACCATGGGAGCAGATGAGTTTAGCTTAACGGATGACAATGATGTTGAAAAGAATGGGACTTAATGATGTGCCCTGGTGCACCCCGCATAGAAGAGAGAAAGGTGCTGAGGTGAAATCTCCAAAAGCAACCTGGCTCTCTGTTGGAAATATAGAAGAGCTGAGGTTGGCAAGAGCTGCTCCTCGAATATCGATTCTCTCAAGTCGGTTGACAATCAAAGAATGATTAACCGTGTCAAATGCGGCAGAGAGATCAAGAAGAATCAGCACTGCCCTTCCTTCCCTATCTACCAACATTCTAATCTCCTCATGGCAGCAACCAAGGCTGACTCCATGCAATGATATGTTCTGAAGCCATACTGTGATGGGTCCACAAGTTGATTGTGATCAAGAAAGGACCTAATGTCCTCGTTCATAGCTTTTTCTAATACCTTAGCAGGCAGTGGAAGGCATGAAATAGGCTGATAATTCTTCAGATCACCTGGGTCGAGAGAGGCTTTTTTCAACAGTGGAAGCACCAAGGCCTTCTTCCAGACTACCAGTAAGTGACCTAAGGTCAATATATTATTCAATAACTCGGTAAGATGTACTGAAACCATAAGGGAAACCATCTGTAAGACACAAGGCAGACATGGGTTGGATGGAGAGTCTGACTTGATCGTCTCGATAAATTTCACCACTCTTTCCTCCAAGAGAAGGGTGACATTGGTGAAAAGATTAAGAGTCAAATCAGTGTTGTCTAGCAAGGCTTCTGAGACTATAGAAGCAGACGTATGGGTTTCCTCAGAATTTACCACAGGATTCAAAGAAAATTCATGAAAGATGATGTTAACCTTTGACTGAAAGAACTCAGCAAGCTTATTCCAGAAAGATTGATCGGGAGTAAAAACCTTGCTATTGTTACAATTAGAGAAAGTGTTAACTGTATTGTAAAGTTCCTTTGTGGACTCTTGGGCAATAATTATTTTTTCAGTTAAGCGTTTAGTTTTTTTCAGAGATAGTTAAGGCTTTGTATTCACTGAGGAAGTATTTTTTTTTTTTCTTCAGTACCGGAGTCCTTTCTCCACCTATGTTCTTGAACCCTACATTTTTGTTTACACTTTTTTAGATTAGAGGAATACCGAGGAGCAGACGGGTTCTTTCTGTGATTTGCCATTAATTTTTGCAGGGCCAATAGAGTAACTGAAGAGTCAATATACCTAGTAAAATTAGTAGTTGCAGCCTCTATATTACAACCTAGTGTAAGACTAGAGCTTTTAAGAATGTTGTTGAGCTCCATTCCATTCATTTTCTGCCAAGGGCAAAACTTAAATGAATTAGAGGAGTTGGGTAGGCAAAACTTATTGCTGGGAATAGGCCCGGGTGGTAAACTCTGCTTCTCTCGTGAAGTCTGAGGAATTCGGGCACTCCTCGCTCAGCGGAGGAGCGTAGAGTTTCTGGATTCCCCCTTCTGGGCGCAAAGCAGAGTTTTTTTTCTGTTTGCGCACTCAAGATTTGTTTTGGCACTCGCTCACAAGCACCATAATATTCTCGGGCTGCTGGCGAGTGCATGTGAGACTTTGCACCCACTCACACGGCTTCCAGCAGCGACAGCACCATTGTAGTGCCACTCTCGATCGGGAAAGCACCACTCAAGTAGCTTTTGTGCTCGAGAAGCTGCTAAAGAGGTTTTCAAGTGTATTTTCTTCTCCTTTTTTAAAAACGTTTGTTTCCAACAGGCAGAAAGTTCCCCAGAGACTCCAACGTCCTGTTCCTGTCCAGCAGGCTCCTCACAGTGCTTTGTATATCTCCTGATCACTTTTCATTTGGATTTGGAGCTGGAAGGATCACTTCCTTCTCAGTTGTATATATGCCATTGGATTTAAGGACTTTGCATTTGAGATTTCACAAGTAAGTTCAAAATCTCTTGCATAAGTGTGTTGTTTGTTTGATAGAGGGCATGCACCAGTATTTATTTGTGCTTTTATTCGATTTTTTCGAAGTTATTGTGATGGGGTGGCCTGCATTTTCAGTAGGGGCATAGTTATATTTTTGCATTTAAGATTTCTTCTTTTGTAAAGGAACAATGTTGCATAGTTCAATACATGTTCTCCTTGTTTGTCAAATTTGTAATATTTATTATTTTTACTATGTGGCCTAGAATGGCAAGGGGCCATCCAGTCAGTAGGCCCAGGCCAGTGCTAGCCATCGGTGCATGAAACAACTGTTTCTGTGGTATATGTTGTTTTAAAACATAATTTAGGGCTGAGATGGCATTGGATTAAATTAAAAATGTTTATTTTTGTATTTATCTTTTTTTGTCTCTAAAACGTGTATATGTTGGGTAATATTTGATCCCTTGGGAGGATGTATGTTGTCGTAAAATGTTTATAGTTCAGTTAATTTTCGTTTTTGCCACTGGTGAATTAATGGTAGTGTTTTCTTCAGTGTTACCAAAACTACATTTTCTGTCTAGTATGTGTGTGTGTGTGCCATAGGCCACCATTGATTTGTCTTTGTTCTCCATGCCGTGTGGCAGGGGCCATTTTGTGGAGTCTGTGTCCATAGACCTGAATGTGTTCTCTTTGTTCCCCATGCCTCCTTGTTCGCTGTTGTTGTTTGCTCATGTGATTGGCAGCCATTTTCTGCATACGACCAGTATGCCTTTGCCATAGGCTTGCATGTGTTCTTTTTCCCCATGCTCCCTTGCTTCCTGTTGTTGTTTGACCATGTTGAACTGGCTGGCAGCATTTTGTGCATCCAGCCAGTGTGCCTTTGCCATAGGCTTGCATGTGTTCTTTGCTCACCATGCCTTCTTGCTCGCCGTTGTTGTTTGACCATGTGGCACTGACTAGCAGCCATTTTGTGCATCTAGCCAGTGTGCCTTTGCCATAGACCTGAATGTGTTCTCTTTGTTCCCGCTGCCTCCTGGTTTGCTGTTGTTATTTGGCCATGTGGTTGGCAGCCATTTTCTGCATCCAACCAGTGTGCCTTTGCCATAGGCTTGCATGTGTTCTTTTTTCCCAGTGCCTCCTTACATGCTCTTGTTTTTTGACCATGTGGAACTGGCTGGCAGCATTTTGGCAATACAGCCAGTGTGCCTTTGCCATAGGCTTGCAAGTGTTCTTTGTTCCTCATGCCTCCTTGTTCACTGCTTCTGTTTGACCATGTGGCACTGGCTAGCAGCCATTTTGTGCATCCAGCCAATGTGCCTTTGCCATAGGCTTGCATACGTTCTTTGTTTCCCATGCCTCATTGCTCGCTGTTCTTGTTTGACCATGTGGCACTGGCTGGCAGCCATTTTGTGCATCCAGCCAATGTGCCTTTGCCATAGGCTTGCATGTGTTCCTTGTTCAACATGCCTCCTTGCTTGCTGCTGTTGTTTGACCATGTGGCACTGGCGATCAGCCATTTTGTGCATCCAGCCAGTGTGGCTTTGCTATAGGCTTACATGGATGGATGTGATATCAGTTTAATAATATGCTTAAGGATCATTGTAGTATGTATATCAAGAATATGATTTTGATGAAAAGTGCTTATATATTACATGCATTTTTTGCATATTTGTTTATTTTGCACCTCCTCTTGCTCACAATAGGTTTCTTCTCATCCTTCCATACAAACATCGGCAATTATTGATAATGTTTCTTAATTTTCAATTTTAATTTTTCTTTTGAATTTTTTTCTTTTAATTGTTTTTATTGTTTATTTTAATGTTTTTATTTTTTAATTTTATGTTTTTTAAAAATGTTTTAATTTAAAAAATGTATTACCTTTAAAAAAAATGTTATTTATTTTACTTTTTTTTTTTTTCATTTTGCCTCGGTCGATCTATCCATCCACCATAGGCGCACAGCCACGCAAGAGCATTCCGTTTTTTTAAGGTATAATTCCATTCCTGCTGGACACACTGGCTGCAGTGCACTGCAGACACATCAGCATCATTCATTTTTTTAATGATTATTCCATTTCCCCCCGACCACATTGCCTGCATAGGCACAGACTAACCTCCATTGTTTAAAAGGTTATTATTCCATTTACCCATGCAGTTCACAGAGTGCCTCAGGTCTCTCCTTTAGAATATATTGACATAAAGGAAAGAGCTCTATCTGTATATTGTTTGTTACCCTGATGGGGAATTAAATTTTATGGTATGGTTTGACTTTTAAGTGGTTGATTTATTATTACCTAAGTAACCAACCACACTAATATTGCCTTTGCCTGTACTAATTCAAACTGCAACAATGCCACGTTTCACTAAATATGTTTCTTGCTTGTTGGCTTTTAGGTGCAGAAGAGAAGAAGAGATATCACCCGCAGTGCTGCCAAACAGAAGGCCTGTGCAGTGACGTCAGATGTCAGTCCTCCAATCCGCTTGTGCAGCTTAGTGCCGCTGCCAACTGAGAGCTTTAAGATGGCCCCAAAGAAAGTTGCTGCAAAGAAAGTGGTCAGTGAGAAGAAGCAGCTTTCCACCAGTGGCGTGTCGGCCAAACATTTTTCATACAACATTGTGTGCCTGCCACACCGGCCTTGGGAACAAGCTGGGAGCAGCACTCCCTTTATTAACAACACCACCCCAACATAAGCCCAAGAGCATGTCTGTCAGTGAGGCAGCCACTGCAATCATGGCTACGCCGACGAGCAGTGGCGTTGAATTGTCTTGTCCCTTTCTCAAAGTAGTGCCCAATTGTTTCAGGAAACAGCAAAATGGACTGCAGCCACAGCCAGCAATAGTACATCTTCCTGATGTTGGAGCAGAACTGGAGGTCAAGCTTCTTGTAAAGCAAGAACCTCCTTGTTAGAAATGGGGGTCTCTAGTTGGCAGAGGTAGGTACCTTTGTCCAAATAGGGACCCTTGCTTCTAGTCAGGTTAAGGGGGATACACACTCTAGATAACCCCTGCTCATCCCCTTGGTAGCTTGGCATGAGCAGACAGGCAATGTGTAAAGTATTTGTACCAACACTCACAGTAACACAGTGAAAACACCACAAATGAACACCACACCAGTTTAGTCAAATAAAATACATTTATCTAAACTAAACAAGACCAAAACAACAATAATCCAACATACACAGTTCAAAATATGACTTTCAAAAGGTTTCAAGAACTTGTACCATAGAAAACTATGGATGCATGATTTTTACACAAAGTACCTGAAGATGCGTCAAAATTCACAAGGCCAAACAGCCGCAGAGTAAGGAAGCGTTGGAAAACACAGCGATGCGTCAGCTCCTGGGTCCTTGGGGAGGCGAGGCGACCGTTCTGCTGCACACAGGAGAAGTGATGCGTCGAATCCGGACTGTAGGGGGAAGTGAGGTGTCGAAATCCAAGACGATTCTGGTCTGCAGGTGATGCGTGGAAAACTTGGTGCACAGGTACGATGCGTGACACACTGGAGGGGATGCGTCGCTTTGCGAGGTTCGCGCCGTCCGGCGTCGGTGCTGGGGGCTGCGCGGCGAGACTTCGCGTCACCCAGCGAGGCTTTGCGTCGTCCGGCGTCGGTTCCGAGAGACTTTGCACGGCTTCACGATGCTTTGCGCCGGTTCTTGCAGAGATTAGCTGCAAAACCCACCTCTGAGGCTTTGTAACTGGAAGAAGGCACCTCAGACAAGGGTAGGACTCACAGATGGCAGAGTCCAGCAGCACCAGCAGATTTGCATGAAGTCTTTTGTGTCCCTGAGACTTCAGAACAGGAGGCCAGCACACTTCAGGCCCTTGGAGATCTCCTTCAAGCGGGGGACACAGCACACAGCAAAGTCCTTCTCCTTTCCTTGGCAGAAACAGAAACTGCAGGCCAACCCCAGGCAAACAGCAAGGGCAGTACTTCTCCTTAGTCTCTCCAGCTCTTCTCCTTGGAAAAGGTTCCTCTTGAATAGCAGGAATGAGCTAAAGTTCAGGGGTTTTAGGTCTAATACTTATACCCCAAAATGTCTTTGTTCTCTTTGTGCAAGGGGCTCTGAGCCCAGTTCAAACCAGTTCTGGGGTGCACTCTGCAAGTGCACAACAGCATCCTTTGTCAGTGTGAGCCTTGGCTCCAGACACACCACAGGGGGGCGGAGCCAGCATTGTGGAAGGCAGGCACAGCCCTATTCAGGTACAGGTGCTACTCCTCCCACCACTCCAAATGCAGATCAGGCCTATTCAGCCTAGTGCTGACTCATCCAGACTCCTGGAGCCACTCCAACTCCCCAGCCCCTGTCACTCCAAAGCCAGACAGTCAATCCACAAACAGGCAGAGGCACACAGGAAGGTTGAACAAGAAAATAGCCACTTTCTAAAAGTGGTATTTTCAAACACTCAATTTAAAAACCATCTTTACTAAAAGATGTGTTATTTAATTCTGAGTTCAGGGGTACCAAACTCCATTTTTCTATCTTATCCCTATGGGAAGATATGCTTGTAAAATGTTACAAAACATTCCCCATTCTGTCCTATGGGCATGATAGCCTTTCAATAGTGAAAAACGAAATTGGCAGTATTTCACTATCAGGACATGTTACACACACCAGTACATGTCCTACCTTTCACATACACTGTACCCTGCCCAGGGGGGTACCTTGGGCCTACAATAGGGGTGTCCTATGTGTAAGAAAAGGGAAGGGTAAGGACTGGCAAGTGGGTGCACTTGCCAAGTCGACATGGCAGTTAACATACTGCGCACAGGCACTGCGGTGGCAGGCTTGAGACCTCTTTTCAGGGCTACTCATGTGGGTGGCACAATCAGCGCTGCAAGCCCACTAGTAGCATTTGATTTACCAGCCCTGGCCCACTCAGTGCACTTTACTAGGGACCTACTGGTAAATCAAATATGCTAATCATGGATAACCAATCACAATTACAATTTACACAGAGAGCATATGCACTTTAGCACTGATCAGCAGTGGTAAAGTGCCCAGAGTCCAAAAGCCAACAACAACAGGTCAGGAAGAAATAGAAGGAAGAAGCAAAAGGTTTGGGGATAACCCTGCAAAAAGGGCCATTTTCAACACTCCTCTTTTAGAATCATTGGCTCCCAGACCTCCAGCAAGGAAAAGGAAGCATACTACTCCACCATCTTCTTCAAGCACTACTTCTGATGATGATGATAGGTACATGGGGTGGACCCTGTCAGAGTCCGGGAGACTCCAGGAGAGGCAAGGGAAAAGAAAAGTTTCTGAAAGCCTTAGAATTATGGAAGGGGATGATAAGGAGGATGACGACAATGAGCTAGTCATTCTGGAAGGTGATACAGAGGAGTCCGACATTGCTATTCAACCTGCTCCGATGGATGTGGCACAGGTAGCACTGCCAGCTCCCATATTTGCAGAGCCCCAGCTGAGACCTGCACTAACCACTACCTCAGTAAAAGTATGCACAGCAGAGAGACAATCAATGACATTCCCACCTACCTTCAGTTCTTCTTAAGGCTCTGGTAGTGGCCCAGTGAAAAAGTACTTCTCCCCAGTTTGGGACTTTTTACAGTTAGCAAACATTGCAGTATGCAGCGTTTGTAACATGCATGTTCATCGAGGTAAGCCTGGTTCACATTATGGTACTAAAGGACAAACGACCGAAATGAAAAAACATCACGCAATTTGGTGGGAGGAGCACCTTCAAAAATCGCTGAACTTGGTCATGGTGGTGAAGGTGATGAGAAACTTTTCAGACACTCACCCCCAGTCACAGATCTGGGTTGAATCCATCATCATTCTTTAGCTCACTTTGCCATCCCAGTTCAGACACAGCTATATGCAAATCAGTCTTGACCCTGTGCCTCATGGGAACAGTCCAGACCGAACTGCCAAGCCATGTCTTCCCTGGACTGGAAACAAGCATCCTGGGACCGGTTTCGGGCTAACAGCCCTCATCAGCCAGGCTAGCTTGAATCCAGTGGCAAAGTGAGCAAGGGACCCACGTCTGGGCATACCCTGCCAACTTAGGGCGAACAAAGCCAACACAAGGAGATGATGGACGGAGCGCTGAAACTTTTCAGACACTCACCCCTAGTCACAGATCTGAGTTGAATCCATATTCATTCTTTAGCTCACTTTGCCACTCCAGTTCAGACACAGCTATATGCAAATCAGTCTTGACCCTGTGCCTCATGGGAACAGTCCAGACCGAACTGCCAAGCCATGTCTTCCCTGGACCGGAAACAAGCATCCTGGGACCGGTTTCGGGCTAACCGCCCTCATCAGCCAGGCTAGCTTGAATCCAGTGGCAAAGTGAGCAAGGGACCCACGTCTGGGCATACCCTGCCAACATAGGGCGAACAAAGCAAACACAAGGAGATGATCGACGGAGCGCTGAAACTTTTCAGACACTCACCCCCAGTCACAGATCTGGGTTGAATCCATCATCATTCTTTAGCTCACTTTGCCACCCCAGTTCAGACACAGCTATATGCAAACCAGTCTTGACCCTGTGCCTCATGGGAACAGTCCAGACCGAACTGCCAAGCCATGTCTTCCCTGGACCGGAAACAAGCATCCTGGGACCGGTTTAGGGCTAACAGCCCTCATCAGCCAGGCTAGCTTGAATCCAGTGCCAAAGTGAGCAAGGGACCCACGTCTGGGCATACCCTGCCAACTTAGGGCAAACAAAGCAAACACAAGAAGATGATGGACGGAGCGCTGAAACGTTTCAGACACTCACCCCCAGTCACAGATCTGGGTTGAATCCATCATCATTCTTTAGCTCACTTTGCCACCCCAGTTCAGACACAGCTATATGCAAATCAGTCTTGACCCTGTGCCTCATGGGAACAGTCCAGACCGAACTGCCAAGCCATGTCTTCCCTGGACCGGAAACAAGCATCCTGGGACCGGTTTTGGGCTAACAGCCCTCATCAGCCAGGCTAGCTTGAATTCAGTGGCAAAGTGAGCAAGGGGCCCACGTCTGGGCATACCCTGCCAACTTAGGGCGAACAAAGCAAACACAAGGAGATGATGGACGGAGCGCTGAAACTTTTCAGACACTCACCCCCAGTTACACATCTGGGTTGAATCCATCATCATTCTTTAGCTCACTTTGCCACCCCAGTTCAGACACAGCTATATGCAAATCAGTCTTGACCCTGTGCCTCATGGGAACAGTCCAGACCAAACTGCCAAGCCATGTCTTCCCTGGACCGGAAACAAGCATCCTGGGACCGGTTTCGGGCTAACAGACCTCATCAGCTAGGCTAGCTTGAATCCAGTGGCAAAGTGAGCAAGGGACCCACGTCTCGGCATACCCTGCCAACTTAGGGCGAACAAAGCAAACACAAGGAGATGATGGATGGAGCGCTGAAACTTTTCAGAAACTCACCCCCAGTCACAGATCTGGGTTGAATCCATCATCATTCTTTAGCTCACTTTGCCATCCCAGTTCAGACACAGCTATATGCAAATCAGTCTTGACCCTGTGCCTCATGGGAACAGTCCAGACCGAACTGTCAAGCCATGTCTTCCCTGGACCGGAAACAAGCATCCTGGGACCGGTTTCGGGCTAACAGCCCTCATCAGCCAGGCTAGCTTGAATCCAGTGGCAAAGTGAGCAAGGGACCCACGTCTGGGCATACCCTGCCAACTTAGGGCGAACAAAGGGAATATCAGCTACAGGTCCAATCACATTGGGAGGTGATGATGAGGAAGAAGAGGGTGACATCCTCACACAAAGCATCCCCAGTGGTGCACCAGCAGAATTAGCCACCTCAGCGACTTCACAATGGCACAAGACTCAGAGTCATATGGAGACACCACAGCATACAGAGACTGCCCCACCATGACGCGCACTGAGTCTACCAACACCTACTTCTCAAAAGTCGCCTGTGTCAGTGGCCCCAGAAAAGAAGAAAAAAATGCAGGCTACTGTTACAGGCATTTTAGGCAGGAGGGGCCCTACGATGACAACCACCCAATGCCACATTTGTACAATGGGAAGCTGGCAAAAATGTTAGCACTGGACTTCCTCCCTTTTTCTTTTGTGGAAGGAGTTGGATTCTTAAAGTTTGTGGCAGCCATCTTCCCGAAATGCAAGGTTCCAAGTCTGACATATTTTGCCATAGTTGCTGTTCCAGTGCTGCATTACGATGTGCTGCAGTTGGTTGGACAAGCTTTGCAGCATAGTGTTTACACTATCCACCTGATGACAGACATGTGGACCAGTTTTCAGGCGACTGATTACATGTGCATCACTGAATTTCTTTTGCAAGGGTAAAGCAAAAGATATCTACATGTCTTGGCCCTGAAGAAAGTTTTAAGAGCATCAACGGCATGCGACAGGGGCCATGCTCGCCATGGAGAGATCACATACAGCTGCAAACATCCAGGATGAATTTAACAGCAAGGTGTCTGAATGGCTGCAACCCAGATGTCTTAGAATTGGATTTGTTGACAATGGCAGTAACATAGTCAAGGCTATGGCAGACTGTGGCTATTTCAGGATTCTGTGTTTGGCCCATTGCATCAACCTGGTGGTGCAAGACTTTCTAAAATAAGAAGAGATAGTCAGCAACATATTGACCACCTGCAGAACAATCTGCACTTATTTCAGCCATTCTTTTAAAGCCCTGAAGCAGTTGAGGATTATTCAGCGTGCTAACAGAGTACCAGTTAAAGCCCTGATCCAGGAGGTGCCAACCCGTTGGAACTCGATCTATTACATGTTGCAACGTCTGTTTGAGCAGTACAAACAGATCAATGACTAAGTCATTCAAAGAGGTGGGGAAGCAACTGGGAAAGCTATGCCCATGGAGGCGGACAAATGGAGAATAGTCAAATGCCTGACACAGATGCTACTCCCTTTTGAGGTTTTCACATGAGAAGTTAGCAAGGAGGACACTGCGATGGGCCAAGCTATCCCGTTGTTGCATCTGCTACAGGACTAGCCAAAGAAGGTGTCTGAAAGGTTCACACTAGCAGGTGTGAACAAAAACACAGAAGTGCATGCTTTGGTTGAGAACTTACTCTTTTCCTTGGCTTGTAATGGAAGGCTCAAAATGACATAAACTCATCTGAAGAGTACATCTGTGCCACACTACTTGATCCAGGATACAAAAACTTCTGCTCACTGTCATTTCTTTTTCTGAAGGGGATGTTTCAAATTATAAGAGGTGGATTTTTGAGCAAGCCAGAGAGCTGGAAGAAAAACAGCTGGAACATAGAGCCCCACTCCACAGTTCTGGGTTGCCACCTTCAACTTCCAGAGAGTGCAGTCTTCTTGTCTCACAGCAGCCAACACCAGCACCCAGAACACCGGCAACAACAACAGAAGGATCGGACCCAACCTCTGCATTGTATTGGTATCAAATGGCTGGGCTTAAGTCCAGTGCAGATGTGATGGCAAAAGAGGTTAAGCAAGTGGCAGCAACAATGACCATCCAGAGGATGTCCCATGAGTATCTGGATGATGTATTGACCATTGATGTATTGGTATGGGAAGATGCACCAATGGCTAGAGCTCAGCAGGCTGGCAATAAAGTATCTGGCTTGTCCTGTATCCAGTGTGTCTGCTGATCGTGTGTTCATGCAGCTGGCACAGTTGTTATAGTGAGAAAGACCAGTCTCTCACCTCAAAACGTGGAGAGATTGACCATGATCAAAATGAACCAACATTTCATACCACACAATTACACCATTCCTGAAACAGCACTTGAGGAGGAGGATTGGTCAGACTCAAGTGTGTTAGCAAATCAACGTCTGGGTGAACCACCTGGTTTTAATTATTTCTCGTTGAACTTCTCTATTTGCAACAAAAAAAAGTAGCTAGTGGAACATTATGTTTGTGTCAGATTTATGCTACTCCACTATTTTTTTGTCACATGTATGGCCGCATTGCAGTTAGACCAGTGTGCAGTGAAGAAGCCTCCACAATTTCTTCATGACATTGGCGACAATGCTTGCTTTCCTCGCATGACTATCCTTTTTTGCATCACTTAGCAGGGCTGCCCAGAAGATCGTTGATTTACAAGAGTGCAAATACCAAATTCCAATGTGTTGCCTACGTCAAAGATACAATTGTGTACCTACTACCTAACCTACCTGTGCTTTGATTGGAAGAGATAACTACAACTATTGCAACACTGGATGAGTGATTGTGAGCGATGATTGATGATTCATGTGATGGCAGACAGTGAGGGAGGGTGTTCAATTAATAGTAAAGTTAAATTGATTTAGAAGAATTGCTATGTTTGGGCCCTGATGGGTGATCATTTTTCCTGAAGGTGATTGGATAAACTTACTTAGTGAAAATGTACCTGTACGGTCCACTCCTATCTTTCTTTTTTTCATCACCTAGAAGGGCTGCCCCAGAAGATCATTAATTTACAAGACTGCCAAATTCAAATGTGTTGCTTGCATCAAAGAGGAGATACAATTTTGTACCTACCACTGTGCTTGGATTTAAACAGGTAACTATTGCACTAATGAGTGATATAGTACTGAGTGATAGTGAGTGATGATTGATGATTTATGTGGTGTCAGACAGTGAGGGAGGGTGTTCAATTAATAGTAAAGTTAACTTGATTTTGATGAATTGCAATGTTGGGGCCTGATGGCTACTTTTTCCTGAATGAAATTTACCTTTCACATTTAGCGAGATTTACTTGCAGGGTCCACTCTTTTTTCTGGTTCTCCAGAGACTAGACCAGTCACTTTAGTTAACAAACACAAGCCTATACAAGACACTACAATTCTGTTTCTCGACTTGTTTTTCAACAGCAGTGCACTACACGTCTATCTTGCTCGGGTCAGGACTAAGACAGAGTCACTCGCAGTCAGGAGGAGGATAGAAGGACTCAGGGTGGGACGACCTCATCAACAGCTAGAAGAAGGAAGTTATCGACTTCAAAGGGAAACCATGACTCTAAGGCCTAGTACTCAGCTATGTGGAATGGAGAGAGGCGGTTGATTTGGGAAATGCTGCTGAGTGTGTGTGTTGCACTGGTGGCAAAGGAAAAAACAGAGTCATCTTTTTTTTGCTCTGCCTCTGAGTCTTCCTGGGGATGCACGGGTAAAACCAATGTCAAATGTAATGCTTTTCTGGTAAGAAATCGACGTATTGGGCAAACCTCCATCCAGTGTCGTAAATCATGGGTGGTTCCCCACTTTCACTCGCACACACACTCTCACTCCACAGCGCTACTCGGTGCAACGGGTATCAGACAAGTCCAAACGGAAGCACTCACACACACACAGCACCCTAATGCGATGCAACTGATACCCAGCACGTCAATTGGTTACACTCTGCAGACACCCTGTGGCCCCAAGCCTCCCTCCGCCCTCCAACCAATCCCCAACTATCCTACACCCACAGATTTAGGACACCCCTGCCTTCCCCCCAGGCCCTAGGCCACACGTGGCCTAAGTCACGCTTGATCAGGGTCCCAGTAAGCAGGTGGGGGTAGGCAACAAGGTCAATTAGGAGGCAGTCAGCAAAAGGAGTCTGGCAGCCACTCGAGAAGTACACCCACAGAATGCTGAGCAGACACAGGCCAAGGGCAAGAGATGGTCACAGGCCCAGTTCTGCGAAGCACAGGAGGGGTCACGCAGTTTCTTGACCTGTTTCCGATCATTCTCTGAAGCTGTTATGATTTGTAATGTACCCCAATATAGGCCTAGGTAGTCACCTAACCTTTCACCTACATTTTTTCTGCCATTGTACTACATAAGGGTTTTTGGTATTGACCTTTTACCTAGTTAGGTGCTGCATAAATGTTGTGTGGTTTTCCCAGAAAACTAGCTTCATTTATTATGCATGAGGATTCTCAGAACCACAGCAGGATTACCATCTTCTGCATAATAACTATGTATAAGGGTCATCCCTGTCGTCATCCTCGACCGACTTCCATGCTGACACACTGACGAGAGACGCTGAGGTTCCTGCTCACAGACTCTCAAGCACGCAGTGGTCTGACATTCCTCGCGGGGTGTCCATCTTGAGACCAAGATGGGGTCCTACATTCTCTCACACCAAGGTAATGAGGTTAGTTCTATCCTAGGGGAATCTTGGCTCTACACCTACATACATGTTAGGTACATTTAGGTACATCTAGGTAGGGTTAGCATCATAGGAGTACGCATTATTACTGTCATGTATTTATATGCCTGCATATATACATTGTTTTAGCACTATGGTAGAATTTACCATCCATTTACTCTATTGGGACTTATAATCACTTATATCTGTTTCTTTCTTATGGTTGTTGCAGCACACATATTTTACACTAGAATGACGCTGGTTCAATAAATGCTTTTTGAAAACGTCCCCACCGTTTATTCTGTGTATCCCTCTGAGATAAAGTGAGCATGAGTGACTGAGCGAAAAGTACTGTACTGTTTCCATGATCCATGAGGGGACGGGGTTGTCATGTTCGATAGTTGCCAGAACTATTTCTCCTTGGTAAGAGGAGTTCATAGTGGCACTGTGAGCTAGCTGGTATACAGGCAAACATATCCTGTGGGGGTGTCTGGAATCAGTCTGGATACCAGTCACATGGTTTATGTTGTGTAAATACGCAGATTCTATATAGATTTATAGAAACGACATGACAAAGCATTCCTCCACCTCAGTCAGTCACTCTCACCACCCAGGCCCTAGCCGGGCAATACTACCTGGCAACATGGTGTCGTCAGGGCAGCCCAGGTGAAGAGAGGGCAGATGGTCCACCGCGTTGAGGGACAAGTAAGGGAACAGTAGATGAATGGAGAATAAAGCAAGTGGGGCCTCTCGGAGGGAGAAGGCACCCCATACGGTACACGTTGATCAGAGTCAAACCCAGGCAATCTGGGTGCAACGTCGGGTGCGTGATGATATGGGTTGCAACAGACCATCCTGGTCACACACACAACGAAGAGTTGTACTATCCGTTCCTCGCTGGAAATGAGGCACAACTTCTGGTGCACATCGATTTTGGCCAAACTGGACAGCTCCGGTCACTCACACGATTAAAGAGTTGCAAAATCTGTACCTCCCTGGAAATGAGGCACAACGTCCGGTGCACGTCGATATTGGTCGCACCAGACAGTTCCAGTCACACACACCGGTGCTAGTTCAGCAGGGCCTCAAGAGGTAGAATGAGGCCCTTCAATGTTTACAGCCCCCACCTCTGAGGGTCGCAACCTGTGAATCAGACGCAATGAGCATACAGTCAGTTTGTCGCATGAGAGAGATGCTGCATGATCGACAAAGCAGGCCACTCTAGGTCCTACAACCAGTGAATCTGTACACCACCAACTAAATGCTTCTGCGTGCCAAGGTCCCCACGATGCGGGGGCCACATGCCTTAGATGCGGGCCAGACTTTTGGGGCTCTGCACTAGGTTATTCGCTCTCCAGGCACAATTCTTGGTTCCATGCCCACGCTGTGCTACCAGCTGGAATCCAGCAGGCGATGTGGGTACTTGAGGTAGATGGTGTGGTCACTGATTGGAGATCTTTGATGTCCCCGAGACCTCAGAAAAAACAGGGAGCAAGCTCAACAAACCCTTGTAGAACACACTACATGGTGCCACACAGCAGCAGGTAATAGGCCTAGGCCAGCCACTATTCAGGACCAGCACACAGTCCCTTTCAATGGAAGTAATTCTCCTTGTGCAGAACAGAGTCCTCTAGCAATGTGCACCTTGCAGTTCCAGGTTCTCCGGTCCCACATCCCCACAAGTGTCTTTCACCCTTTGCTGCAGGATAGCACCAGTAGTTATACTGGAGTGTGCCTTTGATGCTGCGGGTGATTTAAAGGTACTCCCTTTGAACCACAAATGTCTCCGCTAAATTTCAGTACTGACTTGCATGAAGCTGTGGAATGCAGATCTTAATCTTTAGTGGGGTCACAATCTGGCTCTGGAAGCCAAGTGTCAAGACCTCCTCCTACAATGTCTGCAGCCAAGCTCGCAAATGGCAGAGGTTGTGCGTTCCAATTGAATGCTCAGTGTTTAATAGCTGTCACTGGGGAATGCTCAGATGTGCTCCCCTAACCTCCAGTCTGGCCTGGAGTCAAGCACCAAGGTAAATAAAGAGTTTTAGAGATTAGAAATGCCCATGTTCTAGTAGTGGCATTTCTACACGACTCATGACAAAGCCACCTTGACCACTTGCAAGGAGTTGTCACTGAGATTCCAATGATAGGAAACATAATGAGGCTGCTCCACAGCAATCCACTATTGCAGCCTGAGGTAATATCAACCATTTCCCCATGTTAGCTTATGGAAAGAGCAAACCTCATAGGCAGCGAAAACGCACATGGTTATTCTTCACTACCCGGGGCAGGGGACATACCTGTGCATCTGCCCTGTCTTTCACCTACCACTCGCTTCACCCCTTAGAATGTACCCTCGGGAGACTCTGTGGAAGTGAAAGGTCCTCTCAGGATGGCTAGTGACTTAACAAGCCAGTCTGAGTGAACCCAAAACTGCGCGCATCAGCCTGCAATGGCAGGCTTGACAGGTATTTTAGAACATCATCAGTGCAAAGCACACACCAGCCTGCAATGGCAGGTCAGACATTTATGTAAGAACACCATCAGTGCAAAGCACACACCAATCTGCAATGGCAGGCTGGACATGTATTTAGAAGCACCATCAGTGCAAAGTGCATACCAGTCTGCAATGGCAGGCTGGACACGCAATTAGGAGCACCATTGGTGTGAGTGCGCACACCAGCCTGCAATGGGAGGTCGGACACAACTCTATGAGCACCATCGGTGCGAGTGCGCACACCAGCCTGCAATGGCAGGCAGGCCACGTATTTTAGGAGTACCCTCGGTGCGAGTGTGCACACCAACCTGCAATAGCCAGCTGGACCTAGGCTTTAAAACATACTAGGTGCAAGGGTGCACCCACCAGCCGGCCATGGCAGACCTGACAAACGTTTTATAAACCTCAGGTGAGGACCGCTTCCTAACATGTGTAGGAATGGCACATGCTCTTTCACACTGCACTTACAGTGGGAAAGTGGCCCAGACCTGGAGGCCTTAACCAGAGACTCGGTCACACCCGGGAAGTGTACCATAGGGAGAGCCGACCCCCTAGGTAGGGAATACCCACATGGAGGTTCATTCCTACCCGGGCAGTACACACACAAATGCACCTACCCAGCCACTCACCTACCCCAGTTTGCTGGTAGGGAACGGCCCACTCAAGGTTGGCTACAGAGTGAGACCGGCCAACCTGAGTATGAGAAATTTTTGACAGGCTGTTCAGGTGGGGGGCACAATCAGTGTGGCATTCCCCTATTAGCCAGTGTTGCACCAGCCCTGGGTATGTGGTGTATATTTGTACAGGGCACTCATAGGTATAACATCTAACCCAATCAAAAATCAAAACGTTTTAGGGAAATCTCCCTAAGAGGGCCATGTCCAACACCGAGCAATCTTGTTTTTTGTTCTGCCTCTGAGTGTTGTTGTTACACTCCTCATAAAGCTTACCTTCCTTCTGTCCTTCTCATTGACTCTACAATACACTTTCTGTTTTACAATCCCCAGGCCTTCTTGTCTTCTCTCCTGAACGAATAAAAGGCGAAAGCTGAGCCCAACACTCATGCTTACATACCGGACCGGTCCAGACAGACACCCAAGTGTGACGGACATTCCTGTGGAGAATGCAGATACGCCACCTAATTTGGCAATACAATATCATTTTTAATTTAACAATCATATATTTAGAACTGGGTGGGTTCATTTCACTTCTCCATTATTTGATTTTCTCAAACCTAGAAGAAAGAAGATTTAGATATCTGATAACATGGGTCTCTGGGGCAGAAGGACTGTTTGCAAATGCATTTAACTGCACTGTGTCATACTCATTCCTTTGTTTCCTTCCACTACAGATTTACGATGATTTTCTGCTCATCACCCTCATGAATATTGTTCTTGTGTTGTGTTTGTCTTTGTCACACCTTTCCCCAAATCCCCTTTCCCATCCATTCATCAAACCCCTAACCCTCTTCTCCCGGGCTGTGTGATTTTTTTGGGAGTTGTATCTTAATATACACCAAATAGATCACAAACTTGGTGGGGCAGATGTGGTTAAATGTGACACCAACTCACTGCATGATCTTCTGTTACCCAAGCTATAGCCCACACCAACCCCACTTACCCAACCACGAACAACGTCATTCCTCAACGTCAACATTTCTGGCAAACGCTGAACCTTGTCGACTACAGACTTTGAGTGCATTTTCCCTGACTTGAGGTTTTCATAACTTTGGTTTTCAAATCCCATGTGTACCATTGTTCAGAATAATTTGCTATTGCTGTTTTTTGTTAAAATATGTGGTAATGTTTTCTTTGATGTGTCATGGTGGTAGTAGTCTGTTCTTAGTCTTTCTAAATCTGTAATATTAAATGTATATATATAACCTACTAACTCTCTGTTTTTCTTTCAATTTAGTTGGCTGTGATCCTTATAATTAATCCTGCAGTTGGAGATTACCTAGGTGGGATTGAGACCTCACTGTGATGCCTTCACTGTTAGCACACTACCACTACCATAAAGAAGGCACCTTGGGAAACCCTCGAGGTGTTGGAAGATTGACAGAAAGTGCAGTCGCCAGCCATCACTTCATCTATTCAAGTAAGAGAACGATGGGGTGAAGTGAACTACTTTACTCAGTATGTAACTAACTTGTACTGCAGATGAGATAGCTTAACAGTTTATCTATGTTTCTGTAGGCAACATAGGGTATGGAAGCATACCCTCCTAACTGGCATACATTTTAAGAAATAGTAAACACAGGCTGCGCAAAAAGGCATCAGTACAAAGTTGAAGTAAAACACACAAAAAAAACTTCAGACATAAAGTGCATCATAAAAGATTTGCCCTTTACTAACATAGATCTAATAAAACCCACCCTCTCCACCCACAACAGGCCCACCCCTCCCACATTCTTTCCCCATCCCCAACGAATGTAAAAAATAAATATAAATCATGTCCAAATTGTCCAAAAATGCCCTGTCCAAATTCCTACCCTCCCCACCCACAACAACTCCTTCCTACCAAAACAAAAAATTAAATAAAACAGCTAGAAGAGGACATTCTCCAAGAGGGTCTCTACATGTTGTATAAGAGCCTCAAGGCGTGCCATTCATGGCCCAAATGTGCCAGCTCGCGCAGCACGTGGCGGTAGTGGAGCTGGTTTGAAAGGGGGACAGTTCGGGGACAGGCACAGGCAGCTTCGAGCTGCCAGTGATGCTGGTGTGGCTTGGAGATGCAAGTGGTTGCCCGGTGGAACTGAGCCCAAGAGCTGGAGGAGGGGCATGTGCTGGGCCCTCCTCATCCACCAGCCGCTGGTAGTGCTCCCTTGTGGTCTCCTGTCTCTGTCGCCGGAGCTGGGCCGCAATCTCCTGCTGGGTCGGTGGTGGCGGTGGCCCAGCAGGAGTAGCTATGTCAAGAATGGAAAAAAAAAAGATACATTTTATAAAATGCTCTGTGCAAACACCATTTTTAAAAATTATATAGTGGCACAGTATAAGTACATTTGGTGGTACCCTAGGCCCATTTGAATTTTTGATGTGATTAGGAAAGTCAGTCACAAGGACATTATTTTAACAACACATGCCTCACAAAAGCATCGACTGACTGAAAATAAGCAGCATAAGATTAAAAAAACTGACACTTTGTGTGGAAAAAAAAACCAAATAACTCTGTTTAATGATTAAGGCATCATCCACAATCGAGTAAAAGTATTCTATTCTTGTTGTGCTAAATGACTGGAAGCATGCAAGCTAGTACACCGGGTACAAATTTGCTACTCTCTCCAGTCTGCAACTGGAGCAGCTGCAATGGACAAAAAATTATGTTTGATTCCAGGGGCCCTGCTCTTCTCCAAATGCCTTTCAATTCTACCCTGACTCAAAAGAGGCAGATGATTAATAATATGTCACACACGTCATGTATAACATGCGGACAATAGATATCCTGTCTGCCGTAAGTAGACGGTGGGAAAAACGATGCACTGCAGTACAAGGAAAGGAATGGGATATATAGATTTTATTGGGCACGTGCCACGTTGGTCACAGAGTATCCCATCTGCAAAACACAAAATCACTAACACTTAATCCCACTTTACTTCCTAGCCTCACCCTCAAACACAAATTATTGAACAAAATACATTTGCTTGGCAGTAAGGGGAAGAAACTTGACTTAGGGACTGACTTAGACTAGAGTTTGGCGGAGGGGTTACTCCGTCACAAACATTACAGATATCCTATCCGCTGCATTATGACTTGTAAAATGGTGGATGGGATATCCATTACATTTATGATAGAGTAACTTCCTCCGCCAATCCCTAAAAACCAATCCTTAGTCTTCTGCAGTAGAGTAAGGTATAGGGAAAAGGCCAAGTAGGTACGGTTGAGGTTTTACTATAGAATAGTTGGGGGGGGGGGGGGGGCAGTGGAAAATGAAAGTTGATGAATGTCAAATTTGAACGGGCCTAAATCCATTATGGAATGCCATATGAACCACTTGTCCAGTCCCATGTAGTGCATGCCAAAAATGTTTTTTCCCAATGTTTCTGGTAGGCTCGGACAGAAGAACGTAGGAACGAATAAAGGAGTGTAGTACTAGGAAGTGAGTGACTGAGTGGGCACTGGGAAGGAAGAGAAAGACACCTTGTGTTCGTTTCGGTTTGCAGTCCATTGAAAGCTTTGTAAATGCTACATTAATAGAAGTCCTATTCCAAATTTCCTAAACTACATTTGGAAATACTTAGTATTTTCTTCACAAATCTAATCCCCTTTGATGGGCCAACTCAGTCAGTTTCCCTTTTCAATGCATAGAGGCATATTTTGCATACAACATTATTGGAAGATTGTTCGAAGCTGTACAATCTACATAAAAAGAAAGACATAGAAAACGCTAACTCACCGATAATATATTACTACTACCACAGTACCACTATCTCA
The DNA here is from genome assembly GCA_963921515.1 of Calotriton arnoldi. Taxonomy (NCBI): domain Eukaryota; kingdom Metazoa; phylum Chordata; class Amphibia; order Caudata; family Salamandridae; genus Calotriton; species Calotriton arnoldi. The sequence continues at coordinate 636,482 of CAWUFW010000304.1, forward strand.
GTGACAGGAGGGCAGAGGAGTCAACATAACTTCTCACATAATCAGCCCAAGTGAGCGCCTACAGCAACAAGCAGAACTGGGTAGCACTGAGCACCTGGGTCACTCAAATTGGATCACACAATATTCGTAATGGTACGTGAACTTATTACCTTTGAGTGTGAGCACTGTGCTATTTGGAAAAAAAGTTAGCATTATAGGATAGGACACAACAAATTAGTAGTAATTAATTTGCTAATACTCACCAAGCCCCGCAACCTGGATGCCCAGCAGGTCAAGCAGCCCTCTCCCGGTCCAGGAGTTTAGACCAACAGTGCATCAGCTGCTGCTGGGTGCGTCTAACCCCAGTGCCTTGGCGAACACAACAGCGCACCCTCTCCCACAGCAGCTGATGTTCCCCCAGGCAATACCCACTCCCGAGCCTGCCGCCCGCTGCCAGCATGGAGGGGAGGTGGTGCTGCACCAAAAAAATGAGGGCGACAACTTCCTTTTTGCTAAAAATGGCACAAGGCTGCACCTCCTGGTGACGCCGGCGCCCACAGGGTGTGCGGTTCACCTGCCTTGCACTGCCTCTCCCAAGCTCTGGCATGGCGCTGGGTAAATAAGAAAAAAGAAAGACAGAAGGAAGAGAAGGATAGACTAGAGAGGGAGAAATTAGGAAGTTTGGGGAAGTTAGGGTAAAAGTAATAAAAGTCACAGATTAAAAAAAGAGGCAAAAACATAAAATACACAAATACACACACTAAGGAAATAAATGTAAAATAGAGAAGGATAACTTAAATAAAGTTAGGAAGGCAAAGATATAATTAGGATTCAGAAGTAGGCCCAGCACCATGCACAGAGTAGGAAAAACAAAATAGGCGTAGGCACGCGGGCGACTGCGTGGAGCCATTTGCTTGCACGTTGCTACGCAGTGCGCACTAATCGAACCAAGCAGCGTGAACAGGTGACCGAGCACAACTCCGCCCACTCACACGAAGTTAGGAGGAGTTCGCAGAGTTTCTTTTTCACTCCACGGAATTCCGCAAAGTGAAACTTCGCGAACTCCGCCCACACCTAGCTGGGAATTGAAAGTTTAGGAAAGACAGTTTTAAGATCTGACTACGTTAGTGGTAAGACTTTATCAAAGCTTAGATCAGAGTTGTTGGTGAATATCCTGTCCATAGTGTGATTGGACTGAGGAGTAGGTGAATTGACTATTTGAGTAAGGCCGAAACTGTGAAGCCAGTCGACAAGATAATCAGTGTCTTCATTCCCATCTTGTTCTAAATGAAAATTGAAACCCCCAATATGGAAAAATTGGTGACTTCCATGCAGTACTTGGTGTAAGTCCGTAAGGATCCGATGAATCCATCCCTTGGACCATGCAGAAGATACATCAGGATATCATTAAAAGAGGTAATGTTATTAAATTTAAAGTTGAACATCAGAGCCTCACCATCTGAGTAGCGGGCTGGAATGCAGCCTTGAGGTGGTTGCGATAAAAAATTGCAATCCCACCTCCACGTTTCACTTGTCTATCTGCTCTAAACATGTCGTAGCCATCAAGAATTGTTACTCTTGGCAGGGCACCAAAATTTAAGGAATGGTTGGCTGATTTGACATACTGCCAGGAGCAAAATAACATATACGCTGAGCTGCTCCCTCCTCGCTCTAGACCGTGTGATATTTGGGAACCTCTCACGAATTATCTACTGCGCAAGACTGCTGAGGACAAGGAGGACAGCGCGTCATCTGTACAGGGCACCTGGCTGGATGAGGCCACTGAGTCATAGAAAACTGGGGTCATTGGATACCACGTATATTGTGTCATCTTGTAAAAACATGCCTGTATAACAAACTCACCGTGTACTGTGTTCAGCCTATCCATGCCATCTATGCGTAAAGTAGCGTAAAGTAGCTTTCTGAAATAAGTGCGTGGAGATCATGTGTGCAAGCAAATCAGCAAACCAGTACTTGTACATTCTAGGCAGAGGTTACAAATACACATACACAGAATACATTTAACTGCCCGGAAGAATATTCAAGTCACAATGACTATAGGACTAGTAGGGACAGGTTGACATTTTCAGCTAGAGAACCAATGAGTTAGGTACAGAAGGCCTCTCCACACAACAACATGCAGTCTGAGAAGCTAATGAGATACAGAGAAGACACATTTGGTAACACCTTCTACATCCAGCACCAAAATGTACACCAATAGTGATACCAGCACCATAGTCAGTGACCACCAGGTTCTGTGGAATTGGACAAAAGTACCGAAGAGGCAGATGAAGGGTTGGCACTCCTTTTTCAAAATCATTACAGGGGCTGCACAAAAAGCACAAAACCACAGCTTCTTAGGATTTTGAGTGCAGATTCAAGATAGCAAAAGAGTGCGCAGGTGAAATTGAAGAATTGCCAAATAATACTCTCAGTTGAGATATGACTCACACAAAGACATAATTGCAAGAGAGCCATCGGGACAGAACAATAGAGTTTGAACCTTGTTATAGATTAATACGAGGTACTGAAATCTGATCTGAGAAGAAAATTGGAAGTGACCAAAGCTGGCTAGGATAGAAAAAGTGAGTACTGCTCTGTATGCATGAAGGGTCTTTAGGCTAAATTGAACTGAACCACAAATATGTCTTTGCTAGACCTGTCATCCTTAGGATGGTCTTCCTCCAAACTTTTTGCCTGCTTATCTCCTCTTTTTGCTTTACCACTACTAACCAGTGCGAAAGTGCATATGCTTCTCCCTAAACATGGTGACATTGTTGTATAAATGATTGGCATATTTTGTTTACTAATAAGTCCCTTGTAAAGTGGTATACCATTTACCGAGGGCCTGTAGTCTAAATGCTACTAGTGACCCTGCTGCACTGGTTGTGCCACCCACTCAAGTAGCCTTTCAAACCTGTCTCAGGCCTGCCATTGCAAGGCCTGTGTGTGCAGTTTACTGCCACTTCAACTAGGCATTTAAAACCACTTGCCAAGCCTTAAACTCCCCATTTATTACACATTCGTTACCTCTAAGGTAGGCCATAATAAGCCCCAAGGGCAGGGTTCTGTGTAACTAAAAGGTAGGACAAGTACTTTTAAGTTTTACATGTCCTGGTAGTGATAAACTGCTAAATTGGGTTTTCACTACTGTGAGGCCTTGGGAGGCATTGGGAACTCCTTAAAACACTTTTAAGCTGTAATTCCGGATTAGAAAGGAGTAGCTACATCATGTTTCATATCTTTGAAATGGTAATGATAAATCCTTTTTACTAGTGAAGTTGGATTTATCATTACTGTTTTAAAAATGCCACTTTCAGAAAGTGGACATTTCTGTGCTCTTATTGCTCAGTGTGCCATGCAGCCTGTTTCCAATACACGTCTAGGATTGGTGACAGCTACACTTTGTGCATTCCCTCTAGACAGCCACAAACACAGGAAGGATGGGTGTGACGGAGAACTCATTTGGATTCATCTACATTCTGATAGCTCTTCCTAGCCAGGAAGGGGAAGCTGACACTTTCACCTGAATAGGCAGTGTCCTGTGTCCTCCACAAAGGGCTGATTACCCCCTACAGATAGCCTGGCAGACAGGACTGGGATGAAAAGGGACCTGTGCACTTGAAGGTCCTGCTTTGAAGTCACCTCCACTTCAAAGGCACATTTGGGTATAAGTACTAGACCTCTGACCCTACCAAGACAGTGCACTACTGGACCTGTGAAGAACTCTGCCGGGAGTAAAGACTGGTGTACCACAAGGATTGCCACTTTGCAGTGTCCTACGACGCCGACTCAGTGCTGATCCAAGGACATCCCTGCATGGCTCAACAACAACGCTGGACCCGACTGCGAGGTTTGACGATTACACAGCACCTGCATCATAAGGGTTCAACACCGATGTGGGACCCGACTGCGAGGTTCAACATCGAAACATCCACCGACCGCGTGGATCGGAACTGAGGCATCGAGTCTTAGACACCGATGCATGCTCCATCCAAGGTGCTTTTTCAGCAGGCCCTGCGTGGGTCATGTTGCCGGCCTCCCCTCCATCGCGGTTGGCATGAACTTTGGATTTGCCTCGGTCCAGCGTAACCACAAGTAACCCCTAAGCACTATTGACTTCTAAGCACTACTTTTGGTTTATTCTTTAAAAATTCATAACTCAGGTTCTACTTAATAGATTTTTGTAGTTTTGGTCTTGTTTTATTCATAGAATTTTTTCTATGAATAAAACAAGACCAAAACTACAAAAATTCTCAATTTTTCTGAACCTGTTTGCAGTATTTTTGTGGTGTTTTCATTGTGTTACTGTGTGTGTGTGTTGCACAAATACTTTAAACATTTCTTCTTTAGATAAGCCTGACTGCTCTGTGCCAAGCTACCAGAGGATGAGCACAGGTTATCTTTTAGTGTGTATCTAGCTTACCCTGACTAGGATTGTGGTCCCTACTAGGACAAAGTGCATACCTCTGCCAACTAGAGACCCAATTTCTAACAGTCTTGTATTGGGGCCTAGGGCTGTGACATTCACTATTAATGTAAAGTAAGAAAATCTGTTAAGGCATCACACAAGGAGATGGAATTTTCTTGGATAGGGAAAATAAGTGATGGTCACCCCGCATTAAACAGGGTTGGGTGTCTATCACTGTGACTTAACAGCCCTGCACTGGGGCACACCAGCCAGTTACGTATTTACTCTGGCAAAGCCAGCTGAGGCACCACCAGTATTTCCCCTAACTCTAAACAGAGCAGGAGAACCATAACATTGGTGGGGCAAGAGCAGCAACAATTTACGATGTTGCTCCCTCTCCACAAAGCCCTAAATGACCTTATGTTGATTGTATGCAGTTGCACACATCTTCTAACTTGCAGACCATCCTGACACTTGTGCGTCCAATGGGTGATAGAACTTTGTGGGTTTTATAGAATAGTCAATGTGAGAAGTTGGCCTGGTATATGCTGTCCACTAATTATAGTGGCCACCTTGCACCAGTCCAAACAACCCCTTATTGGAGATAGGTTAAAGACAACCTTATTGAAAGCTATCCTAGTGGTAGCTATGGAGAGCAGCCTTCAGGCTAAGTCTTGAAGGAATGTAAAGCAGCTTGTTTTACCAGTCTATAATCTCTTGAGTGATCAAATGAAAGAGCACCACACCAGGTATATATTCAAAATATATGTATTTATTGCTAAACACACCCCTCTAGTCTCTTTATGAGGCTAGAGTTCGAAGTACATAAGTCATAAGTTATTAAATCACAGTAATAGCACAAATACACGTTTGGGCCCTAGGGGCGTACCAAACCATATACCAATAAAGTGGTATGCGAACCACGACTGAACTAGACACTAGGCCTAGAGCCTCTAGAAGTGCTTGGACCACAAGGAACCACCCAAGGTAGTGACACAGGGGACCCACGGGAGACGCGTGCAGTGTAAATACACAACCGCGATACGCCGTTAACTTCTATGGAGAAAGTCGGGATCGGGAAAATAGAGAAATGGGACACTTAAAAGAGGACTAGGACAAAACCCTTTGAGATCTAGGACTTTGAAGAGTCTCTACCCACGGGAGCACCGGAGTACTCGTGTTACCTCACCCAGGGAAGCCGGGTGCATAGGTGCCTTTCGGGGTCGGTTTTCGTCGTCGATTCGAATGGCGATATGCTGCAAAGTGCTGCTGGCGGCCAAGAGAAAAGTGTCCGGGTGGATCCAAGAGTGGATCAGAGTTCTGAAGAACCTGAAAGCAGAGGGGACAGAGTCTGGGTCACTAGCCAGTGACCAGGAAGGCGATGGACAGATGCCCACCGATGTCGAGTGCTTCAGGTGCGTTGACGGTCGTCTTGACTCTTCAGCCACGAGGTCCAGGAGGCGTTGTCGGCGACCAGGAGCAGGATTCGGGCTGGTACACGATGTCTGTCGAGTGCTGAGGTGTCGGCGACCGGATTGGACCCAACAAGCCTTGGCAATGGCAAGTCTCGGTGAAGATGTAGATCGTCGATGGTGCAGACCAGCAAGGTCTGTGGAACTCACCCAGCAAGGGTAAGTGAGGGCAGGCCTGGAGCAACCAGAATGCCAAGTAAGAAAAGGATTGGCCTTCGTTAAGGGCTACTAGCCAACGGGCTAGCGACCGTGAAGGAGCCTTGTGACACCGCACGTGGATCTGGCTTACAGGACACTCGTGGAGTGGGGGCCAGTGATCTTCGGTGCAGGTGGTGCTGGAGGCTAGGGCTACTCGGAGCCCAAAGCACGACTTCTTGGGAGACCCAGAAGATGATGCACTTGCAAATGTGCTCGGTGTCCAGGGGTCACGGTCTCAAGTCACCCACGATAGCCACGGGCCTCAGCTTTGCTGAGAACTCAGGGAAGTCTGAGAATCCACCTCTGGTGATGCGATGACTTCGGCGTCCGACGGGAGCTTCAGAAATGCGAACCGGACAAATGCTTCTTTGGTGCCTGCCAAGCAGGGGAGTCACTCCTTGACCCCAAGGGAGATTCTTCAGTCCTCTAATCTTGTCGTAGAGCGTCGAAGGTCCAGGATTCAGTTTCAGAGTTTCGTCCAGGTATAATCTAAAGTCCTAAGGACTGGGTTCCTACCTTTATTCTAAAAATAGGGGTTGGACTACTCTGTGGCCCCACCTATGGGTGGGTCAGGGCAGAGGGGTGGCTACACCCCTTTCCCTTTGTCCAGTTCGCGCCAAAGCAGGGGCTGCAAGCCCCTGATCCGGTTTGAACTGGGGTATGCACTAGGGACACCAAATGTGCCCCCAGTGCAGGACTTCAAAGCACCCGAAAGTGCTCCCGCCCAGCCCCAATACACATTATCCTGTCTGGGAGGTGGTCACACCTCCCTGGGACAGGAAACCTGTTGTCCAGGCCTCCCCTGCCGGAGTTTCGTCCAGCAGCAGGAGGCCAGACTCGTGTCTGTGGCAGCAGCATCCATTTTGTGATGCCAGGGCTCTGGAAAGAAGTTACCGGACTCGTCAGAGTTAACATGTCTTTCCCTCTAGAAGGGTGGAAGGCTACCCCTGCCACCAGTATTGGCGGGGGGGTAGTATTCCAAGATGTTTGACACCAAACACGACATGTTTAGGTGCAGCCATTCCAAAGTTAGCATTTTACCGCGAGGATATAATGCGCTTAAGAGTATATGGTCAGGCTGCACTACAAACAGCATCAGAGATGGTCTCCGAACGCTGCAGAGGGGCCCTGCTCATGCAGGGGCACCCTCTCACATAGGAACCATGCACTCTGCCTGTAGGATTGATAAGGCCTGCCTTAGGAGTGACTTATAGGTTTATATGTGTGTATGTATTTCGTGATATAGGTAACCTATATCACAGTAAGGGGTGCATGCACCACCTTACCCAGGCTGCAGTAGCAGACCTGTGGTGTCAGTTTGTATGGCCTTCCAGGGGTGGCATAATACATGCTGCAGCCCCTGGCAGGCCTCTGAGGTACCTATGCCCTTGGTACATAGTATACCATATACTAGGGACTTATAAGGGCACTCCAGATCCCAATCAGTGATGTGCCTAAGGCACATGGAAACCATTTTAGAGAGGAAGCAGCTAGGCTGGGGTTCTGATTAGCAGGGCCCCAGCCAGACTAATGTCGAAAAACAGTGAAGCATCAGCAAAAAGTGGGGGTACCCATGTGAAGCAGATCCTACTCTCTACACAACCCCCCCAAACGTAGGGACATTAAACTAACCTTGCCCAGTTAAGTCTTCATGTTCTAAGTGGAAATACCTAGAGAGTCCATCTGCATTCGCATGGTTACTCCCAGGCCTATGTTCCACTGTAAAGTCCATCCCCTGTAGGGAAATGGACCACCTAAGCAGTTTGGGGTTTTCACCCTTCATTTGTTTTAGCCATAAGAGGGGCTTATGGTCTGTCTGAACCAGGAAGTGTGTACCAAACAAGTATGGCCTCAACTTCTTCAGAGCCCAGACCACAGCAAAGGCCTCCCTCTCTATGGCTGACCAACGTTTCTCTCTAGGGGTCAGCCTTCTGCTAATAAAAGCTACTGGCTGATCCTGACCTTCTTCATTCAATTGTGACAGCACAGCCCCTACCCCCAATTCGGATGCATCAGTTTGAACAATGAACTTCTTGGAGTAATCAGGACTCTGCAGAATTGGAGCAGTGCACATGGCCTGCTTGAGGTCATCAAATGCCTTTTGACAGCTAACTGTCCACTGAACCTTTTTGGGCATTTTCTTAGAAGTTAAGTCATTCAGGGGTGTCACTATTGATCCATACCCCTTGACAAATCTCCTATAGTACCCAGTCAGGCCTAAGAAGGCTCTCACCTGAGTCTGGGTAGTGGGAGCAGTCCAGTCCATGATGGTCTGGATCTTGCTCTGCAAAGGTTGAACCTGGCCTCCACCCACAAGGTGGCCCAGGTACACAACCTGACTCTGCCCTATCTGGCACTTAGTGGCCTTGATAGTCAGGCCTGCCTTTTGCAGGGCCTGTAAAACATTCCTGAGGTGGACCAGGTGATCCTCCCAGGTGGAGCTAAAGACAGCAATATCATCTAGATAAGCTGCACTATAGGCTTCCAGTCCTGTGAGAACTGTATTCACCAACCTCTGGAAAGTGGCAGGTGCATTCTTCAGACCAAAGGGCATTACCACAAATTGATAATGCCCACTAGGGGTTGAGAATGCTGTTTTGGGCTTTGCAGTATCAGCTAGTCTGATCTGCCAGTAGCCAGCTGTTAGGTCAAATGTGCTGAGATATTTGGCAGAGGCCAAAGTATCTATGAGCTCATCTGCCCTGGGTATTGGATGGGCATCAGTCCTAGTGACTGCATTGAGACCCCTGTAGTCTACACAGAACCTCATCTCTCTCTTTCCACCACTGGTGTGAGGTTTCGGTACAAGGACTACTGGACTAGCCCAAGGGCTATCTGAGGGTTCAATAACTCCCAATTCCAACATTTTCTGGACTTCAGTCCTGATACAGTCCCTGACATGGTCAGGTTGCCTATAAATCTTGTTTTTAATAGGCAGACTGTCCCCAGTGTCCACTTCATGAGTGCACCAGGTGGTCTGACTGGGTGTCAGTGGAAACATATGTCTAAACTGATTGCGGACTTGCCTGCAATCAGTTTGTTGCTGGGTAGTGAGGCTGCCTGCCAAGGCTACACCATCAACTGACCCATCGTCAGGGTTCTGTGAGAGCAGGTCAGGGAGTGGGTCACTCTCTTCCTCCTGCCCTTCATCAGTAGCCATGAGCAAGCCCATGTCTGCCCTGTCCACATATGGTTTTAACCTGTTGACATGGAGAACCCTATGGGGACTCCTGGGTGTTCCTAGGTCCACTAAATAAGTGACCTCACCCTTCTGCTCAACAATAGTGTGGGGTCCACTCCATTTATCTTGGAGAGCTGCTGGGGCCACTGGCTCCAACACCCACACCTTCTGTCCTGGCTGGTAAACAGTCAGAACAGCCTTTTGGTCATGCCAGGCCTTCTGAAGTTCCTGGCTAGCCTCAAGGTTTTTGGTTGCCTTTTTCATGTACTCAGCCATCCTGGAGCGGAGACCAAGTACATAGTCCACTATATCTTGCTTTGGGGGCTTGAGAGGTAACTCCCATCCTTCCTTCACCAAGCACAGTGGACCCCTCACAGGGTGGCCAAACAGAAGTTCAAAAGGGCTGTAACCAACCCCCTTCTGAGGCACCTCCCTATATGCGAATAAAAGGCAGGGCAAGAGTATGTCCCATCTACGCCTAAGCATTTCTGGGAGCCCTTTAATCATGCCCTTCAAGGTTTTGTTGAATCTCTCAACTAAACCATTGCATTGTGGGTGATAGGGTGTGGTGAACTTATAAGTCACTCCACACTCCTTCCACATTGCTTTTAAGTACCCAGACATGAAGTTAGCACCCCTGTCTGATACTACTTCCTTAGGAAAGCCCACTCTTGAGAAGATTCACAGGAGGGCCCTTGCCACCACAGGTGCTGTAGTGGTCCTGAGGGGAATAGCTTCTGGGTACCTGGTGGCATGATCCACTACCACCAGGATAAACCTGTGCCCAGAGGCTGTTTGGGGATCCATGGGACCAACAATGTCAATCCCTACCCTTTCAAAGGGCACCCCCACCACAGGTAGTGGTATCAGGGGGCCTTTGTAGTGCCACCTGCTTTGCCACTGGCTTGGCAGGTTACACAGGAAGCGACAAAACTCCTTACTGTCTTCAGACATGTGGGGCCAGTGAAAGTGAGGGACAATTCTGTCCCAAGTCTTGTTCTGGCCCAGGTGACCTGCTAGGGGAATATCATGGGCTAGGGTCAATAGGAAGCCCCTGAACTTCAAAGGTATTACCAACCTCCTGGTAGCACCAGGCTTGGGGTCTCTACTCTCTGAGTACAGGAGTCCATCATCCCAATACACGGTATGGGGACCACTAGCTTTCCCAGCAGCCTCATCAGCAGCTTGCTGTCTGAGGGGTTCAAGGGAGGGGCAGCTCTGCTGCTCCTGGCTCAGATCTGCCCTAGAAGGTCCCCTGTCCCCAAGAACTCAACCTGGTCAGGTTCAAGTTCCTCTGGGACAGTTCCTTCTTCAGGGCTGAGATCATCCCCCTCAAGGGACTGATCTTCCTCCTGAGCCAAGGGGGAAGGCACTGCCTTAACCCTACTACTCCTCCTCTTGGAAGGCACTTGGTCCATTCTTCCAGAATCCAAGGCCTGTTCAGTGCTAGACATTTTGGCTTGTGACCTGGTCACAGCAAACACATCTGCAGGGATCCCCAGCATTTCTGCATGGGTCCTGAGCTCCACTTCTGCCCAAGCAGAAGTCTCTAAGTCATTGCCAAGCAAGCATTCGACTGGTAGGTTTGCACTTACCACAACCTTCTTAAGGCCAGTTACCCCTCCCCAGGAGAAGTTAACAACTGCCAGAGTATGGTCTGTTCTGACATTGCTAGCATTGGTCACTTGGTACATCTCACCAAGCATAACTTGCCCAGGCAGCACAAGGTCTTGTGTCACCATTGTGACACTTGCCCCTGTGTCCCTAAATGCCAAAGCCTCACGTCCATTAATTAAAGGCTGTTGTCTGTACTTGCCCAGATTACTGGGACTCACAGTGGAGGTCACATCCATGCCTCCATCACAGACTAACACAGCCTGAGTCAGTTCTCTGACTAAGTCAGAGCCCAACTCAGTTCCCAGGGTGAACCCTACTAAACCCTTTGCTGGAGCACTTCCACCAACTGTACTAGGGGGAACAGGTGCCTTAGGGGCATTGGTGGGTGCTGGACTGGAGTCTTTGGACTTGGTGCAATCACTGGTCCAGTGGGTCTTTTGCTTACAGACCTTGCACCATGGTTTTCTTTGGCCTTTCCCTTTGGTAGACTGTGAATCCCCACCAGAAGAAGATTTTTGGGGGCCTGATGAAGACTTTTGATCTTTACCCTTCTCCCCACCCTTGTCAGAGTTCTTAGCATCTTGCTTCTTGGTTTCCCCACCTTGGTTCTGTACCTTCTGCTTCACCCTGGTTCTGACCCATTTGTCTGCCTTCTTTCCCAATTCTTGGGGAGAGGTCAGATCAGAGTCTACCAGGTATTGATGCAACAGCTGATTTTGACAGTTATTAAGAATCTGCTCCCTCATTATCAGATTGTACAATCCTGAGAAGTCACACACCTTACTGCCCATCAACCAGCCTTCCAGAGCCTTGGCAGAACAATCCACATAGTCTACCCAGTCTTGAGTCTGTGCTTTTTGGGTGTCTCTGAACTTCAACCTGTACTGTTCAGTGGTTAGGCCAAACCCATCAATAAGAGCACTCTTCAAGACCTTGTAATTATCAGCATCCTCCTCTCTAACAGTGAGGAGCTTATCTCTACCTTTGTCAGCAAAGGAGAGCCACAAGATTGCTGCCCACTGCTCCTGAGGGACCTTCTGTACTTTACAGGCCCTCTCCAATGCAGTTATCCATTTGTGGATATCATCCCCACTCTGGTAGGGAGGGACAATCTTGCTCAGGTTCCTATGGTCATAGGACCTTTCCCTGTCTCTAGGGACATGGCTGCCACCATGGGACTCTAGTCCCAACTTTCTTCTCTCTCTAAGGAGATCTAGGGATTCCCTATCTAAAGCCAATTGCTTTTTTCTGATCTCCAGCTGAGTTTCCTCATACTGGACCAGTCTGGTTCTCCTCTCATGAGAGGATTCCCTCCTGTGAGATGAGACAGAGCTCCCTATAGAGGTGCCAGAGTGGTTAGACTCCTGAGAAGGAGATCTAGACTTCCTGGGCACACTCTTAATCCTTCCTGGGGGGACAAAGAGGGCATCATCTTGCTCATCCTCATCATCATCCACAGGAGGGATTGGGTTTTCCAGGTCAGGGTCATTGTCACCCTCCTGGCCAGTTTCAGAAGGGGGGCTGGGGGTACTGGTACCCCTGGCCTCGTCCTCTTCATCTGCCCCACCCTCAGCTCCTACCCCTTCAGTCCCTACAGGCTTACTAAGGTCATAAGCCACCAACAACTCCTTGAGGTGTTGGGTGGTGGGGCTTTGGCCTGTCCTTATTTTTCTCAAGTTACATAAAGCTCTCAATTCCAAGAATGGGAGTGTATCATACTTGGAGGGTGGAAGCTCAATGGCTTCCTGCAAGGATTCTTTGGATCCTGCCCTTACAGACATTACTAGTGTGGTGTGGTGTATGCACTACCTACTCTAGTGTGGCCTACTAAACTCTCTTGAGTTGTAGAAAGGGTTGTGCTATCCCTTAACACACAACTCTAAGTTCAGTAGAACTTACTGTATTCTAAGCTTAAATTAAATGTACCTTAGGTACCTTTAGTGGTTTTCAGTTGATCAATTCAATTGAGATTATCTGGTAAAACAATAGCAAGCTGGAATCCCACACGCTGCACACCAATGTGGGGTTGTTTGGACTGGTGCAAGGTTCCCACTATAATTAGTGGACAGCATATACCAGGCCAACTTCTCACAGTCAACTTGAAGCATTCCTCTCTGCTCTTTGATTTGGATATGAACACCTGCTGACGTGTGATCTTGGCGATTCTGTCAGCAACATTTTGGAGTATCACATCAGTATACCCTCTTAGTTGAAACCTATTAAACAGCATTTTACCTCTGTTTACATATATACTCACATTGGTTACTATGCATTTTAATCATGGCTAATGTCTGCATGACCAACTATTGACACGGTGGGACTGGCCGATAGGGCAATCAGGCAGTCCCTGACGGCTAGTCGCACAGATCAATGTGAGGGCCATTTTTTAACAGTTTATGGGCCTATTTTATGGCCAGCTGTGCCGATTTTAACTGTTGATTCCTCTTATATTAAAACAAACACTTCCTGCAACAAACACAAATGCATGCAGTCTCCCATACCTTGCAAAATACTCATACGGTGTGTCTTTACAAGTTCAAAACAGGTCTGATCTGCAAGTGTGGGGCACTTTTTAGCTATCTGGAGGCCTATTTAGGAGCGGTTTGCGTCTCGTTTGCACCACACAATGTGGTACAAGCGCGATGTAAACAGTAGGCTAGATTTATGAAGTCATGCAAGGCCACTTTGCGTGGCACTTACGGCTCCATAAATCTGGAGTAAAGCAACACAGTGCAAATCGCTGCGTTGCCTTACTCTGCACAAGGGAGGCGTTCTATGGGCATTGTGTAGGTGTTCCCATGCAACTCCCATGGTTTTTGACGGATTCCCAGATTTACCAGAACTGGTAGACATGGGAAAGTGCCAGAAAGATATGCCTTCCAAGGAGAGGAGTGCGAGAAGAAATATCTTTGTTTCTCCTCAATACTTACTCTTTCTAAGTGTGCTGCATTCTGCCTCTCAGGGTTGTTTTTAGTCAGGAAGGTGCCCCTTCCTGCACAAAAACAATCCGACATGCAACACAGGCACCCTTGCACCATGGTGCAAGGGTTCCTGCTTTGGCGCTAGGCTACCAAAAGGGCACCAGCGCAGGGGAAAAACCAGGAATGTGACATATTGCCTTAAATAGAGCGCATTTCTGTCCTTTCCCTGTCATGCAGTACAGCGTAGCAAGGTGACTTGCTGCGCTGCGTGACTTTTAAAAAAATTTGACCGCCCCCTCCACCCCCGGTTCGGTAACATGAGCCACTTTTATTTCAGTGTCTGAGTAGCGGTGGCCGCCACATAGAAAAAGTGGTGGGGTGGGGGTAGTCGGTGCGGCGGGGAGCACTGTGGGAGGGGGAGAACAAAGGGGGAGTTTAAAAATAATGTAATTTTTTTTTAAAGTTAAACTTACCTGCTGCCGGCCGCCTCCCACGTCGCGCCTCCGTGTTGGTTCTTCCTTGATCAAGCAGACACTGGGACCACGTCACAGACTCCCTGTCCAATCCCGAGCGCGAGTATTGGTCTTTGCGGGCTGAAAAGACGCTCCACTCAGGTCAGGGAGTCGGTGGGGTTTCTCCAGCCCGGCTGTTCAATACAACCAGTTTAGAGAAACCTAAGTGCACATGAGATGGCCTGAGATGGCCAGCAAAACACACATGCGCACTTAGAGAGTGCTCTTAGCACTCCTCCTCCCCCCTCTCTATGCCCCGGCTTTGCCCCTCCCTGACACGCTGGCTGAGCCAGCTGCTTAAAAATAAAACAATAACAAAATATTGTTTTATTTTTAGCTGCTTGCACTGAGCCACTGGGCCAACGCTCTTTCGCCATTGTGGAGGAGCCACCCCTAAGTCAAAGCCTATGTTGTGTCCCAGTCGGAGCCTGACTATTGATCAAGGATTTCAGGTGGAAGATCATAAAAACTGTCGAGTCATTGAACTACACTGAAAACCGATTCAGAACTACATTAGAATGTATGTGATGGACTTGTTAAAGCAGACATAAGGTCTTAAAAAATACTGGGTTTCATAATAGATGCAGGAACTTTTTCTTCTCTTTCATGCGTGAGCTGTAAAACTTCGTAAAAGGCCCACAAGTACAACATACTCTAGCTGCCAAAAACTAGTCATCAGTGAATATATGGCATGAGTTACACAAGTCATAATATATGCGACCAAATGTCGAGGTGGCAAGTCATATGGAGAACAAACATCGAGTCGGATCTCTGAGTATTAATTCAACAATTCAGTGGAAATACGTGATCAGGTTTAGCTGGTCATTTCCTTAAAAACACAACAGGCAATCCTAGCTTCGATTTCAAGCACATGAAACTGTAGCCTGTTCGCCACGAGGAGGAAATATACAGAACCTCCTCTTTCATGCATTCTTTGCATGAGCTTTGGTAGATCATGTTTTTAAGGAAGAGCGCCAGATGGACAAAAGGACAAAATGAGATTGGTCAAATTTACTTTGAAGAAGAAAAAACTTTTTATGTTTAATATTTTGGAGGAGGGTACACATAATTAGATGTAATGAATTCTTTGGACAGTACAACAGACAGGCGGTGGCTCAAGACGTCCGGTTTTGTAACGGAAAAGATAAGCAGAGTTTGTAATTCTGGTTTGTTAACCGTGAGGGCTTAACAGGCGATGGACTATTTCTTATAATAATATGAATGTTAATGAAAGACTAACAGACGTGGTATGCGCATATGCATCTTTTCATGAGGTTAAGTAGCAGTAGGGAGATATTTCAGTATTATAATTCTTTATATGTATACTTAGTGTAGTTTTTTCAACAGATTATATTTGAAAAATGTTCTCAAGAAGAATTTAAATTCTCCTTAACTGCGCCGAGAATATGGAAGAATGTGTTTAGTTTTTATTGAGTCGTTTATTAATTCAAAAGGAAAAAAATTGATAAAGAAATCTTTATGAAACAGAATTTAGTTTCATGAAGTCTGCATTTTCTCATCAGGAGAAACCATCCAGAGAGTACAAATGTGTTTATATACTGATCCACCCTGGCTTGTGGATTCTTCAAAAACAGCATTTGAATTTACTGAATATATGTGTGTGCAGAGTACACTGCTTCTGCATCTGTGTCTTCTGATTCATCAGGTTAATCATCTAACATCAACAAGCATTTACTAAACAAATGTCTCCTATTGAAAAGCTATACAATTAAAATTAAATAGCAGTTTTAACACTAAAATTATTAGCTATATACAAATAAAACAATCAATTACATATTCAATCAGAATGGTAATTTGGGAATAAAAGTGTGATCAACTGATTTATAGTAAATAATTATCATAAGACCCCAGCAGCCAATGGAAGAAACCATACATTTAAAATACTGGGTGACATTTGACTAAAAACATATCTCATTACGTTAAACGCAACGACTGATCAATCATAGATTAGTCAGCACGAATCAGAGATTTTAGAAAGAAGTTTAAAGACAACCAATTCTCCTGAGACTCCATGCTGAGGCAATGTACGTTGTCACCATAAAACAAAGACAAAAAATGGTAGATCAGTCCAGGGATAAAGCCCCTGCCTCATTACCGTACCTTACTTTTTGTTTTGTTTTCAGAAAGAAAGAGCAAAGCATCTGTTTCCTTAGAGACGTGGTTGTTTTTTTTACAGAGTAACATAGAATGTTTCAATATTTCTTGTGAGATTTTGTTTCTTTATCCATTATTAGAGCGTCTAAATTCAGGCCCAGAATGAAGCTACCCACGCCACTTATATTTAAATTAAACAAAGTAGATGCCAGGATACAGCCTTGGTGGACACCTACTTTGATGGGAAATTCGGTGGTACATTCACCCTTTCTACCATATCTGACCATGGTGGGGATGTTACAGATGAGTTACTTCAGAGCAAGAAGTAGGCTCCTGTGCATTTCGTTGACTGAGTCAAAAGCAGTCTAAATTAATAATGGTTGAAAAAACTAGTTGGATTTCTGAATTGCCACGTATTTAACACAGGTAAAGTATAATCTCATTGCATGGTCGACTGTGCTTTCTCCCTTTCTGGGTTAATCGACTGGCATCTTAAATAGCAGCATGATGCTGTGTCCCAGGGAAGCATTTTGAAAATGCTGTGGACTGTAGAGGTGCATCCAAAATCAACTGGTGTAGTCAAAGCAACATATCACAGGGTTCTAGATGATGAGGTCTTGCAGCAAGGGGAAAGTCAGATGTACTGTAGCAGTCTGTCTGGGCATGTCGGATATCCTGTGGTGAGTGAGAAATAGTGGCAAAGCATTCCTGATGAAATGTTAGGATTTCTGTGACTTTCCAACATGTTGTGTTGATGGGTGCTTGTAGCATTGCATGAATATCTCATGTGGCTGACTGTCTATAATGCAGTGAACTGATGATGTGGTGCGCATAGTGCCTTTTCCTCCAAAGCCATAGACCATGTGTCCACTTTTTGGGTCTAAGGTAGTGTTTGGTTATGTTTAGTCTGTTCCTGACGAGAGCATCTGGAAACATTTTCTGTCATTGTAGTCATGGAGTATTATTACCTTCTATTTGGATCTATTTTTCCTGTGGGCTTCCCTCCTTCTCCTGTGAAGGCTGATGAGTGCATGTGACATCTGTAGCAGGGAGACCTCTACTGGCTAGAAGTGGAACAAAAGATTCAATTCTAGTGTTTCTGCCTCATTCTTAAAGCATTTTATGAGCCTTCTTCATCAGTTTTAAATGACCTCTTTGATCCTTACACCGCCACACATTCTTTCTGGTCAGGCAGTAAGCTGCTCTTCAAGACACTCAGCTTTATGTGGTAACATTGAGCTGGTAGAACATTGAAAGTTCTGGGTCCCATGTTATGAGATTTAATTCCAATACCTATATGAGCTATTTCCTCTCACCTGGTTTGTAGGAAAAGTCTGAACATCCTTTTGTTCTATTAGCTGCTTCTGCTGTATTGCTGTCTTATCATAAAACTTCTTTTTTAGTGTCAAGAAATCCTTGGGTATTAGTATGCTCTATATGAGCTCAAGTAAAATCAAATGATGCCCATCAAAAATATGATGCAGGAGCAATACTGGGCCTCAAAAAAGAGCGCTGTGGTTAAATCACCCTAAGGTATACTGTGAAAAACCATGGGCCTTTTCACGTAGATATTTCTGAGAATGTGAAGTGGTGCTACAGGGATACTATTTCACAAACTCATGAATTACTTTGTGATTTTGCCTTTGTATCCTCAGTAGAAAAACTACTTAAAATAGTAGTGCTCTTTGGAATAATACATCTCACACTACCATTGCAATAGAACAGGACAATATTCATCCAAACCGCGGACCTAGACCAAGGCCACATTATTTGAGCCACAAAATTTTGACTTTCGGTTGCCACCATTGGAATTAACAAACCCTGATGCCGTTAGAATCCCCAACATGATGGAAAAAGGAAGCAAATCTGCCTGGATACCTTTATGGGAAGAAATTAAGGTAAAAGCACAAAGAGCCCCAAGCATCATAAAACATACTCAGCACTGCGGGTGGAAAAGCCTCAGCAGCTAAGAAGTTAATTGTGCTCAGAATTATACACAGCTTTTTTGTTATTATCAAGATTCACATGGCCCAGATCTCAGGTCTTGATGATTCCCAGGTTCAAGCAAGGGTCACTTCCAGTCACCCAGAGGTCTTCTATTGAAAATATAGACTCACGTATATCTCTATTCTTAATACTACTAGGACTTCCCTGGACTTTTCTCTTGAAAAAAATGCTCAGCTCGGCATTTCATAATACCCAGAGTCACTCAGAAAAGGTTTTTGAGGGTTAGACTTCCTGCCTCCTGTTAGCAGATATATGTTAGGACTGCCAAAGTAGAGATTATGCAAATGCCATATCATGTTTCTTAACACATTCAGTAGAGCACCCAAAAAGCAAAGACATTGATCGTCCGCCCTCTAGCCTGGGATAGTGTCTGTGAATGCTGAGAAAGCCTATAGGACAGTATCAGATCACTTGCCCTTGAAGAAAGAGCTCAACCTAACACAGCATGCTCATTGCCAACTGAGTGAGTCTTCTACTCTCACCCACGAACGCCACAGGATCAAATCTAAGTGATTTTTGTACATGGAAATTGGTATGAGGAACTTATTATTGGACATGAAGGAAGCGTCTAGTTTGCTCTACTAAGCCTTTCTCAGATCCTAGTGTACCCTCCTTTGAGAGAGCAGTGGTAGGTGTGAATGTCCCGTGTACCCCCCACCCCATGCTCTTTGCTTTCAGGTGAATTTAAAATTGACTCTATAATGACTCTATAATGACTACAGCTATTAATACAACCACCCCTCCAATGAGTGCAACTAAAATACATTTGTGCCTATGATTCGAATTTCCAGACTCCATTTTAGAGTAGCTCAGATCACAGTTCGAAAGAGGATCATCTCACAGGGTCTCTTTTCTCCGCCTTTCTCTCTCAATCTGACAAAGCTCTCGAGCAATCCTTTAATTCTTGGAAAGTTCTTTTCAACAGTCTCTGGTCTACAGTATTTACACAGCTTGGAAGATCTCCCTAGCCCTCTTTCTTCTTCTTCTTCTAGATAGAAATCCCTAAATGTATTCTTCTCCCACTCGGGCCTAGGTTATCTTCTCCAAACAAATTATTTACAGTTCAAAGTTCAGGTCACATCCCTTATCAAATCAGAGCCAATCTCCTCAATAACACGGTGTAACAGTTCATCTCTCAGTGCTGCTATCTCTTGAGGAGACTGTGGTGCTCCGAAGCTTGGGAATTCGATGACTTCCAGAATCAGAGTCCTAAGCCACTTAACCTTGGTGGGAAAGGAACCATTAATGACAGAAGTGCACTGGCTTCAATCCCAGGAACTCTCAGCAAGATCTCGACTATCAGCAGTAAAATCTCGGACCTCGCTCTACCCAGCATTTGCAACCAGATAAGTCCACTCGGAAGAGGAATATCTCCGACAAGGTACTCGAACTCTCCTGGAACTTCTCACATTTTCTGTGTTTTGCTCGTCTCGCTCAGATCGGACTCTGAAGATTCACCTATTGGTGCAAGTTCTCTTTCAGATGCAAGTCTAATGTTCCTTCTTCTATATCTCACAGGCCTGGTCTCACCTGCAGCATCTTTCTTCCTCAACTGCACACACCACTTGTCACACCAGTCTCTACAGCTTGGCTTGTCCCCCTCCATGAGCCCTTGGTTATGGCTGGAAGTTCTTCTGGGAGAGGAGCTGTTTCATCACAGAGACCTAAGACTCATCAGGTATGAGAGGCACATGGACCAATTCGGCACTCCGCCACACTTCACAGCAGTTGTAGTCAGCAGGATCACTTGATATGGCCCACGCCAATGATAGTCTAGACAATTTTTCCTCACATGCTTTCTGATGAGAACCATAATTGCAAGATTATATGTGGATGCGCTCTACACGTGATTATGTTGCACCCCTACAAATGGCATGAGATTTCCACTCCATCACCAGTAAAGTGGTACCCCTTGTACAGAGTGTAAATTAAATGCTACTAGGTGGCTTGCAGCACTGATTGTGCCACCCACTTAAGTAGCCCTTTAACCATGTCTCAGGCCTGTCACTGCAGAGCCTGTAAATGCAGTTTACATTGCCAAGTCAACCTGGAAAAACAACCCTTTTGCCAGGCCCAAACCATCCCTTTTTATACATACAAGTGACCCCAAACATAGGGCTTGTATAACCCACAGGGCAGAGTGCAATGTATTTAAAAGGCAGGACATATACTTTTAAGTTTTACATGTCGTGGTAGTGAAAAACTCCCAAAGTTGATTTTCAGTTCTGCAAGGCCCACCTCTCCCATAGAATAACATTGGGATTACCTTGTTATATTTTATAAGTGTAATTTCCAATTGGGAAGAGATAAGACCTCCAAGTCTGGTGTCTCTGGAATCACAATTTAAAATCACAACTTATGGTAAAGTTGAATTTTAAATTGAAATTCTGAAAAGGCCACTTTTAGAAAGATGGCATTTTCTTACTTTTGCCATTTGGTGCCTGCTGATTGTCTCTGTTCAGTCTGGGTTGGGTGACAGCTGGGCTTTGTGTATTCCCTCTAAAAAACACACACAAAGGGAGCTTAGGTGTGACTTAATGGACCATCCTAGGAGATTGAAGGGAGGACCTGGGCACAGCCTCACACTTACACCTGAATAGGCTGCATCCTGTCCACACACAAAGGGCTGCATACCCTCCCCCTATTGAGTCTGGAGTCCGGGCAGGACTGGACAACCTTTGTGCACTTCAAAGTCCTTTCTTTGAAGTCTCCCCCACTTTAAAGACTCAACTGGGTATAAGTACTGGACCTCTGACACTGTGACTTCTGTACACTTCTGGACCTGTTACCTCTCTTCCAGGAAGAAGAACCTCTATGCTGCTGAGAGGACTGCCACTCAGCTGGACTGTTGTTTTGTTGGACTGCTGTTTTGCTGGATGCCTGCTGTTAGGGCTGCCCTGCTGCCTACTATTCCCCTGCCTGGGTGAGAACGACTAGACCTGCATTACTTGAACCCAGCGTGACTCCAAGAGCTTGCTGGCTTGCCTCCTGATGTGACGTCTCAGGGACATAAAAGACTTCCAACCCTTTTGCTGAGGCACCTGGTCTCTGCCGTCTCTGAGTCTGCCCTGCCAAGTGGTGCCATCCCAGCCCTGGACCCTTGGAAGTGAGGCCTAAGGTGCTTGCTTTAACCAAACTCATGCATACTCTCCAGAACCGGCACATCGAGGCCACTGCTTGGATCAAAACCGGCCCATCGACACCATTGTGTAGATCAAACCCGGCAATTCGAAACCAGTGCATCGCACTTGGTATCAACGCATTCTCTGCTGCAGGAGCAGTAGCAGCGCATTGCTTTTGGAACCAGCGCATCGCCGCTGTTGCATGGAGAATATCGGTGTATCTCCCCCACTGTGTGGCTCGACACCGACGCATCGCTTCGGCTGCACCCCGCATCTTCTTCAACGGCGACGCAACACGGATCAAGGTACTTTTTACAGCGGGCCTAACTGGGTCCGTGTATCCGGACCACGCTCTTTCACTGTTGGCCTGAACTTTTGACTTTTTCCCAGTCTGGCATGACAAGATATCCCCATGAAGCACTTATTGCTTCTAAGCACTATTTTATAGTTTATTTTTAAAAATTCATATCTCAAGTTCTACTTATTGGATTTTTGTCATTTTGGTCTTGTTTTTTTTATAAAATTAAGCTCTATGTTTTTAACCTGGTGTGAAGTCTTTTTATAGTGTTTTACTGTTTGAATTGTTGCACAAATACGTTATACTTTGCCTCTTAAGTTAAGCCTTTCTGCTCTGCGCCAAGCTACCAGAGGGTGAGCAAAGGTTAATTAGGGTGTGTTTATGACTTACCCTGTCTAGGATTGTTGTTCATGCTTGGACAGGGTGCATACCTCTGCCAACCAGAAACCCAATTTCAAACAACTTACAGCTATCCAGGCAATTTTCACCTTGGGTATTTAGCATTTCCTATGCACCCCGCACAATATACGATCACTCTTTCAACTTGTTAGAATTGAATCTCCCAACTGCAACCACATCCAAACAGTGGTGATTCCCCTCTGATGCCCTGATGTATATAGTGTTTCCTACTGAGATTGAGCCCGCTTTTCCAGCCGGTGGCGGTACCTGCGTTTGCCGCCCGCGACGTCCACAGGTAAAAGCGGGGCGGGGGTGCTGCTGATCCATGCGCGTTAGCCACCCTGCCATGGCCGCAAGGTAGAGCAGGGGAGTCGCTGCCTCCAAAACTTGTGCCGCCTGGGGCCAACCCCCCCCTTTGCTACGCCACTGCCACTATTGCTGAATTTTGTTAACTTAAAGTTGGATTGGTGGTCCAGTTTAGATTCATCTGGTAAGCTTTTAAGGTATATTTCATCAGAGTGGTGATTCCAAGTAAAGTGGGGTCTAGAGATCTTTCAGGATAGAGCCTACCAACTAGAGTCCACTTTCTTGTTGTTTGAGGAGCTATATGCTTTGAGTGGGTCACCAGGCATACATAAGCAGATACCTGCTGCTGTTTAGAGGGGTAGACAACCGCTTGTTTAATTTTTAGGTAAGCATGCTAGAGACCACAGGTGCAGGGAAGGGGGCCATCGAGCAGAACACTGGTGTGGTTTCATCAGCAGAAGTCTCACCATTCTGTTGTCTCCTTGCTCTGTGATTGCGACAGACATTTAGCCACTACTACTGCAGAAATACTCAGTCCTGTTCGATAACGATGATGCTGTGGATGGTACCAAATGCTACCAACTGCATGTGCTGCACAGTAGTATTTCTCCATACCTGGATCATTAATCTCCATTGTTGTATGGAGGGGTCAAAATATCCACTTGCATTGAGCTGTCCATTATCCCAGATCAGCTTAGAGAAATTGAGACCGGAACTCCTAGCAGAAGGACGTATTGAGAGGCACTGGGAGATTAGTAAATAAATGTAAGAATTTGGACACCACTACTAGCTAGACGATTGCAACTTTGCCAAAATGTGACAGGTGTAAAGTAATCCACATTTTCATTTGGTATGGTAGCCCATAATTATTACACAGCTTTACACCCTTATCTCTATAGTTAAGAGTACTCAGATAATGGATCAAATCCTCAATTAGTTTGAGAGAGAAGTCTAGATTCGGGCGTCTTGAAGCAGGTGTAAGATGATCTCTTAAGTTTACCCAGTTGTGTACGTTTACCACATCTTTATTGGCCTAAAGGAATATAGTGATCACTGGATCCCTTATAAACGGAAGAAGGGTGCCACTATCTAAGGCTTTACTAATAGGAGTGGACCCAGAAAATCTATATCTTTTTTTTAAATAAAATTCAGTTGATAGGCTATCTAGGGCATTCAATCACAGATTTGTTTTCAGTGACAGTGGGATTGCATGAAAAATGTAAATCCAAATACGAGGTCAGCAGTGAAAATCAGGCGTGTCCCCAGATTGGCAGAGGCATTTGTGCTAAGTCTCACACATATTAAATAGAATCAGGCCCACTACAACCGATTCTGTCCCTAAACTACCCATTAATTAAATTCAGACTGTGCATAGCACTACATAGGCATGACTCGCAATGTGAGGAGTTCAGGTGTTATGCTTTCTCGCTATACACCTACTTGATAACCATATGCTGCCCTTAACCAGAGAGAAGGAGTTGCTGATGGCTCTAAATAATAGAGGTGTTTATATATTTTAGATTCCAGCGGGCAGCTCGTTCTACATTCTCCTGATTCCAAAGTGAGGCCCCTGAGTTTATCTCCTTTACCAGTCTGTTCCCCTCTCTAGGTTATACACTCTTCAATTTAATGGATGCTGCTTCAAAGCACCTGTCTCATAATGCCTGGCAAGGGATTTGGGGGTACCTAATTGCCATGAATGCTGGAAATGTTGTTGTGCACAAATCAAAACCATATCTTTGAAATATAGTCTGGATTTCAAATACAAAACAAGGATTTACTCAGTGCGATTATTACCAATGCCCCAGATAATCACATCGCTGTGCAGATTAAATACATCGTTCTTGGCATTGCACGAGGATACAGGAATTTTGTAACACTGTGTTAGCTGTTATGGGCGAAATTACCAATAATCAATTAACATCCGCCATATCTTGGCGTCACTGAGCAATGTCTGCGAATCCCTGTGTGAGCTAGAAAGCTGACCGCCATGCTGTTTTTACTTGCGAAGCGACGAATAGCGCTGACCTGGCTTAAGTGTCCCCTCCTATATATAAAGTCTGACTGCAGGGTACAATGTTTTGTAATCAAATTACCTGACATACTCAAAACTCCTGCTCTCTACCGTCTATCCACAGGATATTTGGGACCTACATACATACCTCTCGCACCTCACACAAAACGTGTGACCGACTCCCATGATTACACACGTCTATGTTAAGAATGCACCAAGAGCGATTGTAGTAATGCCTTTTATTAAGCAAGAAGCTCAACACAGCTGTAGGTCAGGAGGGGAGAGCGGAAGGACAGGTCTTATCACGAAGGTCATCAGCTGGCATCTGTCAACATTCCAGAACGCTCAGCTGATGACAGGGCAGGGGGAAAGTACGGGTTGAGGGGAGGGACAATTGCATTACAGTATAAACACAACACATCTCCCTCCTTGAGGAAGCAGAACTACAGTTGTAAGATTATTCACATACAAAGTCATCCAATCTACTGGGGGCACAACCCTGCGTCCACACCTTGTTCTTACAGTACCCTTTTCACCATTAACAGGTGTACCCTCACTGTGTACTGTTGAGGACGAACCCTGGGTGCTCTGTGGAACATCCCCATCGTCCTCCTCTTCCCAAAATTCACCCCGTCCGCCTTTTGCAGATCTATGCACAATCATTCCTTCTCCATTGGTTACCTTGTGCTTGCTTGGGGCTAACCTTGAGAAATGCCACACTCTTCCATCGCTTAATAGAGCTGAATTACAAAACACTTTTTCAACCATGAGGGGTTGAGAAAACCTGTTCTTGCCTTTGGCTATGAACCCACTAGTTTTAACACACACCATTTCACCCACCGAGACCTTTACCAGTTTGCAGCTGTGTTTCGCGTCATAGCGGGCTTTAAATTCTAATTGATTCTTTTGTAATCTGCGTCTAACCATGTCTGGTGACCACTCAGCCCTTTTTGCTGCATTTTGCCAACTCACATTGTCCTTGGACATGGGTGTTCTCCCTCTCATAAGCTCGAATGGGCTATGTCCTGTGCTATTGCATGGTGTTATGCGGTATGCCCACAGTGTTTTGCCAATTTCATTTCTCCACACGAGATTGTTGTTATTGGCCAGTTGTATGATCCCCTTAATGACCCTGTTAAACCTTTCCACGGCACCATTGCCGGCTGGGTGGTAAACTGACGTTGTTTTGTGTGTGATATTGTTTCTTTTTAAATAGTTAATAAATAATTCTGAAGTGAACTGGGCGCCATTGTCACTCACAATGCATTTGGGTAGCCCTTCCCTTATGAATACCTCGTCAAGAAATTGTAGAACACTCTGGGTGTCCGTTTTGTGAACAAAACCCACCTCTGGCCATTTTGAGAAATGGTCTATAATTACTATGGCGTAAACCTGTACACTTTGTTCTGTAATGGGTCCCATGATGTCAATTCCTATTCTTTCCCATGGCATGTTTGGGCATGGAATGGGATGTAGTGGTGGTCTGAACGTGACCGTTGACTTATCTGAGTTGGTGCATTGTATGCAATCCCTCACAACTCTCTCCGTGGCAAGATCCACCCCAGGCCACCAATATGAGTTTCTGATCCTGCTCTTGGTTTTGCCTATACCCAAATGACCTTCATGGCATAATTCTAGAATGGTATGTCTGAGTTTGGTTGGTGGAATTACTTTGCCGCACCTCAAAAGCAAACCCTCTTCCATTGAGAGTTCATCCTTCACTTCCCAGTAAGGTAACAATTCTTTTTTTACATTTTTCTTCAACGGCCATCCATTCATTATCATGTTTCCCACTGTGCATAATGTTTGATCATTACTTTGTTCTATTGACCATTCCTCAATTGAAATGCCATGCGTCTCCTCGTGGACACTGGCGACCCAGAATTTCTCCTCAGATTCACCTTTTGATTCTTGTACTAAGACTGGCATCCTACTCAGGAAATCAGCTACTACATTCCTAACGCCTGGCACATATTGTACTTCATAGTCATAATCAAATAATCTAACAGACATCCTTGCCAGTCTTGGAGAAGCTGTATACAATCCCTTTGTGGTTAAAACTTTTGTTAGTGGTTTGTGATCACTCCTCAAAATAACTTTGCTTCCCCATATGAATTGCCGGAAGTGTTCCAATCCCCAAACGCAGGCTAAAGCCTCACGTTCAATGACCGAATACCTCTCTTCTGTGGGAGTCAGTGAACGTGATGCAAATGCTATGGTGCATTCAGTACCATTAGAATCAATTTGTGTTAGGACAGCACCTAATCCTCTCCCACTGGCATCAGTAGTCACTATACTCTTCAACAATGGGTCAAATCCTTGCAAACGTGGGGCAGAGCATATATCCTTTTTTAGCATGCAAAATGTTTTACTACAATCATCTGACCAAATAAATCTGTTTTTGTTTTTTAGTAACTGTCTTAATACAAATGTTTTAGCCGAAAACCTCTCTATGAATTTTGAATAGAATTCTATGAGGCCTAGGAAAGAGCGAAGTTCATCCTTATTTCTCGGCTCTGGGGCGTTTAAAATTGCATCTAGCAGTTCTTTTTTTGGTTTGATTCCCTCCGCTGATATAGAGTGACCTAGGTAGCTCACCTCTGAACGTGCAAACTTGCATTTGCTATATTCAGCTGTGAGACCCTTTTGTCCAGGATTTCCAATATTTCCATGAGTTTTTCATTATGTTCCTCTTTACTTTTTCCCATGACTAATATGTCATCCTGGAATATCAGAATGCCATCCACCCCTTGAAAGTTTCCTGCATCAGCCTCTGGAACATGGCCGCAGCAGATGCCAAACCAAAAGGTACTCTCTTAAAGCGGAAACACCCGAATGTGGTGATGAAACTGGTAAGGGTTCTGCTCTCTGAGTGCAAGGGAATCTGGTGGTATGCTGCTTTGAGATCTATTGTGGAAAAGTACTTTATTCCTTTTGTACATGCTACCATCTCATTAATTCGTGGAAGAGGGAACTGATCTACTAGAATATTCTCGTTGAGATCGCGAAGATCAATGCACAATCTCAACCGCCCATTGGGGCGTTTAACCACAACCATGGGGGCGACTCCATTCTGAGGATTCAACTCTCTCGATTATGTCATCCTGAAGTAATTTTTCTATATGTTCTTTCACCCCTTCTCTTATGGAGAACGGAATATTCCTAACCTTATGTATAACTGGAATGGCGTCTTTCTTCACACAAATTTCGTGTTCAAAACCCTTGTAATGTCCAATGGAGTCTGCAAACACTTTAGGAAATCTTAGTTTGACTTCTTTGCTAATTTCGTCCTCACTTTCTATGATGAGAACCGGTTCATCACTGTTAGGATTGAGGATAATCCCTAGCTTCCCTTGATCTAACCATCCTAATACTGAGGGACCTGACTTTGACACATATAGTTTGCATAAGGCATCTCTGCCTTTGAACGAGAACTTCAGTTTTCTAAATCCCTCCAAATCAATTGGTTCACCAGTAAATGTCTTCATGGAGATGTCTGGTGGTTCTAACTGTTCACCTAGTTTGGGCAAAAACGTCTCCCTCCACACTTTTGCATTAACAATTGTGTATGGTGAACCTGAGTCTGCTACAATTGATACGTTTACACCTCCAATACACATTTCACATACTGGTTTTTTTTTTTTTACCGTTCCCTCCATGTCATCATCTACATCATAAATATATTCATCATCAACATTAAGTACATACATGTTCATGTCATCCTCATCAGAACAATTAGAATCTAAGTCATTCTCATTATCAACATATTTTACAGTTTTGTTTGACCTTTTGTGACAAACTTTCTGAAAATGACCCATGACTCCACAGAATGAACATCTACTCTTTTTAGCTGGACAGTATCGATCATTTGCTAAGTGATTTAAACTGCCGCATCTGTAGCATTTTCTAATAGCATTGCTCGAATTTTCGGCTTTTCTGTCTTTGAAGAGTTTTTCCCTGTAATTTGCTCTGCCGTCTTTAGGTTTTCTATCACCCACCTTGCCTACAATATTTTCCTCATTCTTTTTTTTACTTTCCGCTATCACTGCTTTTGCGCATCTGCCTGTGAGTTCTGCTCTTCTGACTATATCAATTACAGTTTGTAGTGGATTCTCTCCTTTTGCCCAAAGATTGTCCTGTATACCAGCATTTGATCCTTGCATGACAATTTGATCACGTATGAATTCATCGTGAAGGTCACCGAATCGACATGTAATGGCCAAGTTCTTCAATGCTGCAACAAAGTCATCAATAGATTCGCTCTGACCTTGCCTTCTATGAAAGAATCTATATCTGTCCACACCTACACATACAGTGGGTTTATAATAACTATTAAGATCATCTATGGCATTTACATAGATATCTCCCTCATCCGCAGCCCTCACTTTTTTGTTGATCCGTTTGAAAACCTTTATCCCACCTGCACCTAAACAGTGCATCAAGATTTTATACTTCATATCTGCTTTTAAATCTTCCTCACCCTCATTTGTTTCTATGAAGTTTGTAAAATGCTCTCTCCATTCTTCCCATTTGATGGAGGGTTCTCCTCCCCCTGCTAAAAATGATGAAGGTGGTGTTAAATTTAGTATAAAACCAGTAGCCATTTTCTGTTTATATGCTAAGGTTATGGCTTTCAGTGAACACTTCCTTGGTAAATTTTTGAATTATATATATATATATTTTTTTAACACATACACTCGCTGCATATGGTTTTTTATTGTACCTTAAATTTAGTTGCTGTGCCAATCCGCGCAGATCGTCACTCCTGGACGTTTCCCTTCTTTCTTTCCCTTTTTAATTGCTTTGAAACAGGCCAATGTGCCCTTGATTTCCTGGAGGCTGGCCTTAACGCTGATCCGATCGCTATTTGCTCCCTATGTGAGCTTAAGCATGCCTGCGCCAGAGTGTGCTTTCAGGGAAAGAGAAGGAAAAAAAAAGAATAGAACGAATGCTGATTTCCCGGCGCCGATTACACTTTGTTGGACTCACTCAAAATGGCCACCTCACGTCGCTTACGCACTGCGTCATACGCCGCTTGACAGTTTTCTTCGTTGCCGAAGGCGCTTCTGACAGTTACCAGCTGACGGTTAACAGATGGCAGTTTGGAATTTTCCAGTCAGCGCTGCGCTATCACACACAGTAACTTTTACTGCGGCTGTTCCTTGAACACTCAACGAAGCGCGACATTCCTCCCAGTAACTCAGGTTGCCTTTCACTTCAGTTTTTATTTTATATTGCTGCGCTTCTATTCATCAGCTGTCAATCACACTAATTGTGGAAGAAACTTCCCACGCTGACAGCGCCGCTCACTCATTAGTCTTCAGTATTTGTAACCTCTCCACTTATACACTGACCTTTTTCTCAATAAAAATTCCTCCTTGGTGGTGCCAGTAGCCGAAATTAATTCATCCTCAAATTTTCCGAACTGTCACCAATTTCAGCGTGCGGGTTCCGCTGTGTTGACACTCGTCGCCAATTTGTTAAGAATGCACCAAGAGCGATTGTAGTAATGCCTTTTATTAAGCAAGAAGCTCAACACAGCTGTAGGTCAGGAGGGGAGAGCGGAAGGACAGGTCTTATCACGAAGGTCATCAGCTGGCATCTGTCAACATTCCAGAACGCTCAGCTGATGACAGGGCAGGGGGAAAGTACGGGTTGAGGGGAGGGACAATTGCATTACAGTATAAACACAACAGTCTATAGATGCTAATTGCACTTACCATTTCATTTGGGGATGGGGCGGGATTCTGCTATACTGTGAACTACTACTGTGGTGACAACTTCTTTCTGTTTACGGGACTACCACACTATATTTCTCAGGCTATGCATGCCAATGTTGATTGTGCTTACTTTTACCACGACAGACTGTTCCAGGAGTATGCTCGCTTCATCAAGTGTAATACTCACTGTAATGATTACATAATATTTTACAATGGTTTAAAAACATAAATATATATTTTTAATATACTTTTTTCATTTACTCATTTTCAATGGTTGACTGCAGAGAAGGGCGTGGCAGTGCTAACAGGGTGGTGGTA
This sequence comes from Calotriton arnoldi, assembly GCA_963921515.1. Classification (NCBI taxonomy): domain Eukaryota; kingdom Metazoa; phylum Chordata; class Amphibia; order Caudata; family Salamandridae; genus Calotriton; species Calotriton arnoldi. Next base: position 667,072 of record CAWUFW010000304.1, read on the forward strand.
ATTGTTATGTTTCGTGGGTGTGTCTCTGCTAGAACGCTCACCCAGTTTCGAAGTGGTAGGTGCCGGAAAGGCGAGTGGCCGTCTTTGGTGATGTAAATAGAAGTGACCGGAACCCGGATCTCGGGATTCCCGGTAACCGCATAAGTAACCAGCAAGTGTTCTGTCCATTATTTGTGACTGTGTGGCCACACATTGAGTCCCCCCCCTAAAGCCATATCCCTTAACTGGCCCCACGCAACAAATTGGCGACGAAGGTGGGATTCGCTTTGGTGCCTGCAGCCACTATTACGTGCATTTCGCGGTGGTATTCCTGGTCCGCGTGCGGTGTGCAGCGTCAACGGCAGGTGAGGCGGTGTTTGTCCTGTCTGCTGTCCGCCTTTCCCTGCATGGTGTGTTCCTGCTGCCCAGTAGCACGTCGCTGGCCTAGTGCGCGGTGAACATCGCTCCAGAGATTGTCCCCGCCTGCCCTGCGTTGTGCGGCCGCGCCTCGCTACAGGGGCCTGGAGATTGTTTGCCCGCGGCCTCGAAGTGACTGGAGGCCGCTGGAGTGCATGTGCTTTTCCTCTGTGCTTGGTGTACGGCGTCTGGGGAGGCCAAAAGGACACTAAGGGTTTTTTCAAATTAGGAAACCAGGACGGCAAAAGAAGGAAGGCATCACGTTTGTTTTCTGGGACAACAATAGGAATAATATTACAGCGATCCGGTGCCACAAAGCTGCATATATGAGGTGTCCCGTACATAGTGGATGGCAAGCTGTACTTTTGTTTTGAAGGGGCACTCGAGGCAATTCGCTATCTCACGAGTTTGGGACTTCGCTGTCACACCATTAGGACTACCGTCCCGCTTGTGTGCGTGTGTGTAAATCATCTGTACTTTAACATCTGTTCTTTACCATCATGTCTAGTGTGCCACCTGTCGAACCATTTCTGCTGGATGGTCCACCCTCAGCGCAGGCAGCTAACTGGAGGGACTGGTTAGAGCCCCTTGAGACTTATTTTGCAGCGGTGGGTTTGCCTGCCGAACGCCAACGCCCCATGTTACTGCACCTGGGTGGTGCAGCGCTACACAAGCTTGGGAAATGAGTAGTGGAAGCTGGACCGCCGCATACCTATGCTACGTTGAAGTCAGCCCTGACCGCCCATTTTTGACATCTCACTAATCCTGACTACGAGCGTTTCCTCCTGCGACAGGCAAGACAACTCCTGGATGAATCCGTAGATGGTTTCTACGCTCGGCTTAAAGAACTGGCAAGTACGTGCACCTTGCCGGATGACAACGACGAGATACAAGCAAAATTTATCCAGGGGTGTGCGTCTGCTAAATTGAGGGAACACATACTCCAAGTCCCGGGGATGGCAATGTCAGACATGCTGATAATGGGAAGGTCGAAAGAGTTGTCTAAGGTGCGGGCGGCGCACATGGAAGCGGCATTACAGCGCCAGGTGAAGATGGAGCTGGTCAACGCCGTGGTGTCTGGTACTTCTGCCAGGAAGTTGGTGCATGGCAAGACACCTACACCTACATTCAACAGGATATGCCACGGATGTGGTGGGCCTTTTCCACATCAAGGCCCGTGCCCTGCTCAAGGAAAAAGGTGCTCTGCATGCAATACACTTCACCATTTCGCAAAGGTGTGTCGCTCTACTGCTCCTAGGGGCAGTAGGGCTCGGTGGTGGGAGTGCCGCCGGGCGCTGACGTGGGGCGGGGGAGGGGCAGGGTGGGGGGTAGTACACTACGGATTACGGCCGTTGACAGGTAAGTACACATATGAATAAATAAAATGAATTTAGTTTCTCGCGCTGCATCGCCAAATGCGATGCAGCGCACGCAACGAAATTCGTTTTATTTATTCATATGTGTACTTACCTGTAAACGGCCGTAATCCGTAGTTTACTACCCCCTCCCCCACCCCACGTCAGCGCCCAGCGGCACTCCCACCTCCGACCGCTACTGCCTAGGGGATAGCGGAATCCAGAAGTCAATATCTTGAACACTCCTCACTCTGTGGAAGTTGACAGGGACATGGATGATGATGACGTGGAGGGAGTCGTCCATGTCATTCACGCCATGCAACCCAACGGAGGTCGAGGGAGGCAGATACTGAAGTGCAAGGTATCTTACATGATTCCTATTCTATTCGCACCAAGGTTTATGTTACCCAGGAGGGAGAGGGGATGCTGTTAAGCTGTCGTACAGCGGAACATCTGCAATTAGTAGCTTTCGCTTTTGCAATCTATCGAGAGAGTGTGGAATCCTTAGAATTTACACCTTTCTATGAGGGCATTGGATGCCTCAAAAACCACATGGTCCATCTTCATATTGATCGCTCCATTCAGCCCGTGACCCTCAAGCATTTGAGAGTGGCGTTTCATCTGAGGCCGAAAGTGGAGGAAGAGTTAATGAAGCTCAAGCAGGCTGATATCATCGAACGGGTTGATGGCCCGACCCCCTGGGTATCTTCCATCGTTGTAGCACGGAAGCCTAAACAACCTGGTGAGGTGAGGATTTGCGTGGATATGAGGCTACCCAATCATGCAATCAGAAGGGAGCGTCATCTCACCCCTACCGTGAACAACATTGTGGCTGAAGTTAGTGGCTCTAAATGGTTCTCCAAAATGGATCTGCGAGTGGGATGCCATCAGCTGCTACTGGATCCTGAGTCACGAGCCATAACTACTTTCTCGACACATGTCGGTCTTTGGAGGTATAAACGCCTTAGCTTCGGAGTATCCAGTGCCGCCGAGGTCTTCCAAGACACTATGTCTTGGTCACACTTGCATTATTGATCAATGTGATCTAGGCCTACAAAAAGCACAATATAGATTGTTTGATTGAATATACCCTAAATTATTTCACAAATCCATTCTTCCTAATTATCCCTTGCTTGAACTGACCCACAGTGTCTGGTGCAGGATGTTAGTGCCCTTTCTAATGATAGTGATTGTCCATAGATCCGTGTGGAGGCCAGAGCAGTGAGGAGGGAAACAGATATAGGAAATTGAACACGTATGCTTGAATTATTATCTAACAAGATTAAAATTCATAAGGAGTCAGTTCTTCAGTTCATTATCAAATGGGTTTCATGGGAGGCAAATCCTGATAGATAAAAGGTGGGGTCCCTCTAATAGTCAAAGTCATCCAGAAGCAACAGTAAATATTACCTGTTTCATGTCCCAGAAGCATGAATCCATGCAGGAAACAATTGTCTGTGTCCCATCAATTTCCAACAGGCCTCGTTGTGCAAAAAGAAAGGAAATGGATATGACAGATGCCAACATCTGGGTAACGTAATGATCTGCACAGTTCTTACTGCAATGTGTATGGTTGAATCGCTTTAGGAATCTGGGTACCTCTTACAGTGCATGTGTACAAGCTGCAAATTTTAGCTTTATTGAAGCATTACATTTATCAAGGGCACAACATAGCAGCCCACCACCAACCTATAACCCTGTGAAGTCCTGAGTGATGGGGGAACGTGCCGAGGAACAGAACAGTGCTATAAAGTAGGACGCAGACGTGGATACTTGGTAACGTGCAGTAAGTACAGTGCCTTAATTCTGTTTTGAGGTAGTGGTTATTGCTGCCATTGAGATATTTGTTCTATGGTCATTTCATTCTCTTTTGTGATGTCTCCAAATACATTGTGGAGTGATATGTTGAAACATTCAGCACTCTCAGTGTTGTGCATAGCACTGAGACAGACTCTAAAACTCAGGCAGGTTCACAGGGCACTATTGCTGATCTTTCTGTTACCCTCAACATTTAATACTTGTGTTGATGAGTGGAAAAACTTGCAGGGAGGTCAGATGGCTTTCAGATGCTAGGAAAGGGCCTGACAGGGAATTCTTAATAGTTCTTTCCAAAGGTAAACCACACCCTGGCCTGAAACACAGTGCTAGTGTTCCACGAGACTGTCTCAAAGCTCAGAAACTCAAAGGCCCATAACTGAGCTTTACCCAAACTCGCTGTGCAGTTTTCAAAGGTAGAATTCAACATGGACATCTATAAACATGTCAGAATTAGTTCCATGAAACCTTTCAGCATGACCGGGCTGCACACATGGAAACCCTGAGTGGCAGCACTGGAGAACTCTGTTATAGCAGCAAGAAAACTGATGATGCAGTGAAGAGGTCTCTCTTACCTCAGCCTGTGGCAACTGTGGTATCCCGACCAGCCACTGGTGACACCTAAGCCACTCCATTGGCAGCAGTCAACACACATGTTAAGCAGCAGGCAGCACAGGTGTTTTTAACACCTTTCTCACGCATGCCTGCACGTTACCAAGTATCCACGTTTGTGTCCTACTTTATAGCACTGTTCCTCGACACGTTCTCCCATCACTCAGGTGGAAGGCCAGTCTCTGAGCCTGCCAAAATGCTTCTCTCTGAATTCCCCTCCCCCCATGGTGACTCAGGGACTACGCCCAGCGCCCTACCGCCCCTCGCTGAGGCCGTGCACCACTTTCAATGAGTGGAGCCTTATGTAGAATAGTCTGAGGGTCAATGCTCAGGCAGTAGGGCTTTGGGCAGGCGGACGACAGAAGAGGTCTGCCCCCAGGGGATTTGAGCAGGGGTTACAGTCCAGATGGACTGCACGATTAGGATTTGGTAGGCAGTGGTCGTAGGCGGGGGTTTGGGACCCATCTTAGGCAGTGGAAAGGGCAACCAGCCACCGTTTTGGTGATAAAACAGCACAGTGACTGGTCAGCCAGGCAGGGACAGTTTTTGATTGGAAGCCTAGTTAAGGGGTATATGGGTTAGGCGAGAAGGGGGCAGGTTGTGCAGGGATAGTGTCAGGGAGGTCCAGGCAGGTTGGTGCAGGCAGGGACAGGGTCGGGATGGAGAACAAGGTGGTGGAGAAGCTGCAGCTTTTGAGGGAGGCCGGGAGGGGGAACCTTTTGAGCCCAGAGGCTTCGGGGGTGATTGCGCTAGGGGTAGGCCAACAAGGCGAGGGGCACACGGCGTGGCGGCAGCAGTGATGGCCTGTTCATTGCCATGCTCCAGGATGTCCAGGCGGGAGGGCAGGCCAAGTGCTAGCAGTGTGGGTGAAGCCTGCTTGCTGGGCCCAGCAGTGCCAAGCATGCCGTGGCAGAAGCCAGGCCTAACAGGCAGGCAGTAGCGTTCGCAAGGAGATGGAGGGCGCGTCCAGCCTGCAGTCCTCACTTTCAGTGGGGAGGCCGCAGGTGTAATGCGTGACCCTTCAGGAGGCAGTGGGGGGGGGGCGCACAGCCTCAGCGGGGGCCGGTAGGGCACTGGGCTTAGTCCCTGAGTCACCATGGGGGAGGGGAATTCAGGGAAAAGACTGGCCCTCCACCTACATTGGTTGCTGCCATGTGGGAATGGAGCGACGAGTTAGGAGGGGAGAGGGGCATGGGAGAACACGGTGGCCAGCAGGACAATAATAGTTTTGCAGACAGACCAAAGAAGCCTGCTAGGGTTTACCAGAGGAGGAAGGGAGGCGAAGTTACGATGGGACAGACTGTTGGGAGTAGGACTGAGGGCCTTGGGGGACAGGGAGTGGAGAAGGGCCAGTCTGGTGAAGAATATCATGTTTATGCACCTCCTAGGTCTGCAAATCACCGACCTCAACCAATGGGCCCTATGCGGAGAGGAGGGGGCCTGCAAACAATGCAACTATAAGATCGAATCATGGCGCCACCTCCTGTGCTGCTGTCCTTCTTCTGAAGCCAATCTACTTAAAAAGGGGCATCCACTCATGCCTGGAGGCGTCAGCACTATGTTTATCCCAAACAGACACTCAAACTCTAGCGAGGTGTGGCAAATATGTAAAGAACCTGGAAGACCTACTATTACCTCACCCAGCCCTTATTAAATCTGCTACCGCCGTCCAAAAACTGATAACTGACTATTTCACGGCATGCCCCAGAGTTCTACCTACACACTAAACCCCTCTAGACAGGATTACCAATCTCTACATCCTGTACTTTTATCTGCTCTACTGTCTGCCCATGGGGATTGGGCTGCCACTAGCCTTCACGCTGATTAACCTCCTTGCACTAATCTATTTTTATTAAAGCGCACTTTGAACATCTATGCAAGAAACCATTTCAACAAAGCGAGTTACCAGCTGTTGGTAGAGTATACCAATGACACACTGGGCCCCCTACCGACAGTATCCTCTGCACATGGCCAAGGGATCCTGGTCCTCACCGATCCGGAGCAGCCCTCGATCAGGTCCCACTCGACCCTCAGCCTCGGCTTTGCACTTTGCTCCCCCGCCACAAACTTGCATTTGTCATTCTTTCCCCTGTGAGCTAACTCGATATTTGTCAAACCCTCGCACTGACACTTTCGACAAGAAAAAGATGACTACTAGCCGCTGGTGTAAATTATGTTTTAACACTGATAGCTATGGTTTTATCCTTAGCACGGACCTTGCGGAAGACTCCCTTTTGCGAGAAATGATATTATCCTAATATATGCGCAATACAGTACTACTAACATACCCAAGGTATACCGTTGGTGTTATTATTGCAATGGATTTAAGTAACTGCGCAAACAAATAAATAAATTATCAAATTGGTGAGGAAAGGGGAGAAATACCCCACAGGAGAGCAAAAGGGGGCAGATGGGGTTGGATGGCAGAAGAAGAGCAACCAGCATGAGGGACAGGAGTAGGGACCTACACAGTGGGTTTTCACGCAAGGACGGTCATAGACGAAGCAGACTTGGGAGAGTCCAGTGTGGCTCATTGACCCCAAGGTGAAGGGACAGTAGCGTCCTGTGCGGCCGGCCTGACCTCGCCGTGGAAGAGATTTTGTGGGCTTGGAGTGAGAGCAAACGAAGAGTAGACTCCGATGCCTGTGGAATTGTGGGAAGTAGGAAGATGAGGGTGATTCAGCTGGTGGTGGGTTCCCAGGCAGAGGTGAACCAGAAGAGATATGATTTAGCGTAGGGGGAGTTCTTGGCATCAGGGGTGCGCAATAGAGGGCCAGAGGAGTTTTGGAGGAGGAGGGAAGAAGTTGTGTAATTTATTCTGGGTATGCTTGACAAAGGATGGTCCAAAGTTACCATAGCAGGTAAAATAGCGGGCATTGCTTTTGAGGGGACACTGGTCTGGAGGTATGTGCATTAAGAAGGGGAGCTGAGGAGCAGGATGTTGAAATGTTGGGCTACAGAACAGGGACAAAGGGTCAAGACCAAGAAACCACTAAGTTAAGGACTGCTGCACAGGGTCATTGGTGCCCTTTACAGGGTGTGCAGGGATAACTGGGAGGTGAGGCTGTTTGCTACTGTCATGTGGTGGATCTTTCATGGGGCTTTTCGGAGCGCCTAGGAGGAAAGGGCAGGGTGGGTACAGATAAGAATATTGACAGGCTTGACGGGGGCATAGTTATTCATTGCAATTTTCCAAAATAGATCAAAGGTCAAGAGGTAAGATAACCGAAATCCAGGCAAGCAATGAGAAAAAATGTTCTCCGGTGACTTGGTGGGACATTTGTAGGGAGGGCCTGGGGGATGTTGCAGGGCAAGCATTTCAGCACAGAGATGGCACCAGGGTGACGGTTTTCCTGTTACTGGCAGTGATGCACAAGACTTTGGTGAAAATGGGGCTGAATGCTGGGGAGTATGGAACTCATTCCTTCAGGATTGGCACAGCAACAGAGGTGCATAGACAGGGGCACACCGCGAGTGAGATAATGCAGCTTGGCCGATGATCCTCAGACTGCTACAGATGGCATGTGAGGGTTGATGACAAAATGCACTGTGGATGATGGGCTAACATGCTTTGTTGCTAGTTCGTTTCAGGTGTTGTGCCATGTCCAGGCAGAGAAGAATTGTCCATATGGATTATAGGTCACTCTTTTGTTAAGTGGCAGCGGAGAGGAGACATGGAACTCAACTGGGTTTGGATGAGGCGCAGTTTCAGGTGAAGTGGTTTCGTAAAAGTGATATGGTATGGAAAGAACTGCTGCCCCGATTGAATATGATATTGAGCTCGGAAGGCTGCCCGGAATTCTACTGCTCCACTTGGGAATTTATGACCTGATAAAACTGAAAGGTTTGGCGTTGATTAAGGCAATAAGGCTTGACTTGGGGGAGAGGCAGGCGTAACGGAGGGGTACATTTCTAATGTGGACGGAGCTCATCCCTAGGAGGGTGTGGCAGGGTGCTGCTAGACCAACGGCAAGTGACAAGGCCAGGAGAAAAGTCAACAGAGAGATTAGAAAATTCTGCAGGGAGGCGAGGATAGGCAGAATATCATACAGAGACATGAAATATGAGTAAGTACTGTTTTTCAGAGGAGACATTTCTTGATTTTGGGGTTGGACTTGTATCTGCTACAGTTGCAGGAGTCATTAGCATAGGTGTTTAGGTTGTGGATATGCTGAGTAGCAATATCCGGGAGTGGGCGGGGGCAGAAAAATGCTTATGGGGTTATTCTGAGTGGCAGTTTGACAGGAGGTTTGCAGAGTTGAAATGGTTGTATTGACAGATGGGGTGGGAACAGTTTGAAAGTGGGAGGGGGGAGGTGGGGTAAGTGGAAGTTTCACAAAGGACAAGGAGTTGATGGACTACAGGCTTATCAGTTTGATAAGGTATAGGTGGTAAGGGGGTCAGGAATGAGACATGAATTGGGGAGTTTGTTGGGGCGGGACTTAGGCGTAGGGGTAGAGGAGGGATAGATAGATATCCAAACCATATTTATCATTTTTTCACACAGCGCAACACAGCAAGCCGCCTTACTGCACTGTGTGAAAGGAAAATGGGCAGGAATGTGTTGTATTTAACATTATACAACACATTCCTGTCCTTACCTAGCACTGGCACACGTTTGGCTGCCTAGCGCCAATGCAGGCACATTTGCATCTGGCTCAAGGATGCCTGCATTGTAGGCAGGATTGTTTTGTGCAGGAAGATACAATTTCCTGAACAAAAACAATCCTGGGAGGCATTTTCCTGTTTCTATGTATGCTGTACAATGCAGCACATGTAGAAAGAGGAAAACGAGGAGAAATCAAGCCATTTCTACTCATTACTTCTCACCTGTAGAGGCATAACATTTTGACGAATTCCCAGGTCTACCACTAATGGTAAATCTGGGAATGTGCCAGAATCCATGGGTGGATGCGTGGGAACGCCCACGCTCCACCCATGGAATGCCTCCCTTGAGCAGAGTCAGGCAAGGCAGCGATTTGCGCTGCCTTGCATTACTGTAGATTTATGAATTCATGCAGGGCCATGCAAGGTTGCCTTGCGTGGCTTGATAAATCTCACTTAGGCTTTGCGTCGCACTTGCGCCCCTTTTTGTGGAGCAAGGGCACCACAAAACCTTGATAAATCTGGCCCCCAATGTATAGTAAAGCATTTTTAGTTTGTAAGACATGTGGATTGTGCACCTGCTTCATTAAAAGCAGCCTTTTACACAGGAATAGGTGTCAGTGGTCTGTTCTGCACCCTCTTGCCCAATAGGGGCTTGGGGGACAGATGACAGGGGAGGTCTGCCCCTGGGCGATTTGGACAGGTGTTGCAGTCCAGACGGACTGCACAATTAGGATTGGTAGGCTGTGGGCAGGGGCGGAGTTTGGGACCCATCTTAGGCAGTGGAAAGGGTAGTAAAACAGCACGGTGGCTGGTCAGGTAGGCAGGGACAGATTTGAGTCCCTCCACCCTTCCTCTGCACCAGAGGTCTGGGGTGCGGGGTGCTTAGTTTGCTAGGCCCCTTACTTTTTGTGGGGCAGGTGCACATAGGAAAGTTTTGACAGATTGTTAGATTGTCACTGATGGGGCAGGTGCAGTGGTTTGACAGGAGGTTTGCAGAGTTGAAATTGTTGTATTGACAGTTGGAGGGAAACAGTTTGAAAGCAGTGGTGGGGAGGTGGGGTAAGTTGAAATTTTGCAGAGAAGAAGTAGTAGATGGACTACAGGGTTACCAGTTTGTTATGGTATAGGTGGTAAGGAGGTCAGGAATGAGACATGAATTGGGGAGTTTGTTGAGGGGTTGCACATAGGGGTGGGGGTAGAGGAGGGATGTGTAGATATCCAATGTATAGTGAGGCAATGTTAGTTTGCAAGGCACGGTTCCCTAGAGATGCTTGATGTGGAATGTGCACCTGCTTCATTAAAAGCAGCCTTTTGCACACTAGGTTTCATTGGTCTGTTCGGCTCCCTTTAACCCAAAGTGCATGTTAAAGTTTATTAACATACCATTTGAAAGACTATACAGTAAGTAGTAAACGATTACAAGGTCCACACAATGTTTAAGTAAAAAGATAAGAATTTAGTATGAATTAAGTCATGAAAATGAGTAAAAATGGAGAAGTAGTTCAAAGGTTATGAGAAAATGTTAAAGTTACCAAGTAGACCAATGATAAAGAGTATTCAATGATAAATCAATGTAAAATCAAAAATAAAGACTGGGTGAAAAAGTTTCAAAACAAGTATCAGGGACTATTACAGGAGGCCAAATCAAGGTGTTTACTGGTTTCAATCGTGGAGCTAGATTTATCAGACAGCAGAATTCAAATGGAGGCTGGAACAGCTGTTGTATAGAGGACGCCAAACAAGTCTATTACTTTCAACTTTATTAGGATGATTACAGCGTATGCATCTTCGCGGAAGCATTGTATTCAGCCCATTCCACCAGCCCGAGTACCCCAACATTCCACAACACCTCTTAATATATCTTCCCAGAACCTTCACATAACATTCCTGTTATATCTAAGGTTTTATACCATGCATCTTCCCTGTTTCTCTGCCTCTGCTGCTCAGCCAGTGTGAATGTGTTGGGTAGAATGTTGGTGTGAATGGTGATGTCATTGGAATGTTATGATTGCTGTGTGGTGGAGTGTCAGTTGGATCCTGGGCTGAGCAGCAGAGAGACTGCTCCTGGTGGGGCTATTTACATCTTTACTGGAAAACCTACTTAACATCTAAGAACAATAAACTTATATGATCTTTAACCTAACCACGTCTACTGGAACTCCTTACTACGACACAACATAAATTGGCGACGTGTGGGATCAAAAAACTACGTGTGAGGACTTACTTCAAGCTTCATAAGTAACTTTTATTCAATTTTACTTAAAAAAAGAACCTACTTAAGAATTTCACGCCCTCCCGCCCCACCAGTGTCCAGTTTCACCGGACAGCCCATTGACAGGGCGTATGTTTCCTGCTGCTATTTACTGGGCATATGTTTCCTGCTGCCTGTTTCCTGCTGCCATTGACACCCTGCTGCCATTGACAGGGCGTATGTTTCCTGCTGCTATTTACTGGGCATATGTTTCCTGCTGCCTGTTTCCTGCTGCCATTGACACCCTGCTGCCATAGACAGGGTGTATGCTTCCTGCTACTGATTACATCTTCTACAAGTCAAGAGGCAACCGCTTTACTGTATGTGCACAAGCGGTTTATGATGGACGCCTGACACCTCACAGAAAACTTCGACTACAACCTGGTGCCGTTTCAACTCTCTACACTTACTTTGGAAAGTTATGGCATTTCGTGCTTTACATCTGACATATGTTTTTATCTGGGTGGATGTTGCCTTCAACATGTGTGTTCTCTTTTTTGTATGGATTTGGACTTGTACCTGGTGCCGCTCCACCCCCTGCTTGCTCATGGTGATGGCTCAGGGGATGGGAGCGAGAAAGAGACTCCCATTCTTTTGGAGGTGAAGGAAAACATACATTGCTATTGATGTAAATTGCTGCTGTGGTTTCATTATACGGCGATTTAATTTAACTTGCTCAGCGCGCGCACTCTTACCGTTGCGACCTGCGCCATTCAAATGGTCCGCGAGGAGTCCGTGGTTGCTGTGCGCGCACTCCTTCAGGTGACGGTGCTGCCACATGATCCTTGCTTCCTTCTGCTGCCAGTCTGGAACGCTAGTATTCCAGCTGCTCTGAGACACTTTTCTACACTGACGCGCCTTAAACCATCCGGCGTGCTTCATCCCTACGTGCCGCCATTTTGATTGGGGCGATCTTTCCTGCTCTAGTCCGGATTTTTCCCTGCGGCTTTCTTTCCGACATCCGTGGAGCCAGATGAGTGTGAAATGTTTTGGGGCATTTTATATTCCATAGCTCTACTGCCGTCTGAACTTAGAGATGCTATGCAGGTTACATTTCTGCGTTTATTTCTTCACTACAATGTGTTGATTCAGGATATGCTTCGTGATTGAAGCAACGGTGTTTGCTGTCATCTGTTGGCTCCCTCTATCAACGGAGTCATAACTTTTATTCTAGCGTGATCTTTGTATAGGTTTATTTTTTTCCTCTGTTGATTTTTTTTTTCATTCTAGGTCACATCACCATTTCAGATCTCATTGTGTAAGTGTCCTCTTTAAATTATGTGGTCGGTCAAGAGTTTGATTTATTTTTCATTCTGCTTCTCTTGGCACCTGCATTTGGTTTTCCGTCATTTGACATGTCACCTATGTAATGTACCAGTTCCTTTTTGAATGTATGTGTTAATGCTTATTTAGTTTTGTGAAATACTGCCATCTTATTCAGGATGTTTGCATTTGATGTTTATTATATTCCTGTTTTATTTATTATTGATATGTGTGCTTTACCATATTGCCATTATATTCTATGGTGCTGTTTGTGTGAATCTTTCATGGCATGCAGGTTTTCAAGCGTTTTCTTTCCTGTTTGTACTTTGCATGTGAAACATTCTCATTGGTTGTCATGTGTTTTCTTCATTTTCTGCTACATTATAAGATTTCCATTTACAGTGTACTCTTTCTCTATTGTGCGCAAATTGTTTTTGCATGTGTATTCCCCTGGCGTTCTTCTCATGCGTGGTCTTACTTGAGGTGTGACTGCACTATTGATTTTTGTGTGGTGCAGTCCACCCAGATCGCAATTTTATTTGAGTTTACTGTTTGGGGATTCACAAGTTGGTGAAGTTTTCTAGTGGGGTATCACCCATTTCTTTGTTTATTGCTTGGTGTTTCACCAGTGGGGTGTTGTTCACCCATTCTATACTTTTCACTACATGCCTGTCCCCAGGGATGATGTGTTGGGTGTACGCCACCCGTTTATTTTTGCTTTCTGGTTGGGTGTAGCCACCCATTGCTTGCTTTCTGGTTGGGTGTAAGCCACCTGTTTCTTGATTTCTGGTTCGGTGTAAGCCACCCATTGCTTGATTTCTGGTTGGGTGTAAGCCACCCGTTGCTTGCTTTCTGACCGGGTGTTTTCCACCCGTTGCTCGCTTTCTTGTTGGGTGTCAGTCACCTGTTGCTTGCTTTCTTTTTGGGTGCCAGTCACCCCTTGCTTACTTTCTGGTTGGGTGTATGTCTTTCTCCTTTCTTCTTCCTTTTGTTGTGTTCCGATTTTCCCATTTTCTTCGCCAGTCTGGCCAGCCGGTGTGGTTGTGGTGGTAATTCGGAGCACCTTGTTAGTTTTTGTGGTATACTTCTTTCTTATTTATGTATGTCTCTTTCTCCTTTGCTTTTGTGTTTTTGGACAGTTTCCTTCTTTTTGAAATTTTCTGGTTTCACTTTTGCTCTGCTAAGGAAGGAGATGTGTGTCTTATCTTTCATGTATTCCATTTTCTCCTTGCATGTTTCAGCATTTTTATGTATTGTCGCAATTTAAGTGCTTTGTGTAGTTCACGAAATGCTGTTTGCATTTTTGCATTTGCGATATCTTCTTATGCAAGTTTCTTTTTAACTGTAATTTTCTGCTTATATTCTAGCATTTTGCGTTTCTTATGTTATGCTGTTTTCTACTTGTATTTTGCGACATTTTCTCTTGCAAGTTTCTTTTGTATCATTGTCATCTTTCTTATTATACTTGCTATGTTTTTGTGTATTATATAAAGGGGGAAGGTGTGTTATATCTAAGGTTTTATACCATGCATCTTCCCTGTTTCTCTGCCTCTGCTGCTCAGCCAGTGTGAATGTGTTGGGTAGAATGTTGGTGAGAATGTTGATGTCATTGGAATGTTAGGATTGCTGTGTGGTGGAGTGTCAGTTGGATCCTGGGCTGAGCAGCAGAGAGACTGCTCCTGGTGGGGCTATTTACATCTTTACTGGAAAACCTACAAACATCTAAGAACAATAAACCTATATCATCTTTAACCTAACCACTTCTTCTGGAACTCCTTCCTACGATACAACAATTCCTCACGACCTCACCTCCCTACATCATAACTACCGACACAACACATCTTTTTCCCTCAATATAAAACAACCACACAATTATGCATGCACAAAAAAAACATAACATTCATACACTACTATCAATAAGTTACTTTACATGTACATGGTGAGAAAATGTACACAGCGAGAATTTGCAAGAATAAATACCACATAAAATTGACTGTGTTCGATTTTTCACATTGATAGTCAGATAACCACTTTGGTGGCTTAATAGATCTGCCCTTGAAAGATACAGCAATTTTCACACCATCCAGAATATTCCTGGCTGAGCAATCCGGAACGTCCAGAACTTCATCTCCACTTTCATCACCTGGAGCACTCACATCTAAATCACAAATTGGAACATCTGGAACACTCACAGCTGCATCACTTCCAGCAACTGCATCACTGCCAGCATCTTCCACCTCCAGACTCCCATTGTTCGCATCAAATGAATATCCATGAGTCGCATTAATACACTTGGACATACTTGCTTCCTACGTACAACTACACGACTCAAGTGCCAACACCGACCATCCTCCAATTGTGCAGAATTCCTCATAACATTGACCACCTTCATAGCTTCATAAAACTTGCTGACATATTTTGGTACCACTCCAGGTTTCTTCACTCTCACTATCATCCAATATCAACAACTGGTACTTTCCACCTCCCTTTCTTATGAAAATATTCCTTTTACGCAGCGCGTACCTTATACATCCTTTTGTTTACCCTTTCCAATGACCACTCGCCTTGTGGGCCTTTCTGAAACTACCAACTGGGATTGCAGTTTAATCTCCGAAGCCGACCCCTCATCAACTCAAAAGGAGTAACACCTGTAGCATTGCATGCTCCCGACTTGTAAGACCATACAGTTTTATACACTTGTACCTCCCAACATAAATCATTCCTTTCCGACAGCTGAATAATCCCCTACAGCATGGATACTAAAAGTACGGCCTGGGGGCCGCATGCTGCCCTCCTGACCTGTACATGCAGCCCCATAGTCAACAGGAGCACTAGGCTCCTGTTACTCGACTCAGCACTAACAACAAAAAGATATTAAATAGACAGGCAATCATTTATTTCAAAGTTAATTGGTGTTAAAGAAATGATGTAACTAGAGAGTTCTGAGCTGAACTTTAGAAACACCTTCATTTTTAAAAACATCTTGCAGCAAAAGTGTAAAATGACAAAAGTCTCTGTAAAATTCAAAAAGTGTATTTAATTAACATGCAAAACCTTTTCACCGTAGTACAATTTATTATATCAGTGTATTGAAAAGTATTAATTTAAAGTGATAGTTTTCAAACATGAATTTAGAAACATTAATTCTTCCGCCTGCCCTGACAACAACGCCAATATTGAACTAAAGAGGATGTGGCGTGAGGGTCAGAGCTGCTGACTTTGGAGTTGGGAAACGAGGTTCGAGTCTTGGCATTGGCTCAACATCCTGTAATTCTGAGCAAATCACTTAATCTCCCTGTGCCTACCAAAAATGAAGTGTCATTGTGTAGAGTAACTGGTGCTCATTTAAAGTGCTCCAATACCTTCAAGTTGAGCTTGTGCTATATAAAACTGCACAAAAAAAAGTCAGTTCCTATGTGCACTTTTTGGGAGACCTGGGTTCCTATTATACACAAACATTATAGTTTATTAAATCAAACACAGGACCAGGTTTTGTATAGCCCACACCCTGAAATCATGTATTTCAAGGTCCTCTTATGTGTGATAATGAAGATAAAAAGAGGGAATGTAAAATTAAACAATTGCCTAGAATAACACAATTTGGAAAAGTGGGGCAGCTGGGATTAATCCGATGTTTTCTGGTTTTGCATTATTCAATTCAGCCACTAGATGTATATCCTTCGCTTCGCCTACACCTACCTTACCGCAAACCCCCGCCCAGCCCCTCATCCAACCGCCTTCCCGCTGGCATCAATGCGGCCCGTGGGCTCATCACAGACCAAACTTTTTGGATCCTGAGAAAATGTTTGTGAGTACCCATGCCCTACAGCAACCTATTAAATCGCTCCACCATACCATTTGTGTTGGGATTATATATAATAATGTGGTACAATGCACCACACCATAAAATTCCAAAAACATTTTAGCCCTTCCAGACAAAAAACTGTGCTTCATTGTCAATAATAAGCTAATAGGCACACCTTCACACAAGAATATTTTCTCCAAAAATACCAGCACAGCACCAGTATCTGCCTTTTCTACTACCTTCACTACTAGCCACCTGGAAAACAAATCCACAACAACCAAAACAAATTTCCGTTGTGCTCCTATTGGACCAATATTATCCATTGCAATAAGCTCCTGATCCAGTGCGAACCCAAAAAACCTTGATCAGGGATAAATATTCAATGACATTACGTACTTTGGCCCATACTCATTCACCCTAATCCCTGATGCGCTGGTGTCAAGTTTGTTAACTTTGCCTTAATTTTACTCTTGATTATTCAGGTTCAAACTTTAATCATACTGAATATTCACGTCTGAATAACTAATAATCGACTTTTTATCTACTTGGTCGATGGACCAATTAGTTGAAGAGTTGATGGCAATGGAATTTATAAAGAAACATTTAATCAATAAACTGGCTAAAATAACCACAGACTCTCGGTGCAATTTAATAAATTGTATCTAGTAATAATAAATGCTCATATCGATTACTTCATAAATTCAAATACTGGAAACCTCATGAGAGAGAGAGTAAAATCTAATCATAGCAATATCAAAACAATTATTTCAAATATACGTTGCAAAAAGTGGACAGATGAAGAGACATTAGATGCAAGTAAAATAATATTTGTTAAACTGATAATTCGGAGGGATAGATGAAGAGACAGAAGGTACAAAGACATGAAATAGGACTACAAAAAAAGAATTCTGCAATACTGATTAGATCAAATACAAACCCAAGGGATCTGTAATGGGAAAACTACCACCCAGGCCTAGGTAGTAGTGAGGGACCCCCGGACCAAGAGTCAGGGATCAAAGACTCAGGTAATCAGGACAGGTTCAGGACAGGAACAGCTAGGCCTCTCTGCAACCCGACGAACAGCTGCGCACCCTTCCCTCGGACCTTCAGCCTAAGTGACCCTCAATAGCGACAGCAGCAGCAGCTAAACCACACCCCTAAAGCACCTATTCTTATACCCTAAAAACAACATGTCCATCCCACAATAGTTGCTAAGTTCACAATTTCTAGCTAAGGGATTGGTTGAGTTCTGGGGGTGGGATGTCACACCACCATGAAATTATTTTTCTTTAGACTACACCATTGTTCCACACATTTTTTCCATAGTGATCAATACCCCTTCTCTCTCATGAGTACATATGTAACATTATTTTGAACACTTTATTAAATTCAACAACTTCGGGTTCCGTTCCCACGATGACACTGGCGTTGGCCGCTTGTCAATGTTCATGTCCTTCACCAGGTCACGTTTTTTTTTCAGCTTTGCACAGCAGTTCAGTCATGTAGTCACATGGTTCCCGCTCGCTCTCAATTTCACCCGCCCTTACTGAGGCTAACTTAACATCATGGAAAACTCTTCCATTACTAAAAGAACAGAAAACAAACATTTATTAATTATGTGATAATGCATTTTCACTGTTTACCCCTCATCTTAACTCTACTTCACGTTAACGGTTAGCCTAGCATAGCATATGCAGAAAAGCGGCATTATTCATTAGGATAAAGCACCACACGTCATGCTTTTTACTAAATACACCTGCGGCCTTGCCATGCAAACCTTCTTAATTCACTCTAAACACAAGATTATTACATTTTCGGTTATTTAAGTATTAATTTAATTTAGTTCTTGCAATTTGCAAAGCAATCTTCCCGCGTGTAGTGTAATTGTGCACATTAATCATTCTAACTCTACTTACTGTTAGTACGTATTATAGGGATATTCAATTGAGCAGGTTTCTTTTGCGAAATCCTGCTCCATCAATCTCCCCTCTGATGGCTTTTAGGAGCCATCATAAATACTCACCATACCGAGTGCCACCTTTTAATGTATTTAGATTTTACTTTCTTTTTCTTCTTTTATGGCACTCTCATCTAACCTTTTCATCATGTCATAGTATTCTTCATTTATTCCTTTTCTTTTATTCTTTTTGTCTGTTGCATCTTTTCTTCCTTTTATGCATTTACAACACTTATACGCTGTTAATAGTACTAGAGCTACTATGGCTACTGAAAATATTGGCATTATTATTTTCCCTAATAAACTACTTCCAAAGGTAGAAAACCATTTATTAACTGCAGAGAAACTGTTACCAAGTTTCTCCCAAACACTGTCAACCTCCAGTTGGGTTAAATCACTATGCAATTTGGTAATATTTTTAATATATCCTTCTATCCCTTTACTTTTATCCGGGATATAGGTACAGCAGTGTTGAATTTTCAACATGCCACAGACTCCACCCTCTTTTGCCAACAGAATATCAAGGGCAAGTCGATTTTGCAAAACCATTGATCTAATTGCCACCATTTTGGTATCAATCATCAAGAAACCACCAGCAGTATCTGTTGATAAACGGTCAACCACTGTGGACAATTTTCAAATATTGTGTGAATTTAAAATGACTCCAACTGAGGGTATCAGTGCTCCAAAGATATCACCTACTATTTCTGAAAAACTTGCTCTTTTTCTGCGTATAAGTCCTTTTCTTATTTCATTGACACTATTATCTTCACAGTCTACATGATAAACCTTTGGAAAAACAATTCCAAAATAACAGCTCCCGTACCAATGTCCAGGTAACCTATAATAGGCTTTCTTACCACACACATAATATATTCCGGGGAAAATGGGATCAGTTCCACCCTTTAATCCCCATCCTCCAGTAATTTGGTAAGTATGCTCACACTCACTAGTGCCAATGAAATAATTGTTATAGTTAGTCTTTGATCTAAATAAACATAGTTTCCCTTTCTGTGACCAGTCCCGGGACATCGCAGCATATGTCTCACCCTTCTCATAATTTCCTTCTCTAAAAGCCCAAGGTGGTGTCGGTGATTTTTGTTCATCAGCTTTTTTCTGGAAACTTGCTCTTCTATTTTCTACCATGTCTAAGAATAATCTCTCTTCTACATGTAAACTACAAGTTAAATTGTTTTTGTAGGCATGTTCTACATCTAATGGTTTAGTGATATGGAAGAATTCTCCCATATAACGTGCATTTTACCACCTACTACTTTATTTAGTTCCCTTACAATTGGTATTTCTGAAAATACTAAATCTAGATCAGTATATTGATACTCCAGTTTACCTGTCATGTAAAATAGGCTACTAAGGACATTACATGACACACCATATGTTAGTGAAAGGTGGTGATAGGTTATACCTTCAGAGACAGACGAAGGTAATTTCATGGAAACATAACAATCACTCACATTCATAGTATTAGTATGTTCATACAACAACTTGGTAAAAACGTTCAACAAAAAATCACTAATTGATTTGTCATGATGGAAAATGCTTCCATCCATTTGTTTTATATTAGTATTCATAAGTTGTTTAGAAACATCTTTCATTCCTTCAATCGACACATTTTTAGTAGTATTTCCAATTTTATTCACATTAAAAATAGGTATGACAACAAATAATAGGACCCATATAATTGTTAATAGAAAAACACTACATAGGCAGGTTTTAATACATCTACGTTTTAGACTAGATTTTGGTTGTTCAGTCACTTTTACTTCTGCCATTTTAATATACTACTAAAAAAAAAATACAATAAAAATCTATAACTATCCTTTTTAGTCTATAACCCTAAAATAAATATCGGGAAAATCTATATGGATTCTTTTCTAAATAAAAAATTCTAAAAATAGATTTTTGTGTAAACCTACACTTAATGACTTTCTTCTTCACCCCCTTTCTTTTGGTTTGTCTTGAGTCTTTGATTCAAATTCAACTAACAATTTTTTTTTCACCTTAATCTTTTTACAGTTCCTTTTAAGGTGGTCTCAGTTTGTTCTCATCTTCTTTTACAGTGTTACTACTTTCATGTTCTTCGTTTAAACCTAAACCTTCAAATTCTTCTAGTATAATGTAGGTCCATTCTGGAGCTTTGTACTTCCTACACGGAACTCTTACTCTTTTGGATTTTCTGATTGTTTTTCCTCTTGTATTTTCTGGTCCTGTTTGGCTTGAGACTTCGTTACTTTGTTCTGGTCTTTTCCTCAATCTTCTCTTGACTATTCTATACTTTAGTCTTCTTGCTCCACCTGACCAATTGTCTCCTTTTCTAGGTCTCTTTTTCTGTACTATCTTTTCACCTTCTGTGTTTTGTTCACCATTTCTTTTATTTAGTCTCCTTTCTATCCATTTTTCGCCGCTCTCTTGTATTTCTATTTCTGTAGGTTCATCAGTTTTTTCTGGATCATCAGTGAGTTCACCTTCTTCTAGTTCATTTGTGACCTCATTCTCCTCTGATCCAACTTTTGACTCATCAGCTGTTTCTCTTTCTTCTGTTTCGACTGCTGCTTCACTTCCTTCTGGTTCAATGGCAGCCTCACCTTCTTCCGACTCAACAGCAGTCTTTTCAGTCCCAGTATCTGGTGCCCACTTTACTTGACTTGTACTTGGCTGTTCATTGTCAAAACGTTCATCAGAATCTGTCACTCCAGACTCTTCAGCTTCGCACACTTCAGCTGCTGGTTCTTGATTTTGATTTACCAGTTGCTGTTCTTCAGGTCTTTCAATTGGACTTGGGACTAGGCGTGTATGGCTTGCATGTATCCAGTTTGGTAAGCCAAAATACTTTACTGCTGTGGTCGTCACCAATATGATCTGGTAAGGGCCACTCCAACGGGGTTCTAGGCACGTTTTCCTCACATGCTTCTTGACTAGGACCCACTCACCAGGATTCAAATCATGTGCTTGGTTCCGCTGTGTCGTTGTGGCTTCTCCTCCAACCTGGCGAGACACAGAATGCACCAGATCAGCCAGTCCTTTGCAATAATCTAGAACATGATCATCAGACATATTCATCAGTTTGTTCGCAGGTATGTATGCTTGTCTCATGGCTCTTCCCATCAACACTTCATGGGGAGTTAATCCAGTCTTTTTGTCAGGAATACTTCTAAGACTCATCAATACAAGGAGTAAAGCGTCAGGCCATTTCAGTGTTGTGGATGCACATACCTTCCCTAATCTTGATTTTATTGTGCCATTCATCTGCTCAACAATACCAGATGCTTCTGGTCGATAGGCACAATGCAGCTTCTGTTCAATTTGCAATGCTGCACAAATCATTCGAATTATTTGGTTATTGAAATGCAATCCTCTATCTGATTCCAAAGTGACTGGAAAACCAAATCTAGGGATCAATTCTCTCAACAATAGCTTAGCCACAGTAAGGCTGTCATTCCTTCTCGTTGGATAGGCCTCCACCCAGCGAGAAAACAAACAGACAATGACAAGGACGTACTTTAGCCCATTACATGGAGGTAACTCTATAAAATCAATCTGAAGTCTAGTGAAAAGACCTCCTGCTTTCCCGATTACACCCCAACTTACAACTGTCTTTCTTCCTGGGTTTTGTTTTTGGCATATGGCACACCTTTGACATAAACTTTCTGCGATGACCCTGAACTTTGGATTGTACCATGTCTGCTTGAACAGTCTTAACATTACGTCTCTTCCAACATGTGTCAGTCCATGGTACATCCTGGCCATGTGAGAAAGTAAAGAATCTGGTAATACTGGTCTTCCATCAAGATAAATCCATACCTCATCTTCTGCATTTTTCCTACAACCTGTTCTACTCCACTCTTCCTTTTCTTTATCACTGGCTTCTTCCTGTATTTGCCTTACCTCATCCCAAGTCTCAAATGTGTTTGTGAGCATAAGGTGGCATTCGGTATTTCCTTTTTCAATTGATCTGTTTATTGCCGTCGTATTTTGGGTACAGTAACACGCTAATTGGTCTGCGTATCTGTTGGCTTTTGTCACATTGTCATCTCCTGATTGATGTGCAGCACATTTTACAACTGCAATTCTTTTTGGTAACTGCAAAGCATCCAATAATTCCTTTACAGTTTTTCCATTCCGAATTGGGGAACCTGAGGAAGTCAAAAATCCTCTTTGCATCCATAACTGACCGAAGTCATGTACGACGCCAAATCTGTACTGACTATCGGTGAAAATTGTTACTTTTAGACCTTTTGCCAATTTACATGCTCTAATCAGAGAAATCAACTCTGCGACTTGAGCGGAGTTTACCCCTTTCAAACAGTATGCTTCTAGTGCTCCTGATAAGGTGCAGACAGCATAACCAGCACACAATTCACCTTTTTCATTTCTCAAACATGATCCAGCCACAAACAGCTCACAATCTGATTTTTCCAAGGGTTCATCCTCTATATCAGGACGGGGCTTAATACAGAGTTCTGTCACATCCAGACAATCATGTTCTGCTTCCTCTTTCACCTCCTCACATCTTGAATTCGGTAGCAAAGTAGCAGGGTTCACAGTAGTGCACCTCACCACTGTCACAATTTCAGCGCCTAGAATCACTCTCTCATATTTAGTCAGCCGACTAGAGGTCATGTGTTGAGTCCGAGTGCGAGTTAAAAGGATCTCAACAGAATGTGGTACATACACTTTTACTGGGTAACCCATCACAATAGCTTCACTCTGTTCTAGACTTACACAAGTGGCGGCTACTGCTTTTAAACAGCCTGGTAATGCCGCAGCCACTGAATCCAGGGTAGCAGAAAAATATGCTACTGGACGTCGTGCCATTCCGTGTTTCTGGGTTAAAACTGCAAGTGCACATCCATCTCTCTCACAACAGTACAATGCAAAGTCTTTAGAGTAATCTGGCATTCCCAAAGCAGGCGCTTGACAAAAACTGTTTCGTAATCTGGAGAAAGATCCCATACTCTCTTCGTCCAACACAATTGGATCTTTCTCATCCTTTCGTGTCAACCTCTGTAGAGGTTTTGCAATCAATGAGAAACCACAGATCCACTGTCTGCAGTATCCAACCATTCCCAAGAACATTCACACTTCTTTTTGATTTCTGGGTGGATTCATTTTCTTGATCACACTGATTCTCTCTGGCGTCACCTTTCTGACCCCTTTTTCAATCTTGTGACCTAAATACTGAACTTCCTGTCTACAGTATTGCAATTTGGAGGGTGACACTTTATGTCCTCCTTCTGCTAAATGGTTCAGTAAAGCAATTGTGTCTGTTACACAGGCTTCCCGTGTTTTTGATGCCACCAGTAGGTCATCAATATACTGAACCAACACAGAGTTTCCAGGCATGACCAAAGTCTCCAAACATTTTTTCAAGATCTGATTAAAGATCGAAGGACTCTCAGTGTACCCTTGAGGAACTCGGCACCATGCCAAAACACGGTTTCCGAACCGGAAGGCAAATAAATATTGACTTTCCGGGTGCAAAGGAATGGAGAAAAATGCCTGACATAAATCAATGACAGTATACCACTCAGCATCACAGGGAATTTGGTAAAGAATTACTGCTGGATTTGGCACTACTGGACAACATGGCACTACAATTTTATTCACCTTTCTCAGGTCTTGAACTATTCTATATTTTCCATTAGGCTTTTTAATTCCAATAATGGGTGAGTTACAGGGACTGCTCATTATTTCTTTTAGAATTCCCTGCTCAATCATTTGATCAATTACAGGTGTGACTCCAGCAATTACTTCTGGACTCATTTTGTACTGTGGGGTATTGGGATATACAGCACCATCCTTTACTGTAATCTGAATTGGATCTATATTTTTCATTAACCCAATCTCTTTTCCTGAAAAATCCCACACATCTGATCTCACTGTACCCTTCAACTCTTCAGGCAAATCTTCCTCAGTGAGCAGTGAATATAACTCACTCACTTCTGACTCTCGCTGGGCCATCATGTTTATTGAGTTTTATATAGCGCTGGCTAGACCCGAAGGTATCAGAGCGCTTTACATGAGGTACCACAAAGTTACAAAATTACATCAGTTAACAGGTTACATAAGTTACTAGTAAAACATTTAAAGAGCATAGGAGATGAGATAAATGGAGCGTAGAAGGGTAGGGGTGAAGGGGTAGGAGGGAGATACGACGGCGAGACGAAGGAAAGTCTGCCCCAAGTCCGGCTGGGTAGGTGACGGCCGAGGGGGAAGTCCACGGCCCATCTCCTCTTTAGCTATCAGGTAGCTCCACCGGGCATCGGCCAAATAGCAAGGTCTCGGTTAAAAAAAAAAGAAAAAAAAAATACATTTTTAAGAGCATAGGAAGACGAGATAAATGGAGCGTAGAAGGGTAGGGGGAAGGGTAAAAGGGTAGGGGGAAGGGTAAAAGGGTAGGGGGAGAATACGACGGAGAGATGAAAAAAAAGTCTGCTCAAAGTCCGGCTGGGTAGGTGACGGCCGAGGGGGAAGTCCACAACCCATCTCCTCTTTAGCTAACAGGTAGCTCCACCGGGCATCGGTCAGCTAGCTGGGTCTCAACGGTCGGAGGAAGATCCCAAAATTTATGTCATGATGGGTGAGCCAGGTGGGGGAGGATGGTGGGGGAGCACCCCTAGCCTCACTGGTGTAAGCTCGAAGAGCCAGTCCATGGAGTCCGGTGTGGGTGGAGGGGCTTCTCTATTTGCTGCAGTCCGGTGGAGAGAGAAGGGGGTGGGTGGAGGAAGGGCTTCGAGAATGAGGAATAGTTGTTTAGTTAGTTTGTGTGGAGGCCATGTCGAGGTCAGGCACCCCGGAATTTTGAGATCCCTCGACCGCTGCATCTTGATGATTCTAGAGGACAGGGTAAACTGCTTAGTAGTCTCTACAGATTCAATTGGCCCCATCAGTACCTGCATTAGTAGAGATCTTACGTGGCTCGCACGGCCGCCATGTTGTGGCCTCATGAGGAAGAGATAGCCGCCATTTTAGGGTCAGGCAGGTCTCCTCAGGATCGCCTCCCCATACAGTTTATTTTAATATCAAGGGACTCCCCTCACCTCCGATCCATTCCTCCGTGAGCACTTTATTCCAGTTGGGCCCCTCCGCTTAGAAGCCACTCCGCACATCAGCTGTTTCACACGCGCTGAGCAGCTACCGTGGTACGTGTCTCGGCGCTCTTCTCCGACAGCCTGGCTTTGATCATTTCACCGCTGTCTGATGACCGGGCTGCTTCTATGCAGTTGGAGCGCTTTGGGCAGCAATCTTATAGCATGGGAATTCTCAGCAGCAGGGTATTATGCTACATCTTGAATAAAGTTTTTGCCCGATCTTAGCCGCCATTTGCATTTTGGTAAAGCGCGAGATTGTGCTGGATGCGGTCAGACTGCGGGGGTCGTCTAGACGTATAAAATGAAGGCTGTGGGCAGTAATTGGTCCTGCTGCGTCCCGCAATGACCACTAGCACTCACCCTGCAGTAGGAGGTAGGTCAGCAAGTGGATCATGTCAGCGCCGTCATTCTGCCGCGATCGTAGCAGAAGGCGGCCGCCATCTTGATTTACGCTCCGATCTCCGAGCGCGTTACCTCCTAAATCGATTTATATATGTGCGAGTCCAGAAAGCAGCTCACTGCAGCAAATTTGGAATGCGCCCACATTCCGACGTCCAAATCGATTTAGTAGGTTTGTTTTCAGGTGCCTCCTGCATGTATTTATGACGGATGTTGGTCCCGGGCCAGCGGAGCTGCACTAACGTGCGGCCATCTCGCTGCGCGACCCGACAATTGCATATCATGACTTTGTATTCAACATCCTCATCAGGTGTCATAAATGCAACACCATCCGGTGTGCAATAAATAGTGCAATTCATTTTACACAACAAATCTCTGCCCAGGAGATTAACAGGACTGGTATCACATACCACAAACCGATGCATGTCTTTGAAGTTTCCAATATGAACTTCTATCGGGGCTGTGACAGGAGTTCTGATATGTTTATTTGCAACGCCTACAACTTGGATAGTCTCTCCCGAGAGGGGTAGGTTTGGAATTTCTGCTGCTCTCACAGTAGAACAGGTAGCACCAGTGTCCAACAAGAAGGTGATATCTTTACCTTCTACTTTTCCATCTATGAATGGACCTGACTGATCTACCGCTAAAGACGTGCCAGTACGCACTCTTCCTCCCCCCTCAGGCACCGTCATTGAGATATATCCAAATCACTCTCATTGCAATGCAGCAAATACTGCGAAACTAGTGGATTCTTACCAAACTGCTCTTCTCCTCGGAATCCAGAACTTGCACTGTACATCTGCATATGAGCATTCACATTACAGGGGATAGGAGGTTGTGGCACCTGTAACTGTGGAGGAACTACCTTTGATTCCCAACCACCTCATTCTGCATCTGTGGATTTAAATTTTGATTTATTTCATTACCCTTTTGTCCAGATCTACACTCATTCTTCCAATGTCCAAACTTTCCGCACGCAGGACAAGGAAATTTCTTTTAGCTTCTTCCTTACTCAATTTAAATTTTCCCTTACCTCCACTGTTTACCTGACCAACCTGATTCTGACTTTGTTGCACATTGCTATTTTCTTGTTGCTGTTCTGCCATCTTCACTTGTGCCCACATCATTTTTTTCCTTTAACTTTTTAAGCCTTGAATCCATATCATCACTGCAGTATTTTGCATACCTCAAAATTTCGTCTATTGACTTACTTTGCCAGCAGAGCATATGCTGCTGTATCATTGCACTAATCTCTGGTTTCAATCCATATACGAACCGATACACAAAATGTCCCATATCTTTATCTCCAATATTTTCAAACCCACTGTACTGCTTAAACACCTGTAGTAATCTCTCATAATATGCATGAACTGATTCTTTAGGCTCTTGGGACATCCTGTCAATCTTAACCCAATCCGTTTCTTTAGGGGAAATCTTCCCTTTCAAGAAAGTAATGACCTGATGGTACTTCTTCATCACCTCTTCAGATGGTGCACCTGTTTTTGCATCCCTAGGATATTATCCTTAGGCCAGTCAACAGTAATTTTACATTCTGTCCACAAATCAGCCGGAACCACTATTTCAAAAAGACCATCTAAATCCTTCAACAACACTTTTGAAACTTTTACAAATCTGTCCACTTGTTTATATCATTCAACAGGTTTTTCTCGCAATCTGGGGAAGTCATTTGTACATTTGGTACATGAACATATCCACCACCTGGTACCTCTCTCATGGGACATGCCCTTTCAACTTGCTCGGTTTCCTTTAACGGAAACATGGAATTTCCTTTACCAGTAGTCTCTTCTTTCTTTTTCATCCATTTACTCCTCCATCGTTCTACAGTTCCCCATTTCTTTAAAATATTCATTAATTCCTTTATCTGCAATCTTCTTCCTGATGTATTCAAACTTTCGAAATCCTTGTCATTAAAAGCCATTCTATACGTTTTCTGCAACACTTTCGACTTTTCTATATCTACACCAAACTCACATGCAACTTCCGATAGTTTTTCCTGAAAATTCTTCGTTCTCCAAGTAATACTTTTACACAAAAACAGCAACTCTTCATCACTATAAGTCCCTAGTCTATCTGGACTTACTGTTCCAATAATCATCTCCTCTAAATCTACTTTCAATTGGCTCACATTTAAACTCTGTGGTTGAACTTTTGGCTTGGTCATTTCTTTTATCCAATTAGTTAATTCTTCTGGAGAGGGAAGTGCTGAACTCCCTGCTACTGGAGTAAAATTTGGCCCTATTTTCCTTGGGTCTAATTGAATACTTCTCCTCTGTGTTTCTGTTAATAAATCATCAACCGGTAAGTCTAACAGTGTGGTATTCTGGTCATCTTGTCTATTTTCATTTGTTACTGACACTACTTCACTCCTTATACTATTTCTTGGAACTGTTAATGTGTGTACTATTGGCAAAGTCGATTTTTCTCCAAATAATGGAACCACAGGACCAATTGTCACTGGTACCGTCAAAGCTTCTGCATTCAAATTTAACTGATTTAGCTTCTGTCTCCCTTGTTCTATTCTGGCTTTATTTATCAAGCTTATTTCATTTTCTCGCACTATCCTAGCTATTTCGGTAACTTGGGGGTCAATGGACTTACCATTTGCGGAGCACTTGGAATCACCTCCCCTGAATTTTCTTCATATGGTGGAGGTCTTTTAGTCATCATATCTTCCAACAATTCATCATCAGATTCATCCAAGCCCTCTCCGGATGTTTCTATATTTTTCTTTCTCTCCTTACACTTAGTACCTGTCTGACTCGCTACTGTCAAAACTGGATATAGACCCTCATTCACTACTGCTCTTCTCCATCTTTTCATCTGATCTTCTCGCCTCTCAAATGGATATCTAGGCATAAAACCTCTGAATCTCCTACCACTTTGATCTTTTTCTTGCTCATAAGCTTCTACTTTCCATTCCTCCAATGCTTCATACTGAGTAAGTCTTGGATTTGGCTCTAGCATGTTCATCCTAGCTCTCAAATTCTGTACAATTCTCACATTAAATGTTCCAAACTCAGGAAAAGCTAACATCCCATCATCTTTCGTATATTTCATCCAGTTTTCTAACCAAACACACTTATGATAACCTCGCTCCATCAACATATAAGAGGCAGGCGTTTTTGGAGGTGGAATTGGGATTCCCTCTCTCGTCACAATTTGTTTGTCTTTCTTAAAGAAATTCTTTATTGTCTTTATCAAACCCATCTTCAGACTCTTCTATTAGTATTTCTATACAAACAGGATATCAAAATTCTTTCCGTAATTCTCCTTTCCCTATTTACTAAGTTCTATCCTATACCAGGGCGACTCACACCAACCAACCAATAACAGTTCCTTACGTAACTACAGTCTCAACCAATGTTAGCGCGATTTACGCCAGCTAACCAATCAGAGCCTTGTACACACCCGCTGTCTGACCAATGCCAGCGTGGCCTTTTGTGACGTCAGTTTTTACTCCTTCAACTGACCCTCCCTTTACAATCTGTTCTCGCTACACGCCCGCTGCTTTGTCCAATGCCAGCGCAACACTTTGTGACGTCAGTATCACTCCTTCTACTGACCCCTCCTTCACAAAATCTTACGGCAATATTTTTCTGAGTTTTCTTAATCAAACTTCTGTTAGTAACAACAATGCTACCTTGTCTGTTCCACTAAATAAAGAGATAGTCTTCACTTTTTCCAAGAGATCCTTACACTGCAAGTAACAATAACGACCAGCGTTATCTTCACTTTTCTAACAAGCTCCGGGGAGACCTGTTACTCTTCTAGGGATGAAGCCGGAGTTTCACAAGAGGACTTTCTTGGCATTAAATAGGTGTCCTGTTACTCCCTCGAGAATTACTGCCAGAATTTCAAAAGTGGACCCTTCACTATTTATAACACTGACAGCCCTACGTAGCTTTTCAGTATTATTTCCAACAGACAAAGTACTTCTGCAGTGTGATTTCTTTACCACACTCTTCTTCTGCCTACTTCAGGCTAATTCCTTC
Organism: Calotriton arnoldi; assembly: GCA_963921515.1. NCBI lineage: Eukaryota > Metazoa > Chordata > Amphibia > Caudata > Salamandridae > Calotriton > Calotriton arnoldi. The sequence goes on from CAWUFW010000304.1 coordinate 696,655, forward strand.
CCGGGATTCCTCAGGCAACTCCGTACCTGTACTTCTAGACAACATAGAACATGACACTAACTCCTCATGTTAAGAACATATAATCAATAATCAATAACCATTACCAAACTAATCAATAATGAAAACCGTCACTGTGCTACCAAGAAACTGATCCAGCGCGAACCCAAATAACTTGATCAGGGATAAATATTCAATGACATTGCGTACTTTGGCCCATACTCATTCACCCTAATCCCTGATGCGCTGGTGTCACGTTTGTTATCTTTGCCTTGATTTTACTCTTGATTATTCAGGTTCAAACTTTAATCATACTGAATATTCACGTCTGAATAACTAATAATCGAATTTTCATCTACTTGGTCGATGGACCAATTAGTTGAAAAGTTGATGGCAATGGAATTTATAAAGAAACATTTAGTCAATAAACTGGCTAAAATAACCACAGACTCTCTGTGAGATTTAATAAATGTTATCTAGTAATAATAAATGCTCATATCGATTACTTCATAAATTCAAATACTGGAAACCTCATGAGAGAGAGAGTAAAATCTAATCATAACAATATCAAAACAATTATTTCAAATATACGTTGCAAAGAGTGGACAGATGAAGAGACATTAGATGCAGGTAAAATAATATTTATTAAACTGATAATACGAAGGGATAGATGAAGAGATAGAAGGTACAAAGACATTAAATAGGACTGCAAAAAAATAATTCTGCAATACTGATTAGATCAAATACAAACCCAAGGGAACTGTAATGGGAAAACTACCACCCAGGCCTGGGTAGTAGTGGGGGACCCCCGGACCAAGAATCAGGGATCAAAGACTCAGGTAATCAGGACAGGGACAGGACAGGAACAGCTAGGCCTCTCTGCAACCCGACGAACTGTGGTGCACCCTTCACTCGGACCTTCAGCCTAAGCGACCCTCAATAGCGACAGCAGCAGCAGCTAAACCATACCCCTAAAGCACCTATTCTTATACCCTAAAAACAACATGTCCATCCCACAATAGTTGCTAAGTTCACAATTTCTAGTTAAGGGATTGGTTGAGTTCTGGGGGTGGGATGTCACCCCACCATGAAATCATTTTTCTTTAGACTACACCATTGTTTCACACATTTTTTCCATAGTCATCAATACCCCTTCTCTCTCATGAGTACATATGTAACATTATTTTGAACACTTTATTAAATTCAACAACTTAGGGTTCCGTTCCCATGATGACACTGGTGTTGGCCGCTTGTCAATGTTCATGTCATTCACCAGGTCACGTTTTTTTTTCAGCTTTGCACAGCAGTTTATTCATGTAGTCACATGGTTCCCGCTCTCTCTCAATTTCACCCGCCCTTACTGAGGCTAACTTAACATCATGGAAAACTCTTCCATTACGAAAAGAACAGAAAACAAACATTTATTAACCCCTTCGCTGGGTGCGTCGGCCAACGGCCGTCGCGAGCACTACCTTGGTAGTGCTGCGCACGTCCGTTGGCCGACGCGGCCCCGCCCACTCTTTTAAACCGCCGCACCGCAGCGGAATTCACGACACGGTTAAGAGGTTAATTATGTGATAATGCATTTTCAATGTTTACCCCTCATCTTAACTCTACTTCATGTTAACGGTTAGCCTAGCATAGCATATGCAGAAAAGCGGCATTATTCATTAGGATAAAGCAACACACGTCATGCTTTTTACTAAATACACCTGCGGCCTTGCCATGCAAACCTTCTTAATTCACTCTAAACACAAGATTATTACATTTCCGATTATTTAAGTATTAATTTCATTTAGTTCACGCAATTTGCAAAGCAATCTTCCCGCGTGTAGTGTAATTGTGCACATTAATCATTCTAACTCTACTTACTGTTAGTACGTATTATAGGGGTATTCAATTGAGCAGGTTTCTTTAGAGAAATCCTGCTCCATCACTTCCATGACTCTTCCAGACCCCTCACATCACACATGCGTGGTCTCAATGTCAATAGAGACTTGTCAGAACTAGCACACCGCACATTCTCTCACCAAACATTAAATTGTCACATCCATACCCGGCCACCAATAAAGATTCTTTATGGCCTGTTTCGTCCTCACAATTCCAAGTTGACCTTCGTACATTTGCTCCATAATAGATGCTCTTAAATTACTGGGTTGAACTGCTCTTCCATTCCAGACAATGTACTACTTTTCCACAGAAAGTTCATCCCTTAACTCCCAAAACACTCTTACTTGTCCATACCAGGTTTCCTTCCTTGGCCAATCTGACTTAATGTGCTCCTTCACTTCACACAATAGTTTATCACTCACATATCCATCATCCCATTCCATTTTCTTGATAGCGTTTCTTGTTAGCTGGTTTACTTGTTTACCCTTTTGTTTCATTGGAAAGGGTAAACAAAAGGATGTATAAGGTACACCAAGGCATTCTGATAATTCCCCAAATCATTATGTTCACATTTCACCTTTTATATCGGCATCCTGTACAAGAAGTCTGCCATGACATTTTTCTTCTTAGGCACATTTACCATCTTGTAAACATAATGCTGCATCCGCACTGCGATATGAGCTAATCACGCAGATGCATGTACTAACCCCTCAGCTGTGAATAACCAAACTCGTGGTTTATGATCACTTCTGATCTCTACTTCACTGCCCCAATCAAATGTTCTAAAATGATCCAACTACCACACAGAAACTAATGCTTTGCATTCAATTACTGAATACTTTTCTTCCACTGGTGATAAGGAACGTGATACAAAGGCAATAACCCACTCTACCATTCTTGGCCCTCTCACTTAACACAGCATTCAATCCCAGCTTACTGGCATCAGTAGTTATTATACTCTGTGCGCATGGATCAAATCCTTGAAGTGCTGGTGCTTTCATTATATCATCCTTGATCCTTTCAAAATACCTTTGGCACTGGTGACTCTATTCAAATTTGTTACCATTTTTCAACAATTGCCTTATGTGGAATGACTTTATAGAGAAATTTTGCACAAACTTTGAATACATTTCTGCAATCTCTAAGAAGGTACGGACATTCGCTTTATTCTTTGGTGATGGTGCCAACCTTTTTGCTTCCACCATGTGGGAAAGAGGTTTAACACCTTCACCACTAACTTCAATCCTCAAATTAATCACACTCTCCACAGCAATCGTACACTTTGCAAATTCCATGGTCATTCCATTATCCTCCAGCATACATAACACTCTTCAGCACTGTTTATCATGTTCCATTTTACTTTTCTCAGTCACCAATATGTCATCTTGGAAAAAATACATACCATGAAATGTTGCCAACAAATGGAACATAAGCCTTTGGTAAACCACGAACGCTAACCCAAAAGCAATGCATTTGAACTGAAAACACCCATTAGGAGTTATAAAACCTGTGAATTGTCTACATTCATTTTCTAAGGGAATATGGTAGTAGGCTGATGACAAGTCAATTGTGGAAAAATACTGAGCCCCTCTCAACATAGTTAATATTTCACCAATTTTTGGTAGGGTAAACCAATCCACAATTATATTGTTCTTCAGGTGTTGGAGGTCTATGCATAGTTGGATATTTCCATTGGTTCAATTATATCAGCCTGAACCAATTTTCGAGTTCCTTGGTTACTTCATCTCTCAGCAAGATTGGTATATTTCATACCTGATGTACCATTACTTGAGTATTCTCTTTCAAAACGATTTGATGTTTAAATCCATCCAATCTCGCAATCGTCCCCCAGAAAACATTTGGAAATTCCTTCAACAGTTCTTTCCTCGTCGTTTCTCTGTCATCCACCAACAATACCTGCTCAGGGCTATTTGGGTCCAATACTGTATGTAAATTACCCTGATTGAACTATCTGAACACAGAAGGTCCTTTTTTAGCCACATACAACTTCTCAATAGTCTTTCTTCCTTGAAACTGAAAGATCACTGTGTGGTACCCCTACATCTCTATCTGTCCACCTCCATACCATTCAGGATGAATGTCTGATTCACACAGTCTCTCTCCCAATAAATTAACAAACTTTTCCTTCCACACGGTCTCCTCCACAAGAGTGTAAGGAAATGCAGAGTCCGCCACCACATCAATTCTCACACCACCAGTAGACAAATTACAAATAGGTTTGTTCTTGCGATGAGCTTCATCACAATGTTAAGAATTACACATTTTGTTTCTCACATTGCACGCACAGTCTTCTGATCCTCCTCATCAGTGGCACGCACATCATCATCAGCTGATGAACCTTCACAGGAAACATACTTAAATTTAGTATTCATTATCCTACACACATTAGCAAAGTGCCCTATAATGCCACACAAGCTGCTATTTTGCTTCAGAGCGGGACTCATTTTTGAATATACCAAATGGTTCGAACTGTCACAATGATAGCACCTTAGTAAGATTTTACCCATCTGCTTGATGTTCTTAGACCCTGCTAACCTTTTTTCCCTTATCACTCTTCACATTGATTTTCCTAACCTCTTTACGATCTACACCCTATGTACTACCTTTAACAACTTCTGCATTCCTACAAGACAATTCCGCTTTACGCACGATCGACAAAATATCCTTCAAATTTGCATCTCCATTCACCCACAATCTCTCCTGAATAGCTGGATCCCGAGCGTGCATTACCATTTGATCCCTGATCAACTCTTCCTGCAGCTCTCCAAACCTACAATCAACAGCTAACTTGGTCAAAGCCGTAACAAAATCATCTATAGTTTCTTGTTCCTCCTGCTTCCTCTGGAAAAACATATATATCTGGTAATCCAATGCATATTTTAGGTGCAAAGTATGCATCCAACTCTTTCAGCATGGTTTCAAACACATCATCTCCTGCTTCATCCTGCTTCGGTACATGATTATAGATTTTCAATCCATCTGGTCCCTAGTAATGCAAGAGAATGCCTCCCGTGAGAAAACTTATTTTCCTCATCAACTGTTGCGATATAATTTAAACAATATTCTTTCCTCTCTGTCCATGATTCAGTGGAACTAAACTCTTTAGGTGGATTAATGTTTACATTGTGGGCAGACATACTCCAAAGTAATGTGGACTAGTTCTGTGATATCCCTTCACCCCACTCTAGGGTGATTGCACAGTCCACACTTCACTACAATGCAGTCACAAAATTCGTAGCATCGTGACTAATCTCCTCACCTTCAAGAAATGTCCGTAGATTGCCCAAACATACGTAACAGGACACTCAGCAATGCTCAGCAACACCAACACACGGGTAACTAAATAACTGATCCTGTACCTGCACTCCGAACAATATCCTGTTGCTCTAGTTAAACCTTCAAGTTCCTCATTGACAAAGAGAGAGAAAGAAATAAATGGCTGCCACTCGAGGTCTCGTCGGGTCATGCTGTGCTCCATTACTCGCTCCGATGCTGTCTCCAATAATCCTGTTCCAAGCTCCTGCTTGCGCTCAGAACCCAATCTCCAGGTTGAGCCCACAAGCCTGCCTGCGCCGCCGTTTCAAAAGACAACTGTGGCCGGCAAATAGCCAATAGTCAACTTGCAGTAAAATAGTGAGTACAGGGTTCAAACTCACCACATCGCATGCAAAATCTGCAGTGGCTAGAGAAACTAAAATGCCTCAACATTGGTCTGCACCGTTAAATTACTTCCAACGTAGTTTGTCCTCAACGGTTATACAACTGCCAGTGCTATCATCCAAAGCAGAGTACCGCAGAGGGACAGCTCGTCGCCAAATTTATGTTGTCTACAGGATGCCATACAAGTATATTCCTTTCGGCTTTATTAGGATGATTACTGCGTATACATCTTCACAGAAGCATTTTGTTAGAAATGGGCGTCTCTAGTTGGCAATGGTTTGCACCGTTGTCCAAGTAGGGACCCTTGTTCCTAGTCAGGGTAAGGGGGATACACTTCTAAAAGAACCACTGTTCACCCCCTTGGTAGCTTGGCACGAGCAGACAGGCTTATCTCAGAGGCAGTGTGTAAAGCATTTGTGCACACATACAGTAATACAGTGAAAACACTACAAATGGGCACACCAGTTTAGAAAAATAAGTAATCTTTATCTAAACCAAACAACACCACAACGACAAAAATCCATAATGCAGTAATAAAAATATGACTTTCAAAAGGTACAAACCGTTCTGTTCAAAACAAATTGCAGATGCAACACTTTCAACACAAAGTACCTTGGGTGCGTCAAAATCAAAAACAGCCGCAGGGAAGGTGATGCGTCGGTTCATTACGTGCAGGGAAGGTGATGCATTGGTTCCTTACTCCTGGGAAGGTGATGCATTGGTTCCTTACTGCCACACAGGAGAGGTGATGCGTCGATTCCTTACTGAAGGGAAGGTGATGCGTCAGTTTCTAAGTGCGCGGGGAGATGATGCATCGGTTTCTTACTGCGGACCCAGCGTCCTTGTAGACTTGGCACCCTGGTGCGATGCATGAGGATCAGGGATGCGTCGGTTCACGATGTGGCGGCAGCAACAGCACTTGCGTTGACTTCCTCAGCCACGGTCCCACGATGCGTTGGTTCTTGCAGCCGCACAGCAGGCGTGAAATCGGTGCGGTGATCTCGGCCTTCGTACATCAGTACACTCGATGTGGTGTGCAGCGATTTCTTGAGCTGTGGGCAGGCGCTGCGTCGGTTTCCTTGGCATTGCGTCGGAAACTGGTACGGATGCATTGCGCTTCTCGTTGCATTACTTTTCCAGCTCCCAACAGTTGGAACAACCTCCATCGGCCCAGAACAGCAGCGGGCACCTTTTGGCAGGTCAGAACTCTCGGCAAGGGAGTTCAGGGGAGCTGGGGGTGAAGTCTTTGTATCCCCAAAACTTCAAAAACACTAGGCAAGCTCTACTTCAAGCCCTTGGAGATCTTCTTCAAGCAAGGGACACAGCACACAGCAAAGTCCTTGTCCTTTCATTGGCAGAAACAGCCACTGCAGGCCAACCCCAGACAGCACACAACAAAGGGGCAGTACTTCTCCTTCAGTTTCTCCAGCTCTTCTCCTTGGCAAAGGCTCCTCTTGAATTCCAGAAATGATCTAAAAGTCTGGGGTCTGGGCCCCTCTTTTTATAATACAAAATCCTTTGTTCTCTGTGGCAGAGAAGCTCTTTGCCCAGCCAAAAAACAGTTCTGTCCTCTCTGGTGCAGATTCCTGGTAGGAGGTGGAGACAACATTGTCCTTGGCAGACCAGGCCCCTTCAGGTGTGAAAGAAATCTCCTCCCCCTACTCTGAATGAAGTTCAGGTCTATTCAGCCCAGCCCTGACTCACCCTGGAAAGGCAGGACACACCTCAACCCCCCAAGTGGCTGTCTGAACAGAATGCACATCCCCAGCCCCTGTCACCCCAAAGCCAGACAGTCAATACACAACCTAGCAGAGGCACACTGAATGGTTAGGCAACAACATATCTACTTTCTAAAAGTGGTATTTTCAAACCCAGAATGTAAAAATCACCCTCACTAAAAGATGCATCTTAACATGCTGAGTTCAGGCATATCAAACTTTACTTCCCTATCTTGTTCCCATGGGCAGTAAGGCTCATAAGATGTTATGAGCAAACTCTCCATTCTATCCTATGGGACAGATAGCCTTACAATAGTGAAAAACAAAATTGGCAGTATTTCACTATCAGGACATGCCACACACATCAGGGCATGTCCTAGCTTTCACATACACTGCACCCTGCCCACAGGGGTACCTTGGGCCTACCTTATGCGTGATTCACATGTAAGAAAAGGGAAGGTTAGGGCCTAGCAAGTGGGTGCACTTGCCAGGGAGACATGGCAGTACCAAACTGTGCACAGACACTGCAGTGGCAGGTCTGAGTTACATTTACAGGCTGCTTATGTGGGAGGCGCAATCAGTGCTGCAGGCCCAATAGCAGCATTTGATTTACAGGCCCTGGGTACACACAGTTCACGGTACTAGGGACTGATTAGTAAATCAAATATGCCAATCATGGAATCACCAATCCATAACAACAATTTACAGGGAGCACTTGCGCTTTGGCACTGAACAGCAATGGCAAAGTGCCTAAAGCATCTAGACCAGCAAAAACGAAGTCCAACACACAGCAAAAACACAGGCGGCAAAGGCAAGAATACAGGGGAAACCCACGCCAATGATGGCAGGTCTAACACGTGTCCCCTCCAGCTGAAATGTGGGGAGAACTACCCACCCTCTTGGGAGTTCTTTTCAAGGTGGAAAAACCTGGACAGACCATCAGCATTGTTGTGTTCTGTACAAGGGCGGTGTTCCACCGTGAAGTCCATCCCCTGTAGGGAAATGGACCACCTCAACAACTTTGGGTTCTCACCCGTCATCTGCATTAATCATATGAGGGGCCTGTGGTTGGTCTGAACACAGAAGTGAGTCCCAAAAAAGTAGGGCCTCAGCTTCTTCAGTACCCAGACCACAGCAAAAGCCTCACGCTCAATCGCACTACACCTTTGTTCCAGTGGAAGTAACCTCCTACTAATGAAGGCTACAGTTTGGTCTAGGCCCTCCTCATTCAGTTGTGAGAGCACAGCCCCCACACCATGCTCTGAAGCATCTGCCTGCACCACGAATTCCTTTGAGAAGTTGGGCGCCTTGAGCATGGGAGCCGTGCACATGGCAGATTTCAGGGCATCAAAGGCTTTCTGACAGGCGTCAGTCTAGTTCACATTCCTGGACTGCTCCCTAGAAGTCAGCTCAGTCTAGGGGGCAACAATGGTGCCATACCCCTTGACAAATCTCCTGTAATATCAAGTGAGGGATAAAAAGGGTCTCACCTCTGTCTGGGTCTTGGGGGGTTCCCAAGCCAGAATGGTGTCAATCTTGGTCTGTAGGGGCACCACCTGGCCGCTTCCTACCTACCTAAGTACACCACCGATCCCTGCCCGATCTGGCAGTTGCTGGCCTTGATCGTGCGGCCTGCCCTCTGCAGAGCCTTCAACACTTCCCAGAGGTGGTGCAGATATTCCTCCCAAGTGGTACTGAACACTGCAATGTCATCCAGGTAGGCGGCACTAAAATCCTCCAGTCCAGACAACACCTGCTTGACCAACCTCTGAAAGGTGGCAGGGGCATTCTTCAACCCAAAGGGCATCACCCGGAATTGGTAGTGCCCCTCTGGGGTGGAAAATGCTGACCTCTCTTTTGGCCCCATCAGTTAAGGCAATCTGCCAGTACCCAGATGTTAAGTCAAATGTACTAAGGTACTGGGCAGCTCCCAACCGATCTATGAGCTCATCAGCTCTGGGGATGGGGTGTGCATCAGTCCTGGTGACTGAATTGAGCCCTCGGTAGTCCACAAAGATCCGGGTGCGGCAGCCTTTGGGACCAGGACCACTGGACTGGCCCAAGGGCTGTTAGAGGGCTCAATCACCCCTAGCGCTAATATCTTGGAGACCTCCTCCTTGATGCAAGCTTTGACCCTGTCAGTCACCCTGTAAATTTTGTGCTTCACAGGAGGACTGTCCCCAGTGTCCTCATCATGGGCACACCACTCAGTGGCACCAGGGGTCAGGGAGAACAGAGCAGCAAACTGTCCCTACAATTGGCGGCAGTCACTCTGCTGTCCAGGAGTCAGGGCGGGGGAGAGGGTTACACCGTCCACTGACCCATCATGTTCCTTAGCAGACAGGAGGTCAGGAAGAGGCTCAGACTCCTTCTCCATTCCAGCATCTGTCACTAGGAGCATGCCCACTTCGGACCTCTCCAAGTGGGGCTTAAGGCGGATCACATGTAGGACCTGCAAAGGGTCCCTTGGAGACTGCAAGTCCACCAGATAGATGACTTTACTCTTGCGCTCCACCACCTCAAAGGGCCCAGTCCATTTGTCCTGGAGCGCACAAGGCTCCACTGGGGCCGTGACCCACACTTTCTGACCAGGCTGAAACTCGATCAGAGTGGCATTATGATCAGACCACCGTTTCATCTCTTCCTGGCTGGCTTCCAGTTTCACCTGAGCGAGTTGTCTGAAGCGCTTAGTCTGGTGCCTGAAGGCCAGCATGTAGCTATATACATCTTGGGGACGTTTACTGGGAGCTTTCTCCGAGCCTTTTTTGACCAGACTCAGAGGTCCTCTTACAGGATGCTCATACAGGAGTTCAAAGGGACTGAACCCTAAGGACTTCTGCGGTACCTCCCTGTAAGCAAACAACAGGCATGGCAAGAGGACATCCCACTTACCTCTCATGGGCTCATCAAGACCCATAATCATGCCCTTCAGGGTCAGGTTGAATCTCTCAACCAGCCCATTACCTTGGGGGTGGTAAGGTGTGGTGAACTTGTAAGTAACACCGCACTCCAGCCACAGGGACTTCATATACTTGGATATGAAGTTGGTACCCCGGTCAGACACCACCTCTATGGGAAATCCCACACGTAAGAAGATACCCATCAATGCCCAACCCACCACGGGGCTGTCACAGTCCGGAGAGTGATGGCCTCGGGGTACCGGGTGGCATGGTCCACCAAGACCAGGATGAACCTGTTGCCCATGGCTGTCTTGGGATCCAGAGGCCCTACAATGTCAATACCCACCCTTTCAAAGAGGGTGCTGACTACAGGGAAAGGTTGGAGAGGACCCTTTCACTTCCTCCCACTCTTACCACTTTCCTGGCAAGTCTGGCAAGACCTACAATGTGTGTCAAAGTTCTTGCGCATTTGGGGCCAGTAAAAGTGGGTGACCTTTCAAAGGTTTTGTCTTGCCCCAAATGTCCTGCTAAAGGCACATCATGAGCCAGACCCAGTAGGAAGGCTCTGAAGCGCTGGGGTACCACCAGCACATGGGGTGACCCAGGCTCAGCAACTTTAGGCTCACTATACAGGAGACCATTCTCCCAGTAGATCCAATGTGACCAAGACTGATCACCTGCTGCCTGGTTTGCAGCCTGCTGCCACAAACCAACAAGAGAAGGGCATTTCTGCTGCTCCTTGCAGAATTCCTCCCTGGAGGGGCCCCCTTCCTGCTGCCAATGAGTCAGCTCAGGCAGGTCCCCCAGTTCGGCCAATTGCTCCCCTGTAGGCTCCAGGGCATCCCCTCAAGGTTTGCCTCCTCTTGGACCAAGGGAACTTCAGGGGCCGGTTTCCCACACCCCCTGCCTCTTCTCTTTCTGGCAGGCACCTGAGCCACTCTTTCAGGCTCCAGGTCCTCTTGATTACCCTTACCAGCTGCCACAGACTGAGTGGTCACACACGCTCACTCAGGCAGACCCAACATCTCCAAATGAGACTTACGCTCCACCTTCTCCCAAGGGGAACTTTTCAAATCGTTGCCTAGCAGACAGTCAACAGGCATGGCTGGCCTCACAACTACTTTCAAGGTACCTGAGACCCCCCCCCACTCAAAGGGAACCTATGCCACTTTGCAGAGGCACTCTGATTTGTCAGCTGCAACTACTGGGTAGAGTACATTGGGGACCAACTGCTCTTCAGACACTAGCCGACAACTGACAGCTATCAACCTGGCTCCAGTGTCTCTCAGAGCCTGCACCCTATAGCCATTTATGGTCACCCACTGCCCATATTTCTAAGTGTTAGCAGGCAGGTGGGTTCTGGGGACCATCTCACTGTCTCCTAGTGAGACCAGGGTCAATTCGGCTGGTTCCCACCCTTCCTGGGAACCCAACTCCTCCCCCAAGGCTACACTAGCCAACACACGGGGCGGTGCACCTGTGGGTGCAGTGGTGGCCTTCTTGGGACACCTAGGATCCCCTATGAAGTGGCCCACCTGACGGCAAGCATAACATGACCGGCGGGCCTTCTGGACAGGATTGCCTGTAGGGACCCATGGCTTCTTCTCACTGAGGGGCTGAGAACCCTTGCCTTGGTTCCCTTGGGAATTACTTTGGGGCCCTTTTTAGAACTCCTTCTGTTTACCCTTGTCCCCCCCACTCTTCTGCTGGGGACCCTGCCCACCCTTGGCGGAGTCTCCCACATGATGCTTGTGGACCCTGGTACTGACCCAGCGGTCCGCCTCCAAAGCAAGCTTCATGGGGTCAGTCAGCTTACTGTCTATCAAATGCTGGCGTAGCTCTGGAAAACAACTACCAGACAAGCGCTCCCATGCAACCAAATCATATAGCCTCTGAAAATCATTTACCTGGCTACCCTTCACCCAACCATCCAGTGCTCTGCAAAAATAGGACACATACTCCACCCAAGTGCTTGACTCTAGATTCTTACAGGCCCTCAACGTCTGCCTGTACAGTTCTGGGGTCAAACCATACCTTCTGGTCAAGGCTTCCTTCATGTGGTCATAAGACATTTGCTCCTCGCTTGGTAAGGCTAACAAAGTGTCCCTACCCTCTGTCACGAAGCGGCTCCACAACCCCGCTCCCCAGTCTCTCTCAGGGATTCTGTAGGACCTCATTGCTACCTCATATGCCTTAAACCACTGACCAATATCCTCATTCTTTACAAAATCCTTAATCACTTCCTTGGGGATGTATACCCTCCCTTCTCCCGGCACTGGCAACAAGCTGCCACCATTGGAACTGGGCGCCACACTTTTTGCCTTTATGTCCAGGTCCTTCAAACATCTCTCATGCTCTAAAAGCATCCTCTTTTCCTCCATGGCCAGATTCTGCTTTTGTAACTCCAATTTCTTACTCTCCATGTCATACTCCTTCCCCAGCCTGAGCTTTTTAAGCTCCAACTCATGCACTCTGCTTCTCTCCCTGTCCTCTAACCCCATAAGGAGACAGCCCTTTTGAAGACACAATGCTGCCTCCCCTGGACGGTAACTTCCCTCCAGGCAGACCCAATAGCCCATCCTGCTGCCCATCTAAATTCTCATCCTCCATGTTAGATTTGGGGGTCTCTAGTTGGCAGAGGTATGTACCTTTGTCCAAATAGGGACCCTTGCGTCTAGTCAGGGAAAGTAGGTACACTCCCGAAATAACCCCTGCTCACCCTCTTGGTAGCTTGGCACGAGCAGACAGGCTTAGTTCAGAGGCAGTGTGTAAAGCATTTGTGAACACATACAGTAATCAAGTGACAACACTACAAATGGACACCACACAGGTTATATATTTATAAAAATAGGTATACTTTATATAGATTTATCACAAGACCATAAACGACAAAAATAATCCACAATACTGTTAAGAATACTTAGTTCTGATCAAAAGGCTTAATTCAAGGTTCTGTGCGAGTCGGTAGCCTCCTCCGGCTACGGCGATGTCGAGAACAAACAGAGTCTAACAAATCCAGCTGACCGCGTCGAGACGGGCCAACACAGCGTAGACAGACTCGGTCACAGTACCTTTTACTTGAAGCGGCAGGCACGGGCGTGCGAGCCGGATGGCTGTTCGTCGCGATGCAAAAGTGGAAGCGTTGCAGGACGCGTTGTCCCTCGATGCGGTGCAGGCAGCGGCTCGTTGACGTCGTCGAGACGGAGTCGGTGAGACCAGGGCCGTGCGTTGCAGGGCGAGACGGTGCTTCGATGCGGTGCTGGCAGGTTGCGGTGCGGCGACGGAGCCGGATTCAGGAGCTGGCGTCGATCAGTCCGGACAGCGGTGCGAGTCGGGCGGTGCGTCGCAAAGCGTGCGAGCGGTGCCCAACTCCGGTGCGGTCACAGGACTCGAACTCAGCAGCAGTGACCGTGTCGGTCGGACCAGTTCGATTCGGCGTAGCGAGCGTTGCAGGACGCGTTGTCCCTCGATGCGGTGCAGGCAGCGGCTCGTTGACGGAGTCGGTGAGACCAGGGCCGTGCGTTGCAGGGCGAGACGGTGCTTCGATGCGGTGCTTGCAGGACACCGAGTCGGTCGTGAGAGTCGGTCACAGCTCCCTACCTCTGTAGCCACTGAAACAGAGTTTCCAGCAGCAATTCACAAAGGGGTGAAGTCCAATGGTCCTGGGACTTCGGTCAGGGGGCAAGCTCTCTTCCAAGCCCTTGGAGATCCTTCACAAGTTGATGAAAGTCACAGCAAAGCAAAAGTTCCTTTCTCCTCTCTTTGGCAGTCAGGCAAACCACTGCAGGCCAATCCCCCAAGCAGCACTTCAGGCTTAGGGATAGTTTCTCCTCAGTTTCTTCTTGGTTCCGCTCCTCAGTAAAGGTTTCTTCTTGTTCCCACAAGTGATCTAATTTTCCTGGGGTCTGGGTGCCCCTCTTATACCCTGATTCTCTTTGTTCTCTGGAGGCAGAGAGGCCTCTGCCTAGTCCAAAACCAGTTCTGGTCAGTCCTGGAGCACTTTGTTTTTCTGACTCCTTCTTTCCTTTCAGAATGTGGGGCAGAGTGCTCAGCCGCCCGGCAGGAGGTGGAGCCAGCATTGTGGAAGGCAGGCACAGCCCTATTCAGACCCAGGTGCAACTCCTCCCTCCACTCTGGCTGCAGATCTTTCTATTCAGCCCTGCGCTGACTCACCCTGTCTCCGGTAGCCACCCCAGCCCCTGTCACTCAATCTCCAGACAAGGAATACACAACCTAGCAGAGGCAGGCTTGGATAGTTAGGCAAGAAAATACCCACTTTCTAAAAGTGGTATTTTCGAACACAGAATGTTAAAACCAACTTCACTAAAAGATGTATTTTATCATCCTGAGTTCAGGCATACTAAATTCGTTTTTCTACCATGTTCCCTGGGTCAGTTCTGACTATAAGGTGTAATAGTCAGTCTGCCCATTCTGGCCTATGGGGAGCAGGTAGCCTTGCAATAGTGAAAACGAAAATGGCTGTAATTCACTATTAGGACATGCCACACACACCAGGGCATGTCCTACCTTATACTTACAATGCACCCTGCCCTAGGGCCTACTTTAGGGGTGACCAACATGCAGTAAAGGGAAGGTTTAGGGACTGGTAAGTGGGTGTACTCACCAAGTCGACATGGCAGCCCTAGGCTGCACACAGGCTCTGCGATGGCAGGCCTGAGACACATTTTACCAGCCGCTTCTGTGGGTGGCACAACCAGTGCTGCAAGCCCACCAGCGGCATTGGATTTACAAGCCCTGGGCACACTGAGTGCACTGTACTAGGGACTGACAAGTAAACCAATCATCCAATCATGGAGTCACTAATACATGTATCAATTAACGATAGGGAGCACTTGCACTTTGGCACTGATTAGCAGCGGCAAAGTGCCCATGAGCATCTAGTCCAGCAAAAACATATCGGCAACAGTGGAGGCATTACGAAAAAATGGAAGGGAGACCCACGCCAAGGATGCCAGGTCTAACACGTGTCCCCTCCAGCTGAAATGTGGGGAGAACTATCCTACCCCTAGGGAGTTCTCATCGCTAAGGCGGAAAAATCTGGACAGTCCATCAGCATTGGCGTGTTCTGTACCAGGGCGGTGTTCCACCGTAAAGTCCATCCCCTGTAGGGAAATGGACCACCTCAACAGCTTTGGATTCTCACCCCTCATCTGCATCAACCATCTGAGGGGCCTGTGGTCTGTCTGAACCCGGAAGTGAGTCCCAAACAGGTATGGTCTCAGCTTCTTCAGTGCCCAGACCACAGCAAATGCCTCACGCTCAATAGCACTCCATCTCTGTTCCCGGGGAAGTAACCTCCTACTGATGAAGGCTACAGGTTGGTCTAGGCCCTCCTCATTGATCTGTGATAGAACAGCCCCTACACCATGCTCTGAAGCATCGGTTTGAACAATGAACTCATTGGAGAAGTTGGGTGCCTGGAGCACAGGCGCCGTGCACATGGCAGTCTTCAAGGTGTCAAAAGCTTTTTGACAGGCGTCAGTCCAAATCACTTTCCTGGGCTGCTTCTTGGAAGTCAGCTCGGTCAAGGGGGCAACAATGCTGCCATACCCCTTGACGAATCTCCGGTAATACCCGGTGAGTCCTAGGAAGGCTCTCACCTCTGTCTGGGTCTTGGGGGCTCCCAAGCCAGAATGGTATCAATTTTCGGTTGGAGGGCGCCACCTGGCCGCTCCCAACCTGGTGTCCCAAGTACACCACAGAACCCTGCCCAATCTGGCACTTACTCGCCTTGATTGTGAGGCCTGCCCTCCGCAGCGCCATCAACACTTCCCAGAGGTGGCGCAGATGCTCTTCCCAACGGGCACTGAACACTGCGATGTCATCCAGGTAGGCGGCACTGAAATCCTCCAGTCCAACCAACACCTGGTTGACCAACCTCTGAAAGGTGGCAGGGGCATTCTTCATCCCAAAGGGCATCACCCGGAACTGGTAGTGCCCATCTGGTGTGGAGAATGCTGACCTCTCTTTGCCCCATCAGTCAAGGCGATCTGCCAGTACCCAGACGTTAAGTCAAACGTGCTGAGGTACCGCGCAGCCCCTAACCGATCTATGAGCTCATCAGCTCTGGGGATGGGGTGGGCGTCAGTCCTGGTGACGGAATTGAGTCCCCTGTAGTCCACACAGAACCGGAGTTCTGGTGTGGCACCAGGCGCGGCAGCTTTTGGAACCAAGACCACGGGGCTGGCCCAAGGGCTGTTAGAGGACTCAATCACCCCTAGCGCAAACATCTTGGAGACCTCCTCCTTGATGCAGGCTCTGACCCTGTCAGTCACCCTGTAAGCCTTGTGCTTCACAGGAAGACTGTCCCCAGTGTCCACATCATGGACGCACCAATGAGTGACACTGGGAACCAGGGAGAACAGGTCAGGGAACTGTCCCAACAGTTGGCGACAGTCACCCTGCTGCTCAGGTGTCAGGGAGGTAGAGAGGTTTACTCCCTCCACTGATCCATCTTGCTCTCGGGCTGACAGGAGGTCAGGAAGAGGCTCGGTCTCCTCCTCCATTCCATCATCTGTAGCTAAGAGCATGCCCACTTGGGACCTCTCCAAGTGGGGCTTCAGGCGGTTCACATGCAGGACCCGCAAGGGGTTCCTGGGAGACTGCAAGTCCACCAAATAGGTAACTGGACTCTTGCGCTCCACCACCGTAAAAGGGCCGGTCCACCTGTCCTGGAGCGCACAGGGCTCCACAGGGGCCATGACCCACACTTTCTGACCAGGCTGAAGCTCTACCAGAGTGGCATTCTGGTCGTACCACCGCTTCATCTCCTCCTGGCTGGCTTCCAGATTTGCCTCAGCAAGCTCTCTGAAACGCCTAGTCTGGTTCCTGAAGGCCAGCATGTAACTGTATACATCCTGGGGAGGTTTCCGGGGAGATTGCTCCCAGCCTTCCTTGACCAAACTCAGAGGTCCTCGCACCGGGTGTCCATAGAGGAGCTCAAAGGGACTGAACCCTAGAGACTTCTGTGGCACCTCCCGGTATGCAAACAACAGGCATGGTAAGAGGACGTCCCATTTACGCCTCATGGGTTCTTCCAGACCCATAATCATGCCCTTGAGGGTCCGGTTGAATCTCTCAACCAGACCATTTCCTTGAGGGTGGTAAGGAGTGGTGAACTTGTAAGTTACACCGCACTCCTGCCACAGGGACTTCATGTACTTGGACACGAAGTTGGTACCTCTGTCAGACACCACCTCTTGAGGGAATCCCACACGTGAGAAAATTCCCATCAGTGCCCGTCCCACCACGGGGGCCGTCACTGTCCTCAGAGGGATGGCTTCAGGGTACCGGGTGGCATGGTCCACCAAGACCAGGATAAACCTGTTGCCCATGGCTGTCTTGGGGTCCAGTGGCCCCACAATGTCAATACCCACCCGTTCAAAGGGGGTGCTGACCACAGGGAATGGCTGGAGAGGAGCCTTGTGCTTCCTCCCACTCTTTCCACTTGCCTGGCAAGTCTGGCATGTCCTGCAGTGAGTGGCGGCACTCCTGCGCATCTGGGGCCAATAGAAATGGGTAACAAGCCTGTCAAAGGTCTTGTCCTGCCCCAGATGTCCCGCTAACGGTACATCATGAGCCAACCCCAGTAGGAAGGCTCTGAAGCGCTGGGGTACCACCAGCACACGGGCTGACCCAGGCTCAGCAACCTTAGGCTCTGAATACAGGAGACCATTCTCCCAGTAAACCCAATGTGATCCCGACTGACCACCTGCTGCCTGGTCTGTGGCCTGTTGCCTCAGACCCACGAGAGAAGGGCATGTGTTCTGCTCCTTGCAGAACTCTTCCCTGGAGGGTCCTCCTTCTTGCTGCCAATGGGTCAGCTCAGGTAGGTCCCCCAGTTCAGCTACCTGTTCCCCTGTAGGCTCCAGGGCATCCCCCTCAGGGTCTGCCTCCTCCTGGACCGTGGGAACCTCGGGGGCCGGTTTCCCGCGCCCCTGCCTCCTCTCTCTCCGGCAGGCACCTGGGCCTCCCTCTCAGGCTCCAGGTCCTCTTGAACACCTTTAGCTGCCATTGACCGGGTGGTCACACATGCCCAATCAGGCAAGCCCAACATTTCTAAATGCGCACTCCGCTCCACCTTAGCCCAAGGTGAGCTCTCCAAATCGTTCCCTAACAAACAGTCAACAGGCATGGCTGGCCTCACAGCTACTTGAAGAGTACCCGAGACCCCCCCACTCAAAGGGAACCTGAGCCACCTTGCAGTGACTCTCTGTGTTGTCAGCGGCAACAACCGGATAGAATGCATCAGGGATAACCTGCTCTTTAGACACCAGGTGACACTTGACAGCTGTCACACTGGCTCCTGTGTCTCTCAGAGCCTCCACCCTATGGCCATTGATGGTCACCCACTGCCTGTATTTCTTAGTGTTCTCAGGCAGCGGGGTCCTAGGGACCATCTCAGAGTCTCCTAATGAGACAAGGGAAAACACTGTGGGATCCCCCCACCTTGGGCACCCAACTCCTCCCCCAGGGCTACACTAGCCAACTGCCGGGGGACTGCACTGGTGGGTGCTGGTTTTCCATGCAAAGGGCAACGAGGATCGTTTGCCTTGTGGCCAGGGGCGCCACACTTGTAACATACCAGTGGTCCCTGGTGAACAGGGGGCCTGTCAGGGCCACTGGCTTCTTCTCAGGGGAGGCTGGGAACCTTTCCCTTGGTTCCCTTGGGGTCTACTTTGGGGCCCTTTATGGAACTCCTTCTGTTTACCCTTGTCCCCCCACTCTTCTGCTGGGGACCCTGCCCACCCTTGGCGGAGTCTCCCACGTGACCCTTGTGGACCCGGGTACTCACCCAGCGGTCCGCCTCCTCAGCAAGCTGCCTAGGGTTAGTCAGCTTACTATCAATCAGGTGCTGGCGTAGCTCAGGAAAACAATTACCGGACAAGTGCTCCCAGGCAATCAAATCAAAGAGCGCCTGAAAATCAGTCGCTTTGCTACCCTTTACCCAACCATCCAAGGCTCTGCAAAAGAAGGTCACATATTCAACCCAGGTACTGCTTTCAATCTTACTACAGTTCCTGAACCTTTGCCTATAAAGCTCAGGGGTCAAACCATATCTAGTCATTAAGGCATCCTTCATGTGGCTGTACGAATTATAGACTTCAGAGGGCAAATCCAACAAGGTATCCCGCCCTTCACTGAGGAACCGTCCCCACAACCCCGCTCCCCAATCCTTCTCAGGGACCCGGTGGGAAGACATGGCTACCTCATAGGCTTTGAACCACTGCCCTATGTCGTCATTTTTAAAAACTCCTTCACCACATCTTTGGGAATATACACCCTAGCTTCAACAGGCACAGGCGGTACACTGCCACCAGAGGGAGTAATCTCTAAGCTCTTGGCCTTCAATTCCAACTCCTCAAAACTTTCTCATGTTCAAACTGCATTTTCTTTTCCTCTAGGGCTAATTTCCTTGTTTGCATTTCGAATTCTAACTGCTTATTCAGCTTGAGTTTGGTCAGCTCTATTTCGTGCATCCTACTCTCTTTCCTGTCCTCCAACTCCTCTGGAGACAGTCCTCTGGCAGAAACACTGCTACCTACTGGGGAAGGTGGTCTTCTAGCCCCTAGACCCAATAGCCCCTCCAGCTGCCCTTCTGCATTCTCAGCCCCCTCCACAGGGGCACTCCTTGATTCGACCCAGGCCCTCAGCGCCTTTTGGAGGTCCTCCTTCCTGGAGATCCCGGTCATGGACACTTTAAACTTTTTGCAGAATTGCTTGAGCTGCTTAAGGGTGTAGCATTCTAGCCTCTCTTCTTCCCAATCACATTCAACAGAGGCTACTGATGCTGGTTTCTCCATAGTGACTGAACTTGGCATTTGCAAAAATAGGAAATCCCAGAAAAAATGCTATTAAAGTATGTGGTTGCGTTTTGGTCTGCACTCACTAAGTAGTGTTCACCAATCACTGTACATGAGTCACAAATGCAAGTCCAGAATCCTCACCGCTGACCACCAATGTTAGATTTGGGGGTCTCTAGTTGGCAGAGGTATGTACCTTTGTCCAAATAGGGACCCTTGCGTCTAGTCAGGGAAAGTAGGTACACTCCCGAAATAACCCCTGCTCACCCTCTTGGTAGCTTGGCACGAGCAGACAGGCTTAGTTCAGAGGCAGTGTGTAAAGCATTTGTGAACACATACAGTAATCAAGTGACAACACTACAAATGGACACCACACAGGTTATATATTTATAAAAATAGGTATACTTTATATAGATTTATCACAAGACCATAAACGACAAAAATAATCCACAATACTGTTAAGAATACTTAGTTCTGATCAAAAAGGCTTAATTCAAGGTTCTGTGCGAGTCGGTAGCCTCCTCCGGCTACGGCGATGTCGAGAACAAACAGAGTCTAACAAATCCAGCTGACCGCGTCGAGACGGGCCAACACAGCGTAGACAGACTCGGTCACAGTACCTTTTACTTGAAGCGGCAGGCACGGGCGTGCGAGCCGGATGGCTGTTCGTCGCGATGCAAAAGTGGAAGCGTTGCAGGACGCGTTGTCCCTCGATGCGGTGCAGGCAGCGGCTCGTTGACGCTCGTCGAGACGGAGTCGGTGAGACCAGGGCCGTGCGTTGCAGGGCGAGACGGTGCTTCGATGCGGTGCTGGCAGGTTGCGGTGCGGCGACGGAGCCGGATTCAGGAGCTGGCGTCGATCAGTCCGGACAGCGGTGCGAGTCGGGCGGTGCGTCGCAAAGCGTGCGAGCGGTGCCCAACTCCGGTGCGGTCACAGGACTCGAACTCAGCAGCAGTGACCGTGTCGGTCGGACCAGTTCGATTCGGCGTAGCGAAGCGTTGCAGGACGCGTTGTCCCTCGATGCGGTGCAGGCAGCGGCTCGTTGACGGAGTCGGTGAGACCAGGGCCGTGCGTTGCAGGGCGAGACGGTGCTTCGATGCGGTGCTTGCAGGACACCGAGTCGGTCGTGAGAGTCGGTCACAGCTCCCTACCTCTGTAGCCACTGAAACAGAGTTTCCAGCAGCAATTCACAAAGGGGGTGAAGTCCAATGGTCCTGGGACTTCGGTCAGGGGGCAAGCTCTCTTCCAAGCCCTTGGAGATCCTTCACAAGTTGATGAAAGTCACAGCAAAGCAAAAGTTCCTTTCTCCTCTCTTTGGCAGTCAGGCAAACCACTGCAGGCCAATCCCCCAAGCAGCACTTCAGGCTTAGGGATAGTTTCTCCTCAGTTTCTTCTTGGTTCCGCTCCTCAGTAAAGGTTTCTTCTTGTTCCCACAAGTGATCTAATTTTCCTGGGGTCTGGGTGCCCCTCTTATACCCTGATTCTCTTTGTTCTCTGGAGGCAGAGAGGCCTCTGCCTAGTCCAAAACCAGTTCTGGTCAGTCCTGGAGCACTTTGTTTTTCTGACTCCTTCTTTCCTTTCAGAATGTGGGGCAGAGTGCTCAGCCGCCCGGCAGGAGGTGGAGCCAGCATTGTGGAAGGCAGGCACAGCCCTATTCAGACCCAGGTGCAACTCCTCCCTCCACTCTGGCTGCAGATCTTTCTATTCAGCCCTGCGCTGACTCACCCTGTCTCCGGTAGCCACCCCCAGCCCCTGTCACTCAATCTCCAGACAAGGAATACACAACCTAGCAGAGGCAGGCTTGGATAGTTAGGCAAGAAAATACCCACTTTCTAAAAGTGGTATTTTCGAACACAGAATGTTAAAACCAACTTCACTAAAAGATGTATTTTATCATCCTGAGTTCAGGCATACTAAATTCGTTTTTCTACCATGTTCCCTGGGTCAGTTCTGACTATAAGGTGTAATAGTCAGTCTGCCCATTCTGGCCTATGGGGAGCAGGTAGCCTTGCAATAGTGAAAAACGAAAATGGCTGTAATTCACTATTAGGACATGCCACACACACCAGGGCATGTCCTACCTTATACTTACAATGCACCCTGCCCTAGGGCCTACTTTAGGGGTGACCAACATGCAGTAAAGGGAAGGTTTAGGGACTGGTAAGTGGGTGTACTCACCAAGTCGACATGGCAGCCCTAGGCTGCACACAGGCTCTGCGATGGCAGGCCTGAGACACATTTTACCAGCCGCTTCTGTGGGTGGCACAACCAGTGCTGCAAGCCCACCAGCGGCATTGGATTTACAAGCCCTGGGCACACTGAGTGCACTGTACTAGGGACTGACAAGTAAACCAATCATCCAATCATGGAGTCACTAATACATGTATCAATTAACGATAGGGAGCACTTGCACTTTGGCACTGATTAGCAGCGGCAAAGTGCCCATGAGCATCTAGTCCAGCAAAAACATATCGGCAACAGTGGAGGCATTACGAAAAAATGGAAGGGAGACCCACGCCAAGGATGCCAGGTCTAACACTCCACGATAGGCTCCTCTGTATGCTCAGTGGCATCCCTTGATTCCGACCAGGCCCTCAGCGCCTTTTGGTATTCTTCCTTTCTGGTGAGGCCTCTTACTGAGATTTTAAATTTCTTGCAGACAGCTTTCAATTGTGGCACAGTGTAGGTTTCAACCCTATCCTCTTCCAATTCAATATCCACAGATGCAAGTGATGCAGGTTTTGTCATGGTGAAAATTGGCAGTTCTCAAGTTGCAAAAAGAAAATGTTCAAGAAAGAAAAAGTTCCACCAATTGTATATGGTCGCGTAATGGTCTGCACTATACTAGTAGTGTACACCAATCACTGTATGTAGGGCACAAATGCAAGTCCAGATCCTCACCGCTGACCACCAAAGCTAGAAATGGGGGTCTCTAGTTGGCAATGGTTTGCACCATTGTCCAAGTAAGGACCCTTCTTCCTAGTAAGGGTAAGGAGGATACACTTCTAAAATAACCCCTGCTCACCCTCTTGGTAGCCTGGCATGAGCAGACAGGCTTGTCTCAGAGGCAGTGTGTAAAGCATTTGTGCACACATCCAGTGAAAACACTACAAATGGACACCACCCCAGTTTAGAAAAATAAGTCATCTTTATCTAAACCAAACAAGACCAAATCGACAAAAATCCACAATGCAGTAATAAAAATATGACTTTCAAAAGGTAGAAACAGTTCTGTTCAAAGCAAATTGCAGATGCGACACTTTCAACACAAAGTACCTTGGGTGCGTCAAAATCAAAAGCAAGAACAGCCACAGGGAAGGTGATGTGTTGGTTCCTTACACGCAGGGAAGGTGATGCATCGGTTCCTTACTCCAGGGGAGGTAATGCGTTGGTTCCTTACTGCCACGCAGGGGAGGTGATGCGTCGGTTCCTTACTGAAGGGGAGGTGATGCGTCGGTTTCTTACTGTGCGGGGAGGTGATGCGTTGGTTTCTTACTGCAGCCACTGTGTACTTGTAGACTTGGCTCCCTGGTGCGATGCGTGAGGATCGGGGATGCGGCGGTTCTCAATGCGACGGCAGCAACAGCACTTGCTTTGACTTCCTCAGCCGTGGTCCCACGATGCGTTGGTTCTTGCAGCCGCACAGGAGGGCCTGTGTCGGAATCAGTGCGGTGATCTTGGCCTTCGTAGATCGGTGCACTTGATGCAGCGTACAGTGATTTCTCGAGCCGCGGGCAGACGCTGCGTCAGTTTCTTCGGCGATGCGTCAGAAACAGGTACGGATGCGTCATGCTTCAGCTCGTTGCGTTACTTTTCCAGCTCCCAACAGCATGAACAACCTCCAGAGGCCCAGAACAGCAGCAGGCACCTCTTGGCAGGTCAGAACTCTCAGCAAGGGTATTCAGGGGAGCTGGGGTGAAGTCTTTGTATACCTGAGACTTCAAAAACAGGAGGCAAGCTCTACTTCAAGCCCTTGGAGATCTTCCTCAAGCAGGGGACACTGCACACAGCAAAGTCCTTGTCCTTTCCTTAGCAGAAACAGCCACTGCAGGCCAACCCCAGACAGCACACAGCAAAGGGGCAGTACTTCTCCTTCAGTTTCTCCAGCTACTCCTTTGCAAAGGTTCATCTTGAATTCCAGAAATGATCCAAAAGTCTGGGGTCCGGACCCCTCTTTTTATAATACAAAATCCTTTGTTCTCTGTGTCAGAGAAGCTCTTTGCCCAGCCAAAACCAGTTCTGTCCTCTCTGGTGCAGCTTCGTGGCAGGAGGTGGAGACAGCATTGTCCTTGGCAGACCAGGCCTTTCAGGTGTGAAAGAAATCTCCCCCCCCATACTCTGAATGCAGCCCAGGTCTATTCAGCCCAGCCCTGACTCACCCTGGAAAGGCAGGACACACCTCAACCCCCAAGTGGCAGTCTGAACAGAATGCACATCCCCAGCCCCTGTCACTCCAAAGCCAGACAGTCAATGCACAACCTAGCAGAGGCACACTGGATGGTTAGGCAAGAAAATACCTACTTTCTAAAAGTGGTATTTCCAAACCCATAATGTAAAAATCACCCTCACTAAGAGATACATCTTAACATGCTGAGTTCAGGCATATCAAACTTTATTTTCCTGTCTTGTTCCCATGAGCAGTAAGGCTTGTAAGATGTTATGAGCAAACTCCCCATTCTATCCTATGGTACAGATAGCCTTACAATAGTGAAAACCGAAACTGGCAGTATTTCACTATCAGTACATGCCACACACATCAGGGCATGTCCTACCTTTCGCATACACTGCACCCTGCCCACAGGGGTACCTTGGGCCTACCTTAGGAGTGATTCACATGTAAGAAAAGGGAAGGTTAGGGCCTGGCAAGTGGGTGCACTTGCCAGGTCGACATGGCAGGACCAAACTGCACACAGACACTGCAGTGGCAGGTCTGAGTTACATTTACAGGCTGCTTATGTGGGTGGCAAAATCAGTGCTGCAGTCCCACCAGCAGCATTTGATTTACAGGCCCTGGGCACACACAGTGCACTGTACTAGGGAGTGACTAGTAAATTAAATATGCCAATCATGGAATCACTAATCCATAACAACAATTTACAGGGAGCACTTGCACTTTGGCACTGAACAGCAGTGGCAAAGTGCCCAAAGCATCTAGACCAGCAAAAACAAAGTCCAACACACAGCAAAAACACAGGAGGCAAAGGCAAAAATACAGGGAAACCCACGCCAATGATGCCAGGTCTAACACATTGTATTCAACCTGCTCCTCCAGTCCAAGTTCCCCAACCTTCCACAACATCTCTTAATATATCTTCTCAGAACCTTGACATAACATCCCACATGACCTCTCCTTCCTACATCATAACTACCAACACAATAACAGCTTTCTAGGTATTTTCCCTAAACCTGCAAGAAGAATTTCTTCATCACAGCTTTTCCTCTTCAACCCTTGAACTCACAGCAAGTTGATTGAGCCAGGGTATTTAAGGAAAACTACTCCAATGTTTTTTGGTCGCAGACATTTACCCTTTCCTAAAGCAGTACCTATACCATGCCCTTCCTCATCCACTCTCACATCCGCTGCATTGTAATGTCATAGAAGTCTGATATTTGTTGGAACTAAAAAATGGTCTTGTCTTGTTTCAGGCTGGTGAAATTTACAATGGATTTCAAGGTGGTATAAACATGATAGATGTCTTCCTTGCTGGATAAGAGCTCTCTCAAGCCTAAATCCTCCCCTCACTACTGCAATAACCAAACTAAACTACCAAATCTCCATTGGAGTTCCACCTCTCCCTATTAAACCAACCGCTAGAACTGCAGCCAGTGTGTGAGAAAGGGGCTGTACAGCGAAAATAAACTTGAACAAAATCCCCTTTTACAATGTGTGTAAGACAAAAATAATTCTAGAGTTTTACCCCCTTTTGCTGCTCTTTAACAAGCTTGAAACAGCCTGCACCATTGCAGCTCTCAGAATGGTCTGTAGCATAAACTAACCGGATTTCTCCCCAAGTACTGGAGAGTTAGTTATGGCACTGTGGCTCACATAAATATGAGATTGTAATTCTTCATAATTTATATATGAAAGGATCTGATTTATTTTGATATGAGCATGCTATTTAAAGCTGCATAGATGTTACGAAATCCACATTAGTCATTACTATGAGTCCTAAGAAAAATATATAGTAAGAAACCTTTAGGGTGATAGAAATGGAGTTGTAGTTAAAGGGGCTGTCAGGTTCAATTTAACCCCTTAAAGGATAGAGACATATTTCAGGACTACAAGAATACCACATTCTGTTCACAGTTCCATAACTGCACGTCTGTAACTGGTCTAGCTTCTTTACCATCTGCTAATTTTAAGATAGCACCTATCTCATTTCTCATTTAGCTATGGTAACTGCTGCAGTAGTAGGGCTGTACTGAACAGGTAGAGGAATGATCATATTATAAAGCGCATATAGTGTCAGAAGCCTGTTGAGCAGACTTCAGCCTACAGTAGTGTTTTAAAACTGAAAGTCCAAAAGCTGAAACAATATAGATGAGAGAATTTCCATGGCTGACATTTTTCTTCTCACTGTCTTGCAGAGGAGGGACCTTTGAGGGTTCAAGATCCGGGTCCTTTGTTATGTGGTATTGGCAGCTGTGCCATGTGTTTACTCAAAATGGCAAAAGATTGCAAGGTGCAGATCTTTGTCCCAGAGACCATTGCATTATGGCCAATCTATCATGCTGCACGGGGTATTCTGTAACAGGGAACAAGCATAATCCATCAGAGCTGCTTGTAAGCCTCCCTTTCATCTCCATTGCTTCCTGTTTAGTGCTTTTTAAGTAGTTCTGGAATTGTGGCACATTGTTTTGCCACTTTCTGCCAGGATAGCTTGAATCCAGTGGCGTAGTGAGCACGGGACCTACATCTGGGCATACCTTTCCCACTTAGGGCGACAAAAGCAAAAGGAACAAATGATGGATGGAATGCTGAACAATGCACACATTCACCTCCAGTTAACCCAGATCTCTTGACTGAGGGTGAATGTATGATTTATTCAGCAATCCGTCCATCATTTGTTTGCGTAGCACTTTTCGCGCTAAGTGGGATCAGTATACCCTGACGTGGGTACCTTGCTCACTGTGCCACTGGATTCAAGCACGCTTGGCTGATGAGGGGTAATACCCCTAAACTGGTCCCAAGATGCTTGTTTCTGGTCCAGGGAGGACCTGGCTTGGCAGTTCGGGCTGGACTGTTCGCATGAGGAATAGGGTCAAGACTGATTTGCATACAGCTGGGTCTAAACTGGGGTGGCATGGTGAGAAAAAGAACGATGGATTGAGCCCAGATCTCTTGACTGGGGGTGAATGTATGATTTATTCAGCATTCCGTCCATCATTTGTTTGCGTAGCACAGAGTTCTAAACCAGCAAAAAATAAATGCATCACCAGTCAAAACCAGGAGGTTAGAAGCAAAAAAAGACAGTGGAAAAACACGCCAAAGATGCCAGGTCTAATAGTGTGCATTTGTACTTTTATGTTTAGTATGTAGTTGTGTGTAAGTTAAATAATTTTTTCTGATTAAACGTAAAGGCACTCACTGGACATTGATTTATTAAGTGTTACAGTGTGTTTTGTGGAGCTCTGAGTTTCTAACTCACACCATGTCCGTTAGCAAGCCTCTGGTTGGGTGTGGTATTAGAATACAAACATAAATATAGTATCCGAAATATCATCTACAAACATTTCTTCACTTTGTAATTAATAATAAAAAACAATATTTAGGACACACTATTTATGTCAGACAAGATTGCTTTACATGAATCTGCCATACACCCCTTAGACTGCTCTCCCTCACAACTCAGAGTCAACGTTTGCAGGGGTGTACTTAGTGCTTTATTTGGGTTCAATACTAAGGTAGCCCTAAGACTTTGGCTCTGCCCCATTGTTTATTTCTTATATAGGTATTTGTTTGGGCAGTAATTATGTTAGGCAATGTAGTGAGTACCATTGCTTATAACTGATAGAGACATTGGAATGGAGACCCACTGTCAAATACCGAAGGAAGGTGCTTTTCAGGGTAAAATCCCGTAACAAATACAGTAAGAAGAGATTTAACATTATGAACTCTTGCACGAATACTAGAGAAAAGGATTTTACATTGTGAAAGGAAGTAGGAAGTGCTCTTATAATGTGCAATATGTGAGAAATACAATAGGAAAGGATGCTACATTACGAAGTCTGAGACTAACATGAAACACAGTCTTTACATTGTTTATCTATTGAAACATCATTTTTCACATATTTCTAGTTAAGGAGGGGCTAGGGAGGTCTAATTTTCATGATGTACATTTTTAATTTTAAGTTTATCATTTGTGTGTGTGAATTAAAGTACTTTTTCTTTTTAAAAGTAAAATCACTGGACGGACCTTGATTTATTAAGTGTTATTGCATGTATTTTCATACTTCTCAGTTTCTGCTAAAAGGGTAATGTTGGTACTAATTTTGGGTCCAATATCTCAGATCTCAGAGAAAAAAATATTATTATCCTAGTGGGAGGCCAGTAACTCCCCTTTGCACTGTCTCCCGAACCTGCTCACATATTCTTACATGAACTGCAATAGAGGTGCCTTTTTATTGTCATCTGCTCGAGGAGTAGTCATCCATGCTACTGTCCATCTCCCCTTGGCCCTTCTGCTGTGGCATCATAATTTCCAATAGCCACAATGCTGGTCACTATTGAAAAGTCAGCAATAACACATCATGCTGCATGCTTGCCAGGAGGGTCTTACTTCCAGGTCAACAGCCAATTCTGGTTTTGGAAAAGACTCCAATAATTTTGCAGAGGCTTTTTAAAAACACAGTGACACATAAACAGGTTTTTCATTCTATTTCTTAAAACAATGAACGTATCTAAATAATTTCATTCAAATCATATATTTTAAACAAATGTAAAAAACATTCTTAATATCGGTTTGTATAATGGTCATATGTTGTTTTGAAGGGCCATGCTAACAACCACCTATGTGGATGTACTTCTGAACGTTGACACCAACAATTTTGTGTTACAAGAATATCGAGGAAAAAAATATGAATGGGCAATTGCACATAGGGAAGTATAGATTTACTATTCCTAGCTCCACATTTAGGTTCCCTGAAGATAAATGGACAATGTAGGTGTGTAACGTTAGTATAGAAAATCTAGACTTACATAACTGTTGATATATATTTTTTTATATTTTGTCCTCGATATTCTGTTCCACTGATATTGTGGATTTGATATTCAGGGTGCACACCCATAACATATGTTGCTATGAATGTATCAACCATTAGTCAGATATGGCTGTTGCTTTCTATTTGCTTGAAGCTTCCTGAAATAATGAAGCATTTATAAAATGTTCACTGCAATAGAAGGCACAGACGCCTCCGTGCTGAGTGTTCTACGTTGCACATTAAGAGCATAACCTCGGGGGCGTGGTCTCGCCGAGCAGCAAGATGGCCGCTCTGTAAGCGAGCTCTGCCAGCTGAGCCAGGAATCCGTACTCATTCTTGTACCCCGGAGCCACTCGGGGACGCAATACTATGCGAATTGTCCCCTGCTGCTGCCCTCCCAGGACCTGTAGATTGTCGGACTGTGGGGCAGCTGGGATCCGGCAGTGTGGAGTTGCTGCGGCCTCTCTGAGTTGTGGCTGAGGCCCGCGTTGTGGAGGTGATCCTGGTGGCTGGGCCAGCCGCCGCTCCCTTAGACTGCGACCTGGAGGCAGAGTGCTGCTACCCGACCGGGACCTGATTCGGTGATCTCCCGGTCCGTGAGATCCATCCAGTGAGGGGTTGCATTTGCTGGCGGCCACGCCTGGCGAGATCAGTTGCCGAATCCGACGGTGTGCGATCTGGCGATTTAGCCGGTCAGGCCCACGCGTTCCAGGCACGTCCACGAGCGCTGCCCCTTGGTCTGTCCCTCGCACTGTGGGGCATTGGTTGTACGCTATCCCTTCGCCCTGAGGCCTGCCCATCGACCTCGGATGCCGCGGGCCTGGTGGCTGGACCGAGCGGGCCGCGCCCCTGTTTGTGGGAGACGGGGGGTGCACGGCCTGCTGTTCCTCTTCCTTTTGGTGCTGGGGGCGCCTCGCGCTTGCAACAGGGTTAGACAGCACTCACCGGCACAGTGAGCACTGGGCAGCTCACTAATCAGGATATTGTTTCTGTCTGCCCTTCTGTTATTGCTGTCGTCTAGACTGGAGTGCCTAATTCTATTTTTAGCCAGCACCTGACTGCACAAGAGTGGGGCTTCACTAGATCTTCCCCCACTGGCCTGTCCTCCTTGCAAAACGGACTGTCCTGCTCACCTACACATCACCTCCCTTGGGTTCCAAGTCACGCTCCAGTCTCCCCTGTATTTTCCTGACGTCACCGAATTCCGTAGAGAGCGACATTCGCGTTTTATAACCCGGCCTCTCGCCGGGCGTGATGTGTCATCTCGTTCCGCAGCCAGGGCCTGGGTGGCAGCTCAGAGTGGGACTTATAGCGTTATAGTCCACCCCCACTTCATCCCTGCCCCTGCGGTCTACTATCATTTGGATTTTAGCGCCCCATGGGCAAGCACGAGGCCAAGCAATCCAAGCTCTCTTTTGAGCAGCGGCGCGCCTCCCGACAATCTGACTGCACTGAGTATGAGGTGGCGGGTCCATCGCTGGGTGAGGACTTGGGGGCCACAATGCCAATTTAAAGGAGATCCTCATGGAAATCAAATCCAGCCTGAAGACCATTGATTCCAAACTAAATTTCTCACATCACGCTTGGACCATGTCAAGAAACGGGTAGACAAGCAGGACACCAGGCTTGACCAGCTGGAAGCCCGCGTCTCCGATGCCGATAATAGCCAAGTCGAGACTAGAGAACAGCTCTTGCGCATGGACAAAGTGCTGGAACTCATTAAGGCCAAAAATAAAGACATCGCAGTGCGCTCGCGGCGCAATAATATCCGCATTGTGGGCGTGCCCGAGACCACCGCGATATCCAAAATGGAGGACTTCGTAGAAAACTTGCTTGAAGACCTTTTTGGTGCTGAATTATCCTCTGCATTCCTCATTGAAAGGGCTCACAGGCCGCTCGGGCCCAGGCCTCTGGTGGGGGCAGCCCCTCACCCCATTACAGCTCACCTGTTGAACTACAGGGATAGAGACTCAATCCTTCGAATGGAACATGAGCAGGGCAGACTCCAACATCAGGGTAACTCGATCTCCTTTTACCTTGACTTCACCATGGCCGTCCAGGCTGCTCGTCGTGAATTTCTGCCTGCCAAGTGCCTGCTGCAACAGATGGGCATGCAATACACCCTCTTGTACCTGGCAAAGCTCAAGGTCACGCAGGACGGCAGGTCACAGTATTTCACGGATGCTAAACAGGCCTCAAAATGATAATGACTGAATCCTTGTAATCTGTTTGTGGCTCTTGCTAGTTGTTACATATTGTTGCTAGGACCTTGTGTGTGCTTGCTTCTCCCGGCTGTTGGGTCATTAAGCTGCGCTCTCTCTGTTTATGCCTAATTGTACCGTATTGGATTTGCATGCTTCCTGGGAGGGTACGCCTTGTATGGGAGGCCCGGATGATGCTTTACGCTCAGCCACCCAGCCTCCATGGTGGTTATTTAGCTTGGCGTTCCCATTGCCACTCGGTATGTCTCCCATTTCTTTAATGGTAGAGGGTGGTTTTAGCACAACCTAATTGGGGGGTTCGTGTGGGAGGGGGTGGATTAGAATATACAAGTTCTTAGTTGAAGTTGGGGATGGATGGGGATGGGACTGTTTAAAAAGTTGTTGGCTTTTCACTGTGCATGGATTTCATGGTCGTACATACACATCTGGTATTGATGCTACACAATCCTTCAGTGTCCTCGTTGCTGCCCTATTCATGTCCCTTTGTCCTCGTCTCAGCCTGTAGTATGATGTCCATGGTCACTTGCCTAACTTGGAACATTATTGGACTAAATGATGGCCGGAAGACCGGATTGGTCCATGCCTACCTGAATAGGCACAAAATTGACATTTGCATTCTTCAGGAAACCCACTTGGCCAAATCTCCTCTCCCATGCTCTCTTGCCAGGGGTTGGGGGGGGGGGCGACATACTCCTCGACATACTCTAATTATGCCAGGGGGTCAGCATTCTTATGCAGAAGGATCTCGCTTGGGTGACGTCCCACTGCATCTGTGACAGGGAGGGTTGATACGTCATTCTGGCAGGTACATTGCATAATCATCCCATTGCGCTGGCTGCTATATATGGTCCTAACTCGGACGACCCTGAATTCTTTACCAAGATCTGGCATTTGATTGCTGACACAGGCTCCCGGACAGTGCTTTGGGGGGGTGACTTTAATGTCCCACTAGATGATTCACTCGACAGAGCTGGTAGTCCCCGGCGCCCCCACCATCATGTGGCTCAAACCCTCCACACACTGATATCTGACAACAATCTCTCTGACATCTGGCGACTTACACATCAGGAGGCGCGAGAGGGCACTTGCCTCTTGACATACCACAGGGCATGGTCCAGAATTGACTATTGGTTAACAACCAGAGACGTACAACTATGGGCACCGTCCGTCACTCACTTACCTCTCACTCCTTCCAACCACGCCCCAGTGTAGTTAACTATCCATTTTCCCCCTTCTCTTCCCCGTGCTTTCTCCTGGCGTTTACCCTCTAGCGCACTACGTGATGCAGTGTTTAAGGAGGAGACCCGTACGGCTATTTCGGAGTATTTCGAGTTGAACACTAATTCCATTGACTCGCCTTCAGTTCTATGGGATGCGTTTATGGCATTCATTTAAAGCGCATGCATTTCGAAACAGAATGGTATCCTCAGGGATATTCGCCGCACGCTCGCTAGATTAGAGGCTGGAATCTCAGCATAGGAATCATACTTCTATCAGTCCACTGATCCGGTCACGATGGCTGATATCCGGCGCAAACTGTCTGAGTACCAAGACGAAGCTTTGTGCGAGACCCGTTATCTGGGTAGGGAGTCTCTTGCGCACAGTTTTGGTGAAGGCGACCGCCGGGTAGAACTCTGGCTTGTATGCTTCGTAAACCACACACATCGTCCCACATTTCCGAGCTTCTAAACTTTGAAGGCGGCACATGCTCCACTCCCGCCGACATACTCAACACGATAGCTACTTTTTTTGTCCGTCTATACTCTACATCTCCGATAGTGGACGTCACCTGTCTCCAGGCATATCTAGATTCGATACAGCTGGTCTGGTTATCTGACACCCATCTGGAAGTTCTAGACTCCCCCATCACCATCGAGGACATTTCTCAGGCAATATCGAACCTTCCTCCCGACAAGCCCCTGGCCTTGATGGGCTGCCCGCAGCCTTCTATAAAGAGTATATGCAGATTTTAGCCCCTAAACTCCTGGACATGTATCAAGATGCCCTGTCATCTGGCCGTCTCATCCCATCCCTCTGCGAGGCCGCGATAATCACTCTCCTTAAACCTGACAAACCAGCGAACAAATGCGACTCGTACCGACCCTTGTCCTTAGTAAACATGGACAATAAAATCTATGCTAAAGTATTAGCAAACCACCTGCAATTGCTACTGCCCGTTATGGTGCGTCCGGACCGATCCGGCTTTATTCCCGGCAGTGACAAACGCAAAAAGCACAATTGATGGACAGAATGCAGAACAATGTCATACATTCACCCCAGTTCAGAGATCTGGGCCTAAATCCATCGTTTTTTTGCTCCCCATGCCATTCCAGTTTGGACCCAGACATATGCAAATCAGTCTTGACCTTGCACCCAATGGGAACAGTCCAACCCGAACTGCCAGGCCAGGTCCTCCTTGGACTGGAAATAATGCATCCTAGGACCGGTTTCGGGGTTTCGCCCCCTCATCAGCCTGGATAGCTTGACTCCAGTGGCATGGAGAGCACGGGACCCCCGTCTGGGCATACCCGTCCCACTCGGGGTGGCAAACGCAAAAAGAACAATTGATGGACAGAATGCAGAACAATGTCATACATTCACCCCAGTACAGAGATCTGGGCCTAAATCCATCGTTTTTTTGCTCCCCATGCCATTCCAGTTTGGACCCAGCCATATCCAAATCAGTCTTCACCATGCACCCAATGGGAACAGTCCAGGCCACGTCCTCCCTGGACTTGAAACAAGCATCCTAGGACCGGTTTCGGGGGTTCACCCCTCATCAGCCAGGATAGCTTGACTCCAGTAGCATGGAGAGCACGGGACCCACATCTGAGCATACCCGTCCCACTCGGGGTGACAAACGCAAAAAGAAGAATTGATGGACAGAATGCAGAACAATGTCATACCTTCACCCCAATACAGAGATCTGGGCCTAAATCCATCGTTTTTTTGCTCCCCATGCCATTCCAGTTTGGACCCAGCCATATGCAAATAAGTCTTGACCCTGCACCCAATGGGAACAGTCCAGCCCGAACTGCCATGCCAGGTCCTCCCTGGACTGGAAACAAGGATCCTAGGATCGGTTTCGGGGTTTCACCCCTCAGCAGCCAGGATAGCTTGACTCCAGTGGCATGAGAGCACGGGACCCACATCTGGGCATACCCGTACCACTCGGGGGTGACAAACGCAAAAAGAACAATTGATGGACAGAATGCAGAACAATGTCATACATTTACCCCAGTACAGAGATCTGGGCCTAAATCCATCGTTTGTTTGCTCCCCATGCCATTCCAGTTTGGACCCAGCCATATGCAAATCAGTCTTGACCGTGCATCCAATGGGAACAGTCCAGCCCGAATTGCCAGTCCAGGTCCCTTGCTCACTTTGCCACTGGATTCAAGCTAGCCTGGCTGAAGAGGGGTGTTACCCCGAAACCGGTCCAAGGATGCTTGTTTCTGGTTCAGGGAAGACCTGGCTTGGCAGTTCGGGCTAAACTGTTCCCATGAGGCACAGGGTCAAGACTGATTTGCATATAGCTGGGTCTGAACTGAACAATGATGGATTCAACCCAGATATGTGACTGGGGGTGAGTGTCTGGTAGTTTCAGCGCTCCATGTTCATCATCTCCTTGTGTTTGATTTATTTTTGTAGAGCTGGGGGTTTGCATAAGTATGTGCGTTTAGCGAACTCAAATTACAAATACAAAATGCTTGCAAAATGTTACTAGGGAGTCCTTCTTGAGCAGAGCTTGATTGCATATGGCCATTGTGCACCCCTTGATTTAAATACACAGCTCATAGATGTCGAGCAAAAATCTCTTCCAAAAGCAATTTTCCTCAATGTGTTAAGCACTACATTTTGGCTACACAATAGCTGGGGCCTCATTATACATGAAAGCGATTTCGCAATGCCCCTCTTCCTGAGTTTGCCTTTGCCCAGTTGCTACACGTGTTAATTGCAACGACTAAACAGAAGAGCTACAGACATCAGCCTGCAAAAATGTTGGCATGTTTTACAAATTCTGAGAAAGATTTATGCTTTTCTGAATAAAGAGCATGTGCTACGAAATTTTTATTCCTATTATTATGCCCTCAAGAAACAATGCCAGTGTTCTGCATATTTTCAAGCTCTCTTTCTTCTGTGTCCCGAAATTACATGCCACTTCAAGGGATTAAGGCGTTTGCTTTTTTGAAGGAAGCTCGTCTTCAATCATTTTGATAACAGGCATTTTTTTTCTTGGTATTAAAATGCTGTACATCTGCGTCCCTGATGTACTTTAAACTGCGATAGGAGATTTTTGATGAAAGAAAAAAAAAAAATGTATATACCAAATGAACATATGCCAGCGCTTTTATGATTATGTACGGGCAAGAATAATGCAAATAGTTTTTCCTTCGCTTTATAACGTGAATGCATTTCACTGCTCATAGTGTACCGTTGCTATGTGCCATTAAAGTCCCATTCTTTCTTGCCTCTGTTGAGATATTTTTCATGGAAATGGTCTTGTGCAGTAAACCTAGTGCACGCCAAAGCAACACTTTAATTCGAAAGTGACAACACGAGTGTCGCTCCATCATAGGGCAGCCCCATAACTCCGTGACACACTTCCTAAATTTATGACCCCTCCCAGGAGGGATACATTGGCAGCGGTGATATTGTGTTGTTAGGAGTGAATTTTGGACAATGGTTGCTCGCTTCAGGCAGCACATTTCTTTGATGACGAAGCCGAGAGCAATGCCTGTTTCTTTTGCTGCATATCTTAAGGTTCCATGTCTCTTCTAAATGTGTTACACGCATCATTTTACTGCGGTATACGTGAAAACCCAATAAACAAATGTTGACAGAAGACAATAGAATGTTAAATCAGTAAAACGGAACATTACTAGAAAGGATCTGCGTGAGCCATATAAACACTGACTTAAATTCCTTGAAGTGACAACCATTGGCAAAGTGAATAGGCCTTTTCGATCGCTTGGCCATGCCAATGTTGAATGCCAGCATAGCAAAACTAATATATATATGTTTTTCAGTTGCCTATATCTTTGGCGTCGCTTGACGAATCTTCAGGAAATTTTCGAAACTAGTTTGCCGCTCACTTCAGCTGCCCAAAATGCTTTTTCCCCCATTTTAATTTCCATGGGAAACTTTGAGCCAAGTCACAAGAAATAAGATTAAAAGAAAAGAAAAGAGGGCAGAGTAGAAATACCCTGACCCCCTAGGCCTCTGGGGGATGCCTCTTTGGCCAAAAAAGCATTTTTCAGAGTAAAACAATTCAGCGGGAGTCGCGCTGAATTCGCGACTCCCGCCGAAATTTTTAAAAAACGAAGCGCGGTCTACCGCGCTTCATTAAATAAAGGCCCCCGGGTAGGCCAGGTCCCGGGAGCAGTTTATGAGTTAATGCAGGAGTGCCTATGTAGCACCCCTGTGCCCTGGGGACCGCCACCTCCCCGGGGCAAACATAATTAAAGAAGTGCCCGCACGTCCCCTGCAGCCCCGGGGACCGCCACCTCCCCGGGGCTAATTGTTAAAAAAAAATGTGCGGGAGGCACTATAGCCTACTTCACAGCCCCGGGGACCACCACCCCCCGGGGTTAATCCAATGGGGGCCTCGAGGACTCCCCCTGCCCCAGGGACCACCACCTCCCCGGGGCTTTAACATTTGAATATGGGGGGTCTCACGGACGCCTCTGGACCCGGGGACCATCGCCTCCCTAGGGCTTTAACATTTTAATGTGGGGGGGGCCTCACGGACCCCCCTGCCCCGGGGAGCACCACCTCCCTGGGGTCAAACTATATATTTAAGAAATGGGAAGGGGGCCACGTGGGCCCCCTCCCTGGCTATTCTGGGCCCCAGGGACTGCCATCTCCCTGGGCAGGCCCCTACTTAAGGAAGGAGCGGGGCGCCGGGCGCCACCCCCACTCCTGGAGCCGTAGATGGCCCTGGAGATGGCCACCCCCCAGGGCTGGCTCCAGCAATGACCGGGGTGCCCACCCCCTGGGCATTGCAGTTTGTTATGGCATGGCGGGAACACTGCTCCTGCCATGCCATAGCAAACAAGAACTCCGGTTTCATGAAGCGGAGCACTTTGCTTTTACACACAGGGAGCTGCATGTCAGCAGCTTACCTTGTTTAAAAAGCAATGCCGGCTCCCGAAGGAGGCGGGGAGCCAGCCGGGACCGTGAGGGCCTTCAGGCTCCCCCGCGGTCCCCAACGAGGTGGCCTGGCCCCGGGAGATGGGTCTCTGGAGACAAAAATGGCCCGGGAGGGGGGACCCTCAGACCCCCTCCCTTTAAGGCAATTTTTTTTAAAAAGGCCTCACCCCGGGGGATGAAAATTGGCCTCAGGAGGGGAAGCCGCGCGGCCCCCTTCCTTTAAAAAAAATTTAAATAAAGAAAAGGTGGCAGCCCCCCCCTTCCTATACTTGAAAAAAAATAATGAAAGGCTGTGCCCTGGGGGATGGGGTCCCGGGGGCCAAAATCGGCCCACAAGGGGGATCACTCGGCCCCCTTTCTTTTTATTTTATTAAAAAAATAAAACATGGGTCAGGCCCCCAGGGATGGGGTCCCCAGGGTATAAAATGGTCCAGGGAAGGGGGCAACGCAGCTCTCCTTCCTAGAACATAAAAAAAAGTCTGCATCTCACCGGAGGCCCCGCCCCCTTTCTCCACTACTCTGCAAACGCACCTCCTGGTGCGCTGCTGGTTGGGGGATGAAGTCCCCTTGGCTGCTGACGATCCTTAGGGGCCAACAAGACCTCCTATTACCTCCACTAAGCCCCACACAGTGTGATTGCTGAGAGGTGGTCAGAGGCCACGCCTCCTTTCTCCACCACTCTGCAAATGCGCCTCCAGGCGCACTGCTGGTGGGGGAATGAGGCCCACTGGCCTCCTGAGTGCCTCAGGACTAAAGTGGACTTCTTCCCCCAAGCAGCAGTGCGCCAGCAGGTGCATTTGCAGAGTGGTGGGGTAAGGGGGCGTGGCCTCTGACCAACTCTCAGCAATCCAGCTATGTGGGTCTTACTGGAGGTAACAGGAGCGCTAGTTGGCCCCCAAGGACCCTCAAGAGCCAAGGGGACTTCATCTCTTAACTAGTAGTGCGCCAGGAGGCGTGTTTGCAGTGTAGTGGAGAAAGGGGGCGGGCCTCCGGTGAGTTGCTGGCTTTTTTTTTATGTTCTAGGAAGGAGGGTTGCTTGGCCCCCTTCCCTGGACCATTTTAAACCCCGGGGACGCCATCCCTGGGGGCCTGACCCATGTTTTATTTTTTTAATAAAATAAAAAGAAAGGGGGCATTTCAAGCACAGTTTTTATTCCAAAGCTAGTCATTTCCAGGGACGGCTGTCACTGGAGGTGACTTGCCGCCGTTATTCAAGACTTCTTTAAAGGATTGCGTGAGACTTATGTATTGCCAAATTTTGCCAATTCCATTGGCTCTGTGAGGGTGAACATTAACTTCATAGTCTCATCTCATGTACAAGTGCCATGATTGAAAAAAAGAGGTTTTAGCAATCTGCAGCTTGGTAGCAGAAGTGACGAGCAATAACATAAAAGGAGATTGAAGGACTCATACTTGCAGCCTCAGAGTCTACAGCTGATCATTTTTGAGTGACAGCCATCTCAAATTTACTTCTTTGGTTTGTAGACTCATTAGCCTTGCAAACATGATTTGTTTGAGGCAGCCTATATGGAGAGCACTGGAGAGATATGGTTACGGTCTGAGGCAATCTGGCTGTGCACTGGTGTATGATTGCCCCATCATTTGTAGCAGTCTTGATTTATTGAGTTTGTCCATATCACTTGTCTTCGATAGAATTTTTGTTTGTGTTTTTTCAGCGCAGCTTTGAGGGCAGCACATGAAAGCTTAGGATTGTTTAGTGACGTCTGATCAATTTGCAGAGTAAAAATTGAACACTGAAGATATTGCGACCAGGGGGTTCCTTTCTTGGGCAAAAATGTACTGGAGGACGTCTTTCATTGTGTTGGGGAGCTCTTTTCTTACCCTATAGTATTAGTTGACAAAGGACGCCATGCTAGCCCATGTTTGAGTCTCTAGTCCAAATTTCAGCCTTATCAGGCAGGTCCGAAGATGTAATGGGAGTCTAAAGGCAGTGAAGACCTGTGCATGATAAGGGCTGGACGAAAGAAACTTGTTAGACCTGTCAGCCTTAGGGTGGTCTTCCCCGAAACTTTTTGCCTTCCTCCTCCATTTTGCTGAACTAATTTTTACTGGCCTTAGGACTTTGCACACTTTACCACTGCTAACCAGTTTTAAGGTGCATGTGCTCACTACTTAAAATGTATACAATAAAGTGATGGATGGAATTCTTGAATTAACCTCAGCCACTGGTAATTACTCGGGCCGCATCCCAATCCATCATTATCTTGCACATCATGTGACCTCAGTTTGTACCCAGTGATATGCAAATCAGTCTTAACCCTACTCCAATCGGAACAGTCCAGTCCAAACTGCCAAGCCATGTCCTCCCTGAACCAGAACACAAGCAACCCAGGACCAGTTTTGCCATAGTTATGGGCTCATCAGCCGGGTACAGCTTGGTTCCAGTGAAACAGTGTGCATGGGACCCACGTCTGAGCATACCCATCCCACTTGGAGCAACACACTAAAGTATACAAAAAAAGTGATGGATGGAATGTTTGAATTAATCTCAGCTGCTGATAATTACTCTGGCCTCATCCCAAACTCGTAATCCGGTGGGCGGTCTGACTACTGGTTTGGCAGTCTGGCAGCAGGGCGCTGGCGTGGTGGTCCGCTGCGAGACAGCCAAACTCGTAATCAGGCCCATAGTCTACGTCCGTAGCTGTTAAGGAGGTGGCCCACTGTAGCCATCTAGAATGTAATGCTTTCACGTTAGGAACGCTGGCTTTTGTAACAGCCTCTAAGGCTGGGATGGCAGTTGTGACAATGATGTGTTTCCCCTGAGTCAATGATCTTTCCTTCATAACAGCTGTTTGAACTGCAGTCAGTATTTTTTCAGTAGGTGCAAAATGCATTTCTGCTCTGGAATATAAATGCAATTTATATGCAATTGGTACTGTATTACCTTAATTGAAAGTGACATGTGTAGCCTGTGGTCCTCGCAAATATGCTGATCACCAAGTTTGTGGTGTTGAATTGTGTGTGTAAATGTATTGATGTGAGCATGTCAGTTTGCAGTTATCTCAGAATCTGTGTATGTTATGGTGTCCAATGTGTGCTTGAGAAGTCTGGACCTATTGCATGATAAAACGGTTTTACCCATTGTACATAATCTGGTATGTATGTTCCAACAAAGCTGAGAAAGCTCAAAAGTGATTGTAGTTCTTTATTGCATTTGGTGGTCATAGGAGTGCACATATCTCTAAGAAATGCGGTGCTAGACTTTTGCCTTCATTTGATAACTCATATCCCAAGAACAGGACACTGAGACAGCTAATTTTTGTTTTTTGGAAGTTGAATTTGTAGCCACTTACAGCAAATCCGATGACAATGCGATTTACTCTGGCTAGATGTGTATTTAAGTCATCATCCGTAAGGTATATGTCATCGACATAGGACAATGCTTCAGGATCAATTTCTTGTACAATTGATGTTACATGGCAGAGAACAAGCCTGGGCTGTTCTTTTACCGCTGAGGGAGTCGACAACACAGTTTTTGTGGCCAAAGCGCAGTGAATGCAGTTAGAGTCCTGCTGTAGTCTAAGACTAAGTGATATGAATGATCTGGTTTTGCTACTGGAAACAAAGAATTGTTCATTGGTGAGGTGCAAGGCTCAATCATGCCTTGATATTCAAGTTGTATTAGAATTTCTCCTATATGTCATTTAGCTTCATGCTTAAAAGGATATTGTGGTTGCACTTGTGGGCTGGACTTTATTGGTATAACATGATAAGGTGAATCGTGATCTCAGCCTACATGGTTGTGGTATAATGCCTGGGCTTGTGCAAGGGCTCACTTAGTGGTATACGCATGTTTAACTCCTTCAGGAACGAGGACAGAGAAGGATGATATTATTATGTCCTCCCCATGTGGGACTTTTCTAACAAACTCAGGGGGCTAATCCCTTTCAGCCAAGAATATGTCATATGTTAGTATCAAATTTTCCCAAAATAGGACTTTAATGATGTGGGGTATATCACCCTCAATTTGGATGTCTAAATCATGTAATCTACCTGGAGCTATCTCTTTGATTTGGTGTTTCCACCAGAACAAAATTATTAGTTGCTCTCACCACCAGACACTTTTGAAGATTCTGGTGAAATATCAAGACTTCTGCCACGCTGTCTAGCAGAGCCTGCGCCCACTCCTGGTTCTGAAGCAGTGACCTCAATATGTGTGGCATATTTAAGGAAATACCTGCCACTTTCATCTTCTTGAATTATGGCTTATGTTGCAGATGTTTTCTTCCTTTTTTATGAAGATGTCAGATGAACGTTGTGAGTCCTTTTTCGGTCTTATTCTTCGGATCTGCGCTCTGATTGTCCTCCTCTCTCTGAACGTTTTTCAGATGTTTCCTGAAAGGAACAAGAAAGATGTGTGTCAGTACACTGATACCTAATAGGCTGGTTAATTGTTTCACGTTTCACGTTGCACAAATTGTAGCATTTTCCAGAGGACTCTGGCTGCGGAGATCCACCCTATGACTTTGTTTTTTCTTTATTTCTTTTGTTTATCCCAGCGTTTTTTAGAAGACTCTGGTGCCTGTTTCAAGTTATCCTTATCGGAATTACTCTTCAGTTGTGGTTTATTAGGTCTGAATCACAAATTATCTTGACCTATTGACGTATAGGTTTCAGCAATAATTTTTGGTAGTTTGCACTCCTGATTCACTAACAGAACCTGCGCAAGGTGTTGGTGTACTGCCAAATCTGCTGCTGAGGCTACTGTGGCATAGTTGTCAATAAGTTTCATCCCCAAATCCAAGCCAGGGCAACCTCGTTTTAATTTTGAATCTGCTTTATCAATCCAGTCCGACTGCCAAGCCAGGTCCTCCCTGAACCGAAACACAAGCAACGCAGGACAGGTTTTGCCCTAGTTATGGGCTCATCAGCCGGGAACAGCTTGGTTCCAATGACACAGTGTGCACAGGACCCAAGTCTGGGCATACCTGTCTCACTTAGGGTGACACACTACAGTATACAAAAAATTGATGGATGGAATACTTGAATTAATCTCAGCCACTGGTAATTACTCGGGCCACATCTCAATCCATCGCAATCTTGCACATCATGTTATCTCAATTCGGACCCAGCTATATGCAAATCAGTCTTTACCCTGCTCCAATCAGAATAGTCCAGTACGAGCTGTCAATCCTGGTCCTCACTGACCTGAACGAAAGCAAACCAGGACCGGTTTTGCCTGAATTATGTTAATGATATGCAAATTAATAGTTTACAGTTTTAAAATGTATATTGGTTTATTAATATTTTAATACCTTTTAGTTTAAAATTA
The DNA here is from genome assembly GCA_963921515.1 of Calotriton arnoldi. Classification (NCBI taxonomy): domain Eukaryota; kingdom Metazoa; phylum Chordata; class Amphibia; order Caudata; family Salamandridae; genus Calotriton; species Calotriton arnoldi. The sequence continues at coordinate 739,534 of CAWUFW010000304.1, forward strand.
ATTAACCCCTTCGCTGCTAGGCCTTTTCCCCCCCTGTGCTAAGCCTTTTGTTGGCTATTTGGGGTAGTTCGCGCTTAGGCCCCTGTAACTTTTTGACCACATAAGGTATCCACGCCAAATTTGCGTCCTTTTCTTCCAACATCATGGGGATTCTAAAGGTACTCAGGGTTTGTGGATTCCCCTGGAGGGGACCCAGAAATTAGCCAAAATACAGCTAAATTTGGTTTTTTTGGGGGGAAAATGGGAAAAAAGTGCTGCAAATGAAAGCGTCTGGGTTTTTCCCTGCAAATGGTATCAAAAAAGGGCTTATGGGGCTGAAATCCCCATTTTCCCAGCTTGTAGGGAATGACAGACTTTTGCCAGAAAACCAAAATATTTTACACAGTTTTGGCATTTTTCTGGAACATAGCCTATTTTTGCTATTTTCTGTGCTTTCAACCTCCTTCCAGTTAATGGTAGAAATGGGTATGAAAGCAATAATGGATCCTGGAAAGCTATACATTTTAGTAAAGTAGACAAAATTCTGAATTCAGCAAGGGGTCATTTGTGTAGATCCTTCAAGGTTTCTTTATAGAAACTAACAGTTAAATATAGGAAAAATTGAAAATTAGCTGAAAAACAGCCTTTTGTGTCAACGTTTTCACATGTAACTTCTTCTAATTATGACAGCTCTTTAAAAGCAATATACCGTTACATCCGCGGGACCTTACTGGTTGTGGGGATATATAGGACTTGTAGGTTCACCAAGAACCCGACGAACCCAGAGTCAAAAACTGAGCAGCGACTTGCAATGTTTTTTTATTATGTACCGGGTATATAGCAATTATTCTGGGAAAATGTATACATGGAAAAATCGGTATGAAAGACACCTATGTATTTCTGAAATGGGAACAAAATATAGAGTTTAGAAAAAGTAGATATTTGCACATTTCCAAAATTGGGAAAACTCATACTAGCATGAGAATTATCGGTCATTTTTCAAAATGACTTCTTTTTACACATTGTCTTTCATTTGGAAGGCAGAAATGCATTGAAAGTCAATAGGTAATAACAGTTACTTTACAAATCTGAATTACCCTAAGTCTCCCGATAAAAATGGTACCTCACTTGTGTGGGTAGGCATAGTGCCCACGACAGGAAACGGCTCAAAACGCAACGTGAACACACCACATTTTCACAATGAAAAATTACCCTTTTTTTGCAAAGTGCCTAGCTGTAGTTTTTAAACCCTAGCTCTGCCGGAACCTAGGGAAACCTATCAAACCTATATATTTTGAAAACTAGACACCCAGGGGAATACAGGATGGGGTGACTTGGCTGGCTCTCACCAGGTTCTGTTACCCAAAATCCCTTGCAAACCTAAAAAAATGTAAAAAAACCACATTTTCCTCACATTTCTGTGGTGGAAAGTTCTGGAATCTGCGTGGATTCACAAATTTCCACCCACCCCGCGTTCCCCAAAGTCTTCCGAGAAAAATGGTACCTCACTTGTGTGGGTAGGCCTAATGCCCGCGACAGGAAACGGCGCAAAACGCAACATAGACAAAACACAATTTCACAGTGAAAAATGACCCTTTTTTGGCAAAGTGCCTAGCTGTAGTTTTTGAACCCTAGCTCTGCCGGCACCAAGGGAAACCTAGCAAACCTATACATTTTTGAAAACTAGACACCCAGGGGAATCCAGGATGGGGTGACTTGACTGCCTCTCACCAGGTTCTGTTACCCAGAATCCCTTGCAAACCTAAACAATTGTCCAAAAAAATAAATTTTCCTCACATTTCTGTGGTGGAAAGTTCTGGAATCTGCGTGGATCCACAAATTTCCACCCACCCCACGTCCCCCAAAGTCTTCCGAGAAAAATGGTACTTCACTTGTGTGGGTAGGCCTAGTGCCCGCGACAGGAAACGGTGCAAAACGCAACGTGGACACACCACAATTTCACAGTGAAAAATGACCCTTTTTTGGCAAAGTGCCTAGCTGTAGTTTTTGAATCCTAGCTCTGCCGGCACCTAGGGAAACCTAGCAAACCTATACATTTTTAAAAACTAGACACCCAGGGAAATCCAGGATGGGGTGACTTGACTGCCTCTCACCAGGTTCTGTTACCCAGAATCCCTTGCAAACCTAAAAAATTGTCAAAAGAAACACATTTTCCTCACATTTCTGTGGTGGAAAGTTCTGGAATCTGCGTGGATCCACAAATTTCCACCCACCCCGCGTTCCCCACAGTCTTCCAAGAAAAATGGTACCTCACTTGTGTGGGTAGGCCAAGTGCCCGCGACAGGAAACGGGGCAAAACGCAACGTGGACACACCACAATTTCACAGTGAAAAATGACCCTTTTTTGGCAAAGTGCCTAGCTGTAGTTTTTTAACTTTAGCTCTGCCGGCACCTAGGGAAACCTAGCAAACCTATACATTTTTTAAAACTAGACTCCCAGGGGAATCCAGGATGGGGTGACTTGACTGCCTCTCACCAGGTTCTGTTACCCAGAATCCCTTGCAAACCTAAACAATTGTCCAAAAAACCCACATTTTCCTCACATTTCTGTGGTGGAAAGTTCTGGAATCTGCGTGGATCCACAAATTTCCACCCACCCCGCGTTCCCCAAAGTCTTCCAAGAAAAATGGTACCTCACTTGTGTGGGTAGGCCTAGTGCCCGCGACAGTAAACGGCGCAAAACCCAACGTGGACACACCACAATTTCACAGTGGAAAATGACCCTTTTTTGGCAAAGTGCCTAGCTGTAGTTTTTGAACCCTAGCTCTGCCGGCACCTAGGGAAACCTAGCAAACCTATACATTTTTGAAAACTAGACACCCAGGGGAATCCAGGGTGGGGTGATTTGACTGCCTCTCACCAGGTTCTGTTACCCAGAATCCCTTGCAAACCTAAACAATTGTCAAAAAAACCACATTTTCCTCACATTACTGTTTTGAAAGTTCTGGAATCTGCGTGGATCCACAAATTTTCACCCACCCCGCATTCCCCAAAGTCTTCCAAGAAAAATGGTACCTCATTTGTGTGGGTAGGCCAAGTGCCCGCGACAGGAAACGGGGCAAAACGCAACGTGGACACACCACAATTTCACAGTGAAAAATGACCCTTTTTTGGCAAAGTGCCTAGCTGCAGTTTTTGAACCCTAGCTCTGCCGGCACCTAGGGAAACCTAGCAAACCTATACATTTTTGAAAACTAGACACCCAGGGGAATCCAGCATGGGGTGACTTGACTGCCTCTCACCAGGTTCTGTTACCCAGAATCCCTTGCAAACCTAAAATTGTCAAAAAAAACACATTTTCCTCACATTTCTGTGGTGGAAAGTTCTGGAATCTGCATGGATTCACAAACTTCCACCCACCCCGCATCCCCCAAAGTCTTCCGAGAAAAATGGTACCTCACTTGTGTGGGTAGGCCTAGTTCCCGTGACAGGAAACGGCCCAAAACGCAAGGTGGACACACCACATTCTCACAGTGAAAAATGACCCTTTTTTTTAAAAGTGCCTACTTGTAGTTTTTGAACCCTAGCTCTGCCGGCACCTAGGGAAACCTACCAAACCCACACAGTTCTGCAAACTAGACACCCAGGGGATTCCAGGGAGGTATGGCTTGCGCGGATCCCCCAACGTTTCCTTACCCAGAATCCCCTGCAAACCTCAAATTTAGCTGAAAAAATCACTTTTTCCACACATTTTTGTGTGGGGAAAGTTGTGGCATCACCGGGCTGACAGAAATTTCCTACCACCCAGCGTTCCCCCGGGTCTCCCGATTAAAATGGTGCCTCACTCGTGTGGGAGGCCCAAGTACCCGCGACAGGCAAGGGCCCAAAACGTATTGAGGCGACATCAAAATTGCCTATCTCAAAATGACCTGGTTTTGCAAGGGGGGTCACCTGGGTTTTTGGCCCGTGCTCGGCGGCCATCTAGGGAAACCTACCAAACCCAAACATTTCTGAAAACTAGACACCCGGGGGATTCCAGGGAGGTATGGCTTGCGAGGATCCCCCAACGTTTCCTTACCCAGAATCCCTGTGCCTCACTCGTGTGGGAGGCCCAAGTACCCGCGACAGGCAAGGGCCCAAAACGTAATGAGGTAACATCAAAATTGCCTATCACAAAATGTTTTGGGCCCTTGCCTGTCGCGGGTACTTTGGCCTCCCACACGAGTGAGGCATCATTTTTATCGGGAGACCCGGGGGAACGCTGGGTGGTAGGAAATTTCTGTCAGCCCGGTGATGCCACAACTTTCCCACACAAAAATGTGTGGTAAAAGTGATTTTTTTCAGCTAAATTGGAGGTTTGCAGGGGATTCTGGGTAAGGAAACGTTGGGGGATCCACGCAAGCCATACCTCCCTGAATCCCCGGGTGTCTAGTTTTCAGAAATGTGTGGGTTTGGTAGGTTTCCTAGATGGCCGCCGAGCACGGGGCCAAAACCCAGGTGACCTCCTTGCAAAACCAGGTCGTTTTGAGATAGGCAATTTTGATGTCGCCTCAAAACGTTTTGGGCCCTTGCCTGTCGCGGGTACTTGGGCCTCCCACACGAGTGAGGTACCATTTCTATTGGGATACTTGGAGAAAGGCGAAGAAGTAGGAAATTTGTTGTTTCTTTCTGCAGCGTGAAAATTTTGGCACAATATTGCAAGGAAAATGTGACAGACATTTTGAGGTTTGCAGGACATTGTGGGTAAGATAACTTGTTGGGATCCACAAGCGAGACATCACCATGTACTCCCATGGGTGTTTAGTTTATGACAATATCTACAGTTGGTATGTTATTCTTAGGTGGAATGTACACCTTGGCAGAGAGACTAAAAAGACAAAGATTACTGCACAGCCATCTATTCCTCAAGCACACACACATACTGGTTGGATTTGGCACGAGGGCGAGTGATGGTTCAGTATATACAATTTTATTAATGAGAGATTTCACAAAAATGAAATGCACTGTCAATAATTGAAAGGACAAAAACTGAACCAGTGACTCGCAGCTCGTGAGCTGTAAAGCCACGTCAAGGCCCCAACCGCTTTACAGGCCATTTACACACCTTTCATACGTAATACACACAAGACCATTCACACCACCAGGCACGAAACCAACACATTACAACATTCACAAAAAGGGACAAGGTACACCCTGCTTGAGAAAGACAGAAAAGACCAATATTTCTGCACAACCACCTATTCTTCAAGCACACACACATACTGGTTGGATTTGGCACGTAGGACGAGTGATGGTTCAGTATATGCAATTTTATTAACAAGAGATTTCACAAAAATGAAATGCACTGTCAATAATTGAAAGGACAAAAAACTGAACCAGTGACTCGCAGCTCGTGAGCTGTAAAGCCACGTCAAGGCCCCAACCGCTTTACAGGCCATTCACACACCTTTCATACCTAATACAAACAAGACAGTTCACACCACCAGGCACGAAACCAACACATTACAACATTTACAAAAAAGGACAAGGTACACCCTGCTTGAGAAAGACAGAAAAGACAAATATTTCTGCACAACCACCTATTCTTCAAACACACAGACATACTGGTTGGATTTCGCACGAGGGTGAGTGATGTTTCAGTATATACAGTTGTATTAACCAGAGATTTCACAAAAATGAAATGCACTGTTAATAATTGAAAGGACGAGAAACTGAACCATTGACTCACAGCTCGTGAGCTGTAAAGCCACGACAAGGCACCAACCGCTTTACAGGCCATTCATACACCTTTCATACGTGTGACACATACAAAACCATTCACACCGCCAGCCGCGGGCCCAGCACATTACAACACTCACACCAGCAGACAGCGCCATTCAAGGGCCCATCACTTTCACACGCCCACATTCCTGACACAGCAACCACACCAGCTCACGGATTGCGTGGAGTGGCGTTTAGCTAGCAGTGTGTGTAGTGACCAGCAGCAAGTCACTACTCACACACCGCCAGCCAAGCGCCCGTCCACGCATACCACCAGCCAAGCGCCAGTCCACGCACACCGCCAGCCAAGCTCCAATCCACGCACACTGCCAGCCAAGCGCCAATGCACACACACCACCAGCCAAGCGCCAGTCCACTCACCGCCAGCCAAGCGCCAGTCCACGCACACCGCCAGCCAAGCTCCAGTCCACTCACACCACCAGCCAAGCACCACTCCACGCACACCATCATAAATTATTTTTAAACAAGAAAGAAAACACAAACAAATTGCAACTAAATACAAAACAATAACTACAAAAACAACAGCAGTAACTAAAGACATCATTCTATTGCCAAACGTTAAACTGAACAACTATATAAAACCATACAGACCAGGCAGTACACTATTAGACTCATGGTTGCTCCCAAAAACTCTTTCGAGTGTGATACAATCTGAAACATGTGGGCACACACAGCCCAGGATTAGAAGGACAATCGGCACAGTGCATACAACTCTCCTTCCGCACACCTCTTCGCAAGCAGACTCTACATCTCTTACAGGGATTGTTTTTTTTGGGCGTGGGAGGAATTAAATCAGGAAAGTGGCGATCTTTCAATCTAGCCACATCCTCCACCACTCCAACTCTAGGAACACTTGCCTGTTCCACAACAACAAGGCTGCCTATCACAGACTCCTGAAACTGAACAAAAGTCAACTTTGACGCAGGAGAACACTCCTTGAACACAACAAAAGCATTGAAAGTTGCTAAATTGAAGAGATGGATGGCCAACTTCTTATACCAAATGTAAGCCTTACGAATAGCAGTGTAAGGTTCCAACCTCTGATCTACTCTATCAACACCACCCATGTGCTTATTGTAGTCTAAAATGCACACAGGTTTGCGCACTTCAGCAATCTGAACCCAAACAGCCACAGGTGAAGTACTCTCATCATGGATGGTAGTCAGCATGTACACATCCCTCCTGTCCACAAATTTCACAGCTAGTAGTTCATCACTACGCAAGGAACTGCACTGTCCCCTCTGAAGTTTTTTGCAAACAAGCTCTTTTGGATAACCTTTACGGTTAGAGCGGATTGTGCCACAAGCAAAAGTGTCCACTTTGAACAATTCCTTAAACAATTGCACAGCAGTGTAAAAGTTATCAAGGTACAAATGGTGGCCTCTGTTAAACAGTCCTCTAGCAAGATCCCACATAATTTTCTCTGAGACTCCAAAAGTGGACGGACAACCAGGGGGGCCAATAGTGGAATCCCTACCAGTGTACACACGGAAATTAAAAACATATCCTGTCCTACTCTCAGACAACATATACAGCTTAATTCCATAACGTGCCCTCTTGCTAGGTATGTACTGCCTAAAAACCAAACGGCCCTTGAACAGGACCAAAGACTCATCAATAGATATTTCTTTCCCTGGAGTATAGATCTCTGAAAATCGATCTACAAAGTGATCAAGAACAGGCCAAATCTTAAAAAGACGGTCACAGTCAGGGTGATCTCGTGGCAACGCCAAACCATTATCAACAAAATGCAGCATCCGAAGCAAAAGTAAATACCGATCACGAGTCATAATTGCAGGAAATATGGCCGTTGCCATCAAGGGACTGGTAGACCAATATGAAGCCATGGACGGCTTCCTTATCAAGCCCATCAATAAAGTCAAACCCAAAAACTTTTTCATCTCTTCCAGATTTGTGGGAGTCCACCGGGTAGCTCTAGTGTAGGGCCTAAGTCTGGCACTGTTGTCTCTCAAAAACTGTTCAGCATACAAATTAGTCTGCTCAACAATCTCACCCAAAAATACATCATCCATAAACAACTGAAAAAACTGTATAGGCAAAATATTTTCACAATCCACTCTACACCCTGCATCACCACTAAAGGCAGGCAACACCGGCTGCACCATGTTTGGATCAACCCAGAGTCCAGCACTTCCAATGGGAAGCCTTAAAGCCCCAGGCTGCAATCCAGATTCCTCTTGCAACATCGGCACAGCAGTGTCCTCCTCTAAAACAGGCACTTCATCCGCACTGAGAGTAGCTTCATCCGCACTGAGAGTAGCTTCATCATCCGATGATTCCATGTGGAGAGAAAACTCACTGCCTGAATCTTCCCCTCCCTCCTCTCCCTTAGACGCACTGTCAGTCTCATAATCCTGCTCAGAGGAAGATTCAAGAAGCATACCAACCACCTGCTGAGCAGTCATTCTACGGCTAGCCATAATGCTTACTAATAAAGGTAACTTGTCAAACAAGTCAATAACAACAAACCCTTTGTAAAAAAACAGAAATAAACAAAAAGTAGCTTTAGCACAAAGACCTATATACTCCAACACTATACCACTCACTTGCCAGAAGCAGGTAGACTCACCACCACCTACTCTGCACAGACACAGTAAGGATCAAGAATATCCCACTAAAAAAGAAAAAGAAAAGAAAATTACACATAAGACAATGCAAAACACATCACAAAGAATTTCATGCTCAGAACACTAACAAATATGCTGCCATTATGACACCACTTACAAAAAAATTCATTCATGCATGACAATAATACTCATTTGGAGTAAACACAACAAAAATGTTTTTCTTACCAAATAAATGCAATTACGCAAAACTGCAGAACAACTGCCGAAACCGCAAACAAGAATCGAAAGCGTAACACTAGAATAAAAAGGAGAAAAAAACATTACAATCACATATGCAAATAATGCACCAGTCTACACACAATCCACCAACCAAGCTAAGGGGTAGGTGGGCCTAACAGTATAAATAAAATATTCACCCCCGTAAGAGGCCGCTCCCCAACACCAACATTTTTTAAAAACCCTGGTGTCTAGTGGCTTCTGCCCCCCCTTGGGGGCAGATGGGCATAAGAACATACTGCTGATCTGCCACCCAAAGAGGGCAGAAGTGGTCCAATCATTCTCCAATAAAGGGGAGCGACCCTGGCCCAAGGGGCCGCTCCCCAACATAACAAAAAACAATCCCTGGTGGCCTAGTGGCCATATAAAAAACAAATCCGCCGATCTGCCCCCCAACGGCCAAATTAATGCTTCCCGAAGGGGAGCGACCCCTGCCCAAGGGGCCACTCCCCACAAATTAATCCCTGGTGGTCTAGTGGGCAACTACATAAAAAAATGGCGAGATCTGCCCCCTAGGGGGACGCAGACAGCCAAAAACATTGCCCCCAGGGGGAGTGAGCCTTGCCCAAGGGGCCACTCCCCACAAATTAATCCCTGGTGGTCTAGTGGGCAACTACATAAAAAAAATGGCGAGATCTGCCCCCCTAGGGGGACGCAGACAGCCAAAAACATTGCCCCCAGGGGGAGTGAGCCTTGCCCAAGGGGCCACTCCCCACAAAATAATCCCTGGTGGTCTAGTGGGCCACTAAATAAATAAATATGGCGAGATCTGCCCCCACAGGGGGCAGACAGCCAAAAACAATGCCCCCAAGGGGAGCAACCCTTGCCCAAGGGGCCACTCCCCATAAATGTATCCCTGGTGGTCTAGTGGGCCACTTTAATTTAAAAATAATGGCGCGATCTGCCCCCTAGAGGGGCAGACACAGCCAAAACATATTGCCCCCAAATAGGGGAGTGACCCTTGCCTAAGGGGCCGCTCCCCAAAACACAAAAAGGACATTAAAAAAAAAAATCCCTGGTGGCCCAGTGGGCACCTATACATAAATATAACTTTTTTTAAAGGCGATCTGCCCCCCCTCCCCAAGGGGGGCAGAACAAAGTAAAAACATTGCTCCCCCAAGGGGATCAACCCTTGCCCAAGGGGCCGCTCCCCAAAACAAAATAGCCATTTACAAAGAAAAACACATCCCTGGTGGCCTAGTGGGCACATATAAATACACATTAAATGTATTTGTTTAAATCAATCTGCCCCCCCAAAGAGGGGCAGAACAAAGAAAATACATTTTCCCCCAAGGGGAGCGACCCTTGCCCAAGGGGCCGCTCCCGAAACTAAATTTGCCATTTAAATAAAATTAAAAAAATCCCTGGTGGCCCAGTGGGCACCTATACATAAAAATAATTAAATGCGCCACCAATCTGCCCACCCCAAGGGGGGCAGAACAAAGTCCAAACATTGCTCCCCCAAGGGGAGCGACCCTTGCCCAAGGGGCCGCTCCCCAAAACAAAAAGGCGCGATCGTGCAGCAGGAATGCTTTTTAAAAGACATCGGAGGAAAGGAAAACCCTTCCTTTCCTCCGATGCCTTTTAAAAAGTACCCCCCACCCGCCTGGAGGAGAAACTCACCTCCTGTTTCACCAATGCACTGGAAGCAAATGGCTTCCAGCGCGTTGGGAATCCCTCAATGACGTCAGCGCGCCTCGCGCACTGACGTCATTGATGACGCGGAAGGGGGGGCGGGGGGAGGCAGGGGAAGGGCTTCCCCTGCCAATCCCCGGTGGGGGCACACAGATCGGCGGCCCACGGGGGGAGCGCCAGCGCTTCCCCCGTGGGTGGGTGCTAGGACGGCCGGGAGCCGTCCTGAGCACACGCCCACCGTGGCTCAGGACGGCTCCCGGCCGTCCTGAACATGGAAGGGTTAAAATATATATTAATTGTATTAAATGTAAACAAATATATTGAAATATTTTTAAAAAAATAAATTATAAAAATAATTTTGAAATTAAAAATGTATACAAATGTATTTTAATAAAGTTATAAAATTAAAATGTATATAAAAATATTACATTTTATAATTTGTGTGAAAAGTAAAATTAGAATAATACAAATATTTTATTTTTTGTTTTAAAGTTAGAATTTATATATTAAAATATATTTTTCATTTTCTTAAATAATAAATTGGTTTTATATTTTTTTTTGTCTATTGATTGTTCATTTTGGAAGATGATATTTTATTTTTTGTTTTATGGTTTAAAGTTTTAGGAATGGTAGTAAATATTTTAAAAATTAAATTAATTTCAATAGAAATAAAAATATTTTTATATTTTAATGTTTAAATGCAAATATATGTTTGTAGATTTAGTTAAGGTTTCTTTGAATAAAATTGTAGATTATTTTATAGTTACAAAATTGCGTGTGAGCAGGAGCATTAATTGTGTATATAAAATGCTTAATTTGTACTGCCTTGTATGTAATGTTTTAGATTGCAGTGGGAACAGTAAATTATGCCTCTTTAGCGCCCAACACCTTCTTGAAATAGCCTTAGATTGAGTGGGAATAGTAAATGTCACTCCTTTAGTGTCCAACACCTTTTCCCAAAATGGTTAGATTGGAGTGGGAAGAGTAAATGTCACCCCTTTAGTGTCCAACACCATCACCGAATATGTTAAGATTGGAGTGGGAATAGTAAAGTTCACACTTTTAGTACCCAACACCTTCCTCCAATATTGTTAAATTGCATTGGGAATAGTAAATGTAACCCCCTTTAGTGTCCATCACCTACCCCCAATATGGTTAGATTGGTTTGGGAATAATAAATGTCACCCCTTTAGTGCCTAACACTTTCACCCAATAAGGCTTCAGCCGAGTCCCAAATAAAAACTCAAAAAAAAAGAAAAGAGGGCAGGGTATAAATACCCTAACCCCGTAGCCTTGGTCCCGCCAGGGAAAACTTTATTTTAAAAATAGGCACGGTCTCTTGCACGGTCTCTTGCGCTTGTTTTTATAGAAAGCCCCTGGGCGCGCCAGTTCCCGGGGGCATGCAGAGATTCATTAAAAAATGGAGGTGCATGGGCCCTTCTCCAAGGGCTTATTTACCACCTCCTTGGGGCTAGTAAATTAAAACAAGCATTGGCATAGCCAATAGGTCTCGCCTTTGGGGCCTTATAAGTGTTTAGCCATGCAACACTTGATGTTGTTGCACCAAGGATATTGTACTGGATAACTAAACACTTATAAGGTCCCAAAGGGGAGACCTATTGGCTATGCCAATGCTTGTTTTTTTTTCAAAAAGGACAAGCAGTGCTATCAGGCTCTGGCTGCCACTTAGTCCACCGCATCCCATGTAGACGCTGCAGCCATCTTTGAATGGTTTTAAAGCCAATTCAAAAGCGGTCGCCAGTGTATGTGAATCCCTATCTCAACTGTGAGACTGTTCTCCTGCTTCCCAATTCTATTAAATACAAATTATGTAAAAAGAACATCCCTTTCTGAGCTGCATGGCTCATTCTACCCACGTTTCACGCGCAGATTTGAAATACTGATGGTTTGGGCTTCCCGGAATACAACTGGTTGAGAGGTAGAGAGGGAGAGAGGTGTAGAGAGGTAGAGAGGTGTAGAGAGGTGTAGAGAGGTAGAGGGAGAGAGGTAGAGAGAGGTAGAGAGAGAGAGGTAGAGAGAGGTAGAGAGAGAGAGGTAGAGAGGTAGCGAGGTAGAGAGGTAGCAAGGTAGAGAGGTAGCAAGGTAGAGAGAGAGAGGTAGAGAGAGGTAGAGAGAGAGAGGTAGAGAGGTAGAGAGGTGGAGAGAGGTGTAGAGAGGTAGAGAGGTAGAGGTAGAGAGGTAGAGGTAGAGAGGGAGAGAGAGGTAGAGAGGGGTAGAGAGAGGTAGAGAGGGGTAGAGAGAGGTAGAGAGAGGTAGAGAGGTAGAGAGAGAGAGAGAGGTAGAGAGGTAGAGAGAGCTAGAGAGGTAGAGAGGTGGAGAGGTGGAGAGAGGTAGAGAGGTGTAGAGAGGTAGAGAGGTGTAGAGAGGTAGAGAGGTAGAGAGGTAGAGGTAGAGAGGTAGAGGTAGAGAGGGAGAGAGAGAGGTAGAGAGAGGTAGAGAGGTAGAGAGGGGTAGAGAGAGGTAGAGAGAGGTAGAGAGAGAGGTAGAGAGGCAGAGAGGTAGAGAGGCAGAGAGAGAGGTAGAGAAAGGTAGAGAGAGGTAGAGAGCGGTAGAGAGAGGTAGAGAGGTAGAGAGGTGTAGAGAGGTAGAGAGAGAGAGAGGTAGAGAGGTGTAGAGAGGTGTAGAGAGGTGTAGAGAGGTAGAGAGAGAGAGAGGTAGAGAGGTGTAGAGAGGTAGAGAGGTAGAGAGAGGTAGAGAGGTGGAGAGGTAGAGAGAGAGAGGTAGAGGTAGAAAGGTAGAGGGAGAGAGGTAGAGAGAGGTAGAGAGAGAGAGGTAGAGAGGTAGAGAGAGAGGTAGAGAGAGGTAAAGAGGTGTAGAGAGGTAGAGAGGTGTAGAGAGGTGTAGAGAGGTAGAGAGAGAGAGGTAGAGAGAGGTAGAGGTAGAGAGGTAGCGAGGTAGAGAGGTAGCAAGGTAGAGAGAGAGAGGTAGAGGTAGAGAGGTAGAGAGAGGTCGAGAGGTCGAGCGAGGTAGAGAGGTGTAGAGAGGTAGAGAGAGAGGTAGAGAGGTAGAGAGAGGTAGAGAGGTAGAGAGAGAGGTAGAGAGGTAGAGAGAGGTAGAGAGGTAGAGAGGTGGAGAGGTGGAGAGGTGTAAAGAGGTGGAGAGGTGGAGAGGTGTAGAGAGGTAGAGAGGTTTAGAGAGGTAGAGAGGTGTAGAGAGAGAGAGAGGTAGAGAGGTGTAGAGAGGTAGAGAGAGGTAGAGAGGTGGAGAGGTAGAGAGAGAGAGGTAGAGAGAGGTAGAGAGGTAGAGAGGTAGAGGTAGAGAGGTAGAGGTAGAGAGGTAGAGGTAGAGAGGTAGAGGGAGAGAGGGAGAGAGAGAGGTAGAGAGAGGTAGAGAGAGGTAGAGAGGTAGAGAGGGGTAGAGAGAGGTAGAGAGAGAGGTAGAGAGAGAGAGAGATGGAGAGGCAGAGAGGTAGAGAGGCAGAGAGAGGTAGAGAAAGGTAGAGAGAGGTGTAGAGGTGTAGAGAGGTAGAGAGAGGTGTAGAGGTAGAGAGGTGTAGAGCGGTAGAGAGAGAGAGGTAGAGAGGTGTAGAGAGGTAGAGAGGTAGAGAGGTAGAGAGAGGTAGAAAGGTGGAGAGGTAGAGAGAGAGAGGTAGAGAGAGAGAGGTAGAGAGAGGTAGAGAGGTAGAGAGGTAGAGGTAGAGAGGTAGAGGTAGAGAGGTAGAGGGAGAGAGGTAGAGAGAGAGAGGTAGAGAGGTAGAGAGAGGTAGAGAGGTAGAGAGAGGTAGAGAGAGAGGTAGAGAGAGAGGTAGAGAGGTAGAGAGAGGTAGAGAGGGGTAGAGAGATAGAGAGAGGTAGAAAGAGGTAGAGAGAGAGAGGTAGAGAGAGAGGTAGAGAGAAAGAGGTAGAGAGGTAGAGGTAGAGGTAGAGAGGTAGAGGTAGTGAGGTAGAGGTAGAGCGGGAGAGAGAGAGGTAGAGAGGTAGAGAGGGGTAGAGAGAGGTAGAGAGGGGTAGAGAGAGGTAGAGAGAGAGGTAGAGAGAGGTAGAGAGAGAGGTAGAGAGAGAGAAGTAGAGAGGCAGAGAGGTAGAGAGGTAGAGAGAGGTAGAGAGAGGTAGAGGTAAAGAGAAGTAGTGAGAGGTAGAGAGAGAGAGGTAGAGAGGTAGAGAGAGAGGTAGAGAGATAGAGAGAGGTGTAGAGGTGTGGAGGTAGAGAGGTGTAGAGAGAGAGGTAGAGAGGTGTAGAGAGGTAGAGAGAGGTAGAGAGGTGGAGAGGTAGAGAGAGAGAGGGAGAGAGAGGTGTAGAGGTAGAGAGGTAGAGGGAGAGAGGTAGAGGGAGAGAGGTAGAGAGGTACAGAGAGAGAGAGGTAGAGAGAGAGGTAGAGAGGTGTAGAGAGGTAGAGAGAGAGGTAGAGAGGTAGAGAGGGGTAGAGAGGGGTAGAGAGAGGTAGAGAGAGGTAGAGATGTAGAGAGAGAGAGGTAGAGAGGTAGAGAGAGAGAGGTAGAGGTAGAGAGAGGTAGAGGTAGAGAGAGGTAGAGAGAGAGAGGTAGAGAGAGGTAGAGAGAGGTAGAGAGAGAGAGGTAGAGAGGTAGAGAGAGAGAGGTAGAGAGGTAGAGAGAGAGGTAGAGAGGTCGAGGTAGAGAGGTAGAGGTAGAGAGGTAGAGGTAGAGAGGTAGAGAGGTAGAGGTAGAGAGAGAGAGGTAGAAAGGTAGAGAGGTAGAAAGGTAGAGGTAGAGAGGTAGAGGGTGAGGTAGAGAGGTAGAGAGAGAGGTAGAGAGAGAGAGAGGTAGAGAGGTAGAGAGAGGTAGAGAGGTAGAGAGGTAGAGAGAGGTAGAGAGGAAGAGAGGTAGAGGTAGAGAGAGAGAGAGAGCGAGAGAGGTAGAGAGAGAGGTAGAGAGAGAGGTAGAGAGAGAGAGGTAGAGAGGTAGAGAGAGAGAGGTAGGGAGGTAGAGAGAGGTAGAGAGAGGTAGAGAGAGAGGGTAGAGAGAGAGAGGTAGAGAGAGAGAGGTAGAGAGAGAGGGTAGAGAGAGGTAGAGAGAGAGGTAGAGAGGTAGAGGGAGAGGTAGAGAGGTGGAGCAGTTCATCAAAATGCTCAGGTGGCAGGATCAGTTTTTAGGCCACAAAGCTGCGGGTTCATGTTTAATACTTTATTGGGCGATTAATTAAAACACATACGATATAGTCAGTAATGCAGGCAAGCTGACCCTTTCTATGTAAACAAGGAGGCACTGCTCGCTCCTGCAGGCAAAACGCCGTGGGATGCGAGGAATGCAACTCAGGGGGGAGGGGTGGGGGGAGTGCGGCCGAGAGCAGAACACTAGTAGCAAGCATTTTTAAACGAAAAAAATTCTTGTAGCTTAAAAAAAGTAAATGTACGCATTAGCATGTAAGTTCCCACAATGTTCAAAATAATTAATTAACAAATGCTCCGCGTTATTTTTTTACCATTCGTAAGTACAAAACAAAAAAACAGCATTTTTTTTTGGAGTGCTCAGATGTTTGTTTTTTTAAATATACACCATCCCCAAAATAATACAATATAAACCTTCATTCTTCCTTAACATACACCAAAAAAAGCAAGGGGGAAGGTAAGATTAAAAAAAAAAATGCAGCCCGCGCTCTGCTTAATGACTGTTTTGAAGCACACTTGCGGGAGCGAGCCACAGCCAATTAGCATGCGCGCCGCTGCTCGCTCCCGCAAGGTGGATGCCGCCACAAGCACGAGTATGTGCTTCAAAAAGAGCAGAGCGACGGCTAAAGGCCCTCCTCTGCAGCGCATGGGCGCTGCGTAGGCGAGACCTAAAAAGTGGGGAAGGGGGCCAATTATAACCCATCATATACAATTCACGAGGACGTCATGGGAAGTGATGTCACAAGAAGTGGCGCAATGCCCAATTAATCATCATTACTTAAACGGCCAAGGGCCTATTTTACAAAAGCAACAAATTAACATAATTACAAAGAGCATTTTGGTTTTACTTCTTAAAAAACACATGTATTTTTTCCTATTAATGTGCAACTAAGCTTGAAAATGACTAAAAGTGGAAATATTTTTAAATAGATGTGTATCTTGGTAATTCTATTTATTATATTTTTAAGCTTCTTTTAATAAGCAATTAAAATGTGCTTTTTTTAATAACAAACATTAAGCAGAAGATTTATGAATATTTCATGAATGCTGCGTTGTGTGGAAGAGAGCAGAAATGCACCATGTCTATTAAGACAGGGCACACTTCTGTTCTCTCCTTCCGCTGGTGCACTCTGTGCTGCCTAGCGATCATGCAGGCATCCTTGTGCCATACTGCAAGGGAGCTTGTGTTACAGGCAGGATTGTTTATGTGCAGGAAGGGAGAGCTCGATTTGTGCCCTGAGCCCATCTGATTATATTTGGTGCTCTACTTTCTGGATTAATGCAGAGTTTACGGGCCCGATTCACACCACCATTTTTGTCCGTAAACCTATGTACATGGCTGAAGATGGCTCTAAGTATGCTGGTTAGATAAACAGTGATGAATACCTAGCAGTGGTATCTGCTTTTACTTCTGCATAACTGTATTTCACGACTTTGTAGGCTTACACAGTAGCAAACACTATGCAAGTGGTGGCAGGGGGTGGATCAGGTGAGGTTTGTTTGGAGAGTTTCTGAACACCTACAAACTCTTCTCTGGCCCTTTTACACATTGGAGGCAGAGATGTGCACCAGCAAAGAGGGGCAGTAACCCCATTCAAGGCGGGAAGGGAACGGAACACGCCCAAAGTTGGTTTGGGTTTAGGGGAGGGGAGTCTCCGTTGGGAGGCGGAGAAGAAGAAAATATGCAACTGAACAGCGTGGCCGCCTCTTCCCAGTACGAAATTGTTCTGCGTTTAGAGGTTAGCTTTGTGGAAATAACAAATAGTAAAACAATGTCAGATGACATTTGCAGTAGTGCGCCTAGAAACCTGCAAAAGTCACGGCATTCTAAACGCACTGCTGGCAACGCTTGTGAATAAGAGAACGTAGTAAACCTGAATCCGCCTGTGGTGGGGCTACTACAAGTGCAGTCACCTCTGTGTTTGTGACTCGGGCCCTACGTGTGAACTCGAGAGACACAGCTGGGAGGTGTGCAGGGACCCGCAGGGCAGCCGGGCATGGCCTTGACTGGGCAGAAAATGCATTTTAAGGGGGTCCCGGGATTCAAAATCCCAACATGTGGCGATCCCTATATGCAGAGACTGAACAAAGTCAAAAGCATGCCTCCTCTAAGTACTTAGGATGAAGTAATAACACGCTGCGAGCCTTTCTTTCCTCTTCATGCACGTGCATCTTGCTGTGACGCTCCTGGTACCCCTGTGCCAGGATGCTTAGGACATGGAGGCCTGATGGCCCTTGGCTTCGGCCTTTGTTATGGGCACGACTGAATCTGATAAGCTCCCTGGCTGCCTGCACTTTGCTGCTCAGAAGGAAAGCAGACAACACGCAGGCGCTGCTGCTGAACGTGCCCCGGTGTCTGGGACGTGCACGGAGACGGGTTCAGCGTATTTCAGAGGGGCCTGACTTCTAGGCACAACAGACGGCGTCCACCCTGTGAAAAGAGTGAGGAGACGTGTCCACCCCTGACTTGTGCCCTGCTCTATTGGTGTTATTTCCTCATTGAGCCGGAGGTGCGGCGTTCCAGACTGGGCACTACTCGACTCGGAGGCCTCATTACAAGTTGGACAGAAAAGGGTGCGGTATTTGCTACCCGTGGTAAATATTAGTATCACACAACTAGTGGTAATTGTGATCCGCGCACAAACGTTTGCTTGACCCGAATGTAGCCCTTCACTCGTACCGAGGGCCTCAGGGCGCTAGCTTGTGCCTAGGCGAGCCATTCAGTAACAGAGTAAACACCCTCGGACGTCCTCGTGAGAGCAAACCCTGCCTCTGCACTCATAAAACTCGCACCCGGAAGCTGCAGGGAGGCGCTATGAATTATAGATCACTCACTAACCCTGAGCGCAGCTGGGGCTTCAGGGGGCGGAAATGGCCGGGGGGGGGCGGAAGAGGGTGTCCTTTCTGCGCCGTGCAAAGCTTTAGGGAGCAGTGTTCACCGGGCTTGTGTTGCCACACTTGCCAGTGTTGTGGTGCACGCACACACTGGCGGACATACATTTT
Organism: Calotriton arnoldi; assembly: GCA_963921515.1. Lineage (NCBI taxonomy): Eukaryota > Metazoa > Chordata > Amphibia > Caudata > Salamandridae > Calotriton > Calotriton arnoldi. The sequence goes on from CAWUFW010000304.1 coordinate 757,843, forward strand.
TCGATGCATTATTTTTACTAGCTACGCAGAGTTTTCAATAGCAGGAGTTATTACTACAGAACTCAACCATACTAGTCTTACCGACCTCAGGCGGATAAAGGGTCGGAGGGGGGGAAGAGAGGGAGAAAGAGAGAGAGAGAGAGGGGGGTGGGGGAGAAGAGAGAGAGAGAGAGACTCTCTATCTCTCTCCCCTCTGCAGGATCACCTTATAAACCGCTCGCTCCAGTGGTCGTGAGTTAACCCGGGTGGTTAATGCACCTCCTGCTGCACTGGTCTGCGCGTGCGCTGCATGTCACAGGTTGTCTGTCACCCCATGGCTCGTGGTTAATTCCCCTGCTACCTAGCTGGGGGTGTCTTGCGGGTAACGGGTTCGGATCCCGGGGAAGGGAACTTATTTTATAGTAAATGCATTTGTATAGAGCTTCACTACCGTTGACGGGGCTTGAAGCGCTTTATGGTAAGTAGCACGGTACTTGTGAGCCCAAGGTTAGTGGTTACATCCAGCGGTTAATTGGTTATTAGGATAAGCCTGCTGCTCTGAGAGAAAACGTTCTGTGCATTTACTTCAGTTTCCTTTATGGTAAATTTAATTAACATTTCGATGGCCACATTAGTTGAACATTTCTGGCACAAAGGAACTGGTTGGAGGGATGAACAGAGGGCTGGAAGAGATGAAGGATTACTGGGTTAAGAAACGAGAGGCTGTGATCTATGACACCAAGGGAGGCAATTTGTAGAAGTGCCTAATAGAAACAAGTACAACAAGCGCGCGCGTCTCGCGCGGCAGCAGGGGGAGGGAGAGAGGAGGGGGCCTGCGCCGGTTTCCTTGCGGGAGCGAGCAGCAACGCGCGATAATTGCTAACATATGGCGCCGCTGCTCGCTCCTGCAAGGGAATCGCCAAACGTGCACGCGTTGCCATTGAAAGCAATGCAACTCGTGCACGTTTTTGGCAGAAAAAGGGAATCGATGGCTAAAGGTCTTTTTCCTAAGCAACGCATGCTCGCTGCGTAGGCGAGACCTAAAAAGGAGGGGGCCCCTACCGAGGCTCTTATGTCTTTACCAGTGCAAGTTCCAGTAGGCATTCCACTGTAGTCCTCCTTGTAGGAAGGCCGTGTTGTTAAGGCTCCCTTTAACAACACTTGAATGTTGTACTTCTTGCAGAAATAAAATGAAACATACCTGTGTTTGATCACTTACACTTTCTGAAATGTGTTTTCCTTTAACGTCCCTCAAGGCCTTTATGGTTCCTTTCTGCTTGTGAAGGTGAATCAATCCTGCCACTGTAATGAGATAGTTCACGTATTCACTTCCCCCGACCAGCATTGGGAAATGTCAAAACATGTGCACGGGAGCTGGAGTGACAGCCACAGAAAAGAAGAGTGCACGGCAGGCCGGTATGTCGGGAGTTAAACTAGGGTGACATCCATGTCAGACTTTAACCTCACATCTGCATGTTGACGTGAGCTTTGGGAGAGGGGTGCACGCTGTGTTCAAGTACATTAACTTAGCCGGCGGAAGGCTGTCCTCAAGTGCCCTACAGATGAGAGGTCCTCCATTAAACCTTCTTTAAAGCCTTATTGTGTCACAAGGGACCACAAGATAATGCCAGATCGCAACAAATGGTCCCAAAAAATGCTCTTATTTCTAAGAGTGGACGGGCGCACAAATGCAAATTGTCATTTAGCATGGCGCTCGAATATCTTTACACTGGAACTGTCTTCAAGATCTATGTCTGAATTAAGGGTGGAAAAGTGTAATTTAGATCACGGATGTTCTACTCACTTTACTAAGATGTTGGCACAGGTGTTCGTCTGTGAGTTATGTGTACATATGCCATGCGTGTGTGGTTTACGGCTCATACTTTTAAGACTGTGGCACTCCCAGTGGAGTGCCAGAGGAGGAAAGAAATCCTATTAAAATGGTGTCAACAACTACTCAGAGTAAATTAATGAATTTTCACAAACAAGTTAAAATGCATTCCTCATTTGTTTTTTGAACCTACTATATATGTAACTAAACATATTATTTAAACCAGTGCTTTAAATGGGAAAAAATAAGTGCAGGTACTCTTAAAATGAGCTAGAGGTGTAGTGAGTGGGCGGGGCTAGGGGCGGGGCTAAGGGCAAGACATGATGATACTTAACGACTTCTATAATAGTTGCAGCACACACCAAAACACATGATAAATGTGTTTATATAAACAAAGCAGATTAACTCATTACACAAAATGAAAGAGAAATGCGATAATATGTTAACATTTCCTTTTTTTGCAATAGTTGCACCTTCTTAATGCCATACTTTTAATTGCTGTTGTTTGGCACAATACTATATATTTTTGAGCACGTGAGTAGGAAGAAACTGAAAATACCCCCACTTCGAACCAAAGCTCTTATGGCACCAAGCAAATGAAGCAAATCATCATGACTCTCCCCAGAAGATATCTCTTGTCTCTTCCATCAATCTATCCATTCATCCTTTCATCCTACCATTTACCTGCTGATGTCCACCATTTACTCTTTACATTCTGTCGTCTATTCAGTTTTTCATTCATCATTCAGTTTTTCACCCTTCATATCCAAACCTATCCATCCATCCATCTTTAAACCTATCCATTCATCCTTTCACTCATCCATCTCTTTATCCACCCTTTCACTCATCCATCAATCCTTTCGCTCATCCATCCATCAACCCTTTCTCTCCATTATTCCATCCACCCTTTCATTCCATCCACCCTTTCACTCAATCCCTCCTTTCACTCATCCATCGTCCACCCTTTCATCCATCCTCCCTCCCTTTCATTCATCCATCCAATCTTTCACTTATCCACCCATCATCCGCCCTTTTATCCAATCATCCACCCTCTTTCACCCATCCATCCATTCACTCATCCATCCATCCACTCATCCATCCATTCATCTATCTATACATCCACCCTTGCTCACTCATCCATCCACTCACTCACTCACCCACCCTCCCTCCCTACTACGTTATTTATGAACCTTTGTCGCCGAGCAGACATCTACACACAAAGTGCCACCCATTTTCTTTAAAATACCTTCTGAGAGTGTCTTGATTCTCTCTCTCGCTTTTTTCTTACAAAAAACATACATATGCAGGCAAACACACAAACATAAGCAGACACACAAAAGACTCTGGTATGTTAAAAGCCATGTTATACTCTTCCCCATGGCTTTTTTAATTGCCACTGCCATGATTCCTGTGTTTGCGCAAATGCAGAGGATAGTGTGAATGTGGTTGACAGCACAGGGCCTGAATGGACCCCATAGCTGCCAAGGTTTCAGATTGCTATGTGTGACATTTTCATATTTTCATTGTAATTATGAGTGACATTTCAACGACTAAGAGTGACACTTTCTCGGTAGCAAAATTAAGCAATGAAGACGAGGGAATCATATAAATATCAGAAATGACACCCATTTGAGTATAGCTGCTAATGTTTCAGATTGCTTATGTGTGACATTTTCATAGATTCAGTGGATTTACGAGAGTCAGGCAACAACTAGATGTGTAACACTTAGGGTGGCACTTTCCTGCGACCAAAATCATGGAATGAAGTCAATGGAAATAGACAAATATCAGAAATCAAACTCATTTGAGCAACAAGGAAGTCAAACTCTGCAGCAGGTGCTTTTGAAGCTATTATTTAATTTTTAAAAAAATCAGCACCCCCCCACCCCAACCTCAGCTTCAGGTGCGGCCAAAGCACATGTAACAAAGGGATATCTGTGACAAAAACAGTAACTCACTGAGCTATCCACGTACAATACAGTACATACAATATGCTTTTTGAAGGAGGCATATTAACCCTCTACGCTACTTAATGGTGAGAGTGAAAACTGCCAGTAGAGAAAACTCTGACCTCTCTCCAGCGGGAACAATAATCACATGACTTATCTCTGACTTAGCAAGTCTAACTGTGCTGAGAAAATAAAGGGTGCTGCTTCGTAGTGTCACTGCCAAGCAGGGATGTGAAACACTTTGCACTACTAAGAATTCAGCAAAACTGCTAGATTAGACAAAACGTGGCGCGTTGATTCCGAATCATTTTCGTAACAAAGATTTTAAATGTCAGCAGCAGGAGATTATTAAATAAATATCTGACTTACCTGAATCTCTTTAGCTGTCAGAATGATCCACCGAGAGGAGCTGCTGGCCTGGCACGCGTGGATCTCTAGCCTGTCTCTTCTTCAGAGAGTCAGACAGCGAGCCCTGCTGCAGTGCCTCAGCCTGTGCCATCTGCTCCCACTATGAGACTCACAATGGCGTGGTGAGTCTGGGGCAGAAGTTGGGCTCTGCTGGGCACAGCAATAGCACATCAGGTCGAGGTCAGGAGGAGGTGAGCAGGTGATCGATTCTCGAACACCGCTTCCTCCTTTAACTCTATGCAGAAGGGGAATTCCTGGGTGCCCTGGGGCCCGGCTGGCAGGCAGGAAATGCAACATCCTGCCACAGCATGGGCGCAGACCGGACATGGCTCCTCGCAACCGTGTGTCCATGTGGGACCTGACCTGACCCGGGGAATAGTAACAGCAAGCAGGGTTGGCGGCGCTAGTTTTGAGCTTCGTTGGCATATAAGAAAGCCTTCTATGCACAGACCGTGTAATTGAGGCATTTGGCGTTAGGAAGGTAGGTGCCTCAGTGCAGAAAGCAGTTAGATTAGCGCTCCAGGGGCCTCTTCGATCGCATTCTCTGGCCATTAACCCTCCGATCGAGAGAAACTACGGGAAGTGTGAGAATCCGCCGCCCTGCCCCTGATAACATTTCTAGGTTTAAAGTATTACCCTGCACTTACTTTTCACTACCTGAAGTGCTGCGCTTTGAAAATCACACGCGCACACTAGCAGGTAAAATGAATCTCGACCCTACTCTGTCAGATAGTGAGCACCGGACATTATTCAAATGAGCCCTGCTGAATAGCTCAGCTGGGGCTCAGATCGGGGCTGCAGAAGCGGCGCCTTGGCTGCCAGACACGTTCCACTCCTGCTCATTAGCACTCTCAGCCAATGAGCACACATTTTCATGAGTACCGGTACTCTCCTCAGCAGTAGAGAAGTGCCGGTACTCAGTGATAAATCTAAGAAGTGCCGGTACTCAGTACCCATTTAAAGCACTGATTTAAACCAGAAAGATCCATCTGTATGTGATACTGGATATGTGGGAAAGTGCACCATTTATCCACGTTTTCACCGAAAGGTGTAAGAAGATGAAACGTGAGAGAAAACAGTTTCCACGAAAAAAATCGACAGTTAAATTAAAAATGTTCCTGAATGTAAAGATTAGCATTTAGGTCAAGTGTAAAATATGACAGTTTAGGTTTAGGAAAACAACCAAAAGCCTGCTTCAATTGTAAATGCTGTACTCCTAAACCCGCTACTTTCAACTGGCATAGGAAACACCGAAGGAGGAAAGGTTTGTGAATGACTTAAACAGTAACAAAAAAAGTCACTTTTTTGGAAAAAGTTGATCCGTTTGAGCTCGATACAACTTTTTAAAGTTGAAATTGGCAAATTGTGCAGAAGATGGTAAATTATGTGGCAAGGGTGGCAAGTATGGTAAATTCTTATTTATGCGGAAAACTCGACTTCTGCACCACCACATAATCCCAGTGGCTCTGGACAATTTTATGTAACTTTTAAATTAGACGGGTCACGTTTGTGCATGATGTACGAGTCACTGTCAAAAACATGTTCATTGTGCGGTAAAAGGGTGCCAGAAAAAACCGTCTCTGAGAATCTTAAACTCATTAACAGCTGCCTAATCCAAGAAAATTCTCCAGCTGTAATTGTACGAGATTTTCAAGCCTTAAACTTTGCTATTTCATCTGCCCTTATGGTCAAAAGTCAGCGTAATAAGGAGAAGCCAGTAATTTGATGGTTTGATAGTGCTTGTTCGAAAGCCCATAGAGAACTCACAAACTACTCCCGTGATAAAATGCTAGTTAAGTCTCTTGGGAAGAATTATAAGACTACGCTCGGCCAGAGAAAACAGGAGTTGAGGACAGAGGCATGGATGGACCTAGTTGCAGCAGGGTCCCTTAAGAACATGAGGAAGTTTTGGGAGGTTGTAAACCGCCCGTTTTTTCCAGAAACTGCTTCTCAAAAAATGAATCTGTGATATTAGGGGAAGCTTGGGAGGCTAATTTGTCTCACATTTTTAACCCTTCAAATGATATACAAGTTTTAGACATTCAGGAATTTGTAGGAGTCGTAAAAGTGGGTCAAATGTCCCTTTTTAGTGAGGGTATTTCAGTAAAAGAGGTGGAAATGCTATTACTCAGTGTATTCGCCTTAAAGTGCCTGATCCAGAATGGGTGCACTTAGATTTGTGTAAGGACAATATCAGTCTCTGGGCCCCACTATTAAAAAATGTTATTAGAGCTCTGCCTGGTTCTTGGAGTGAGGTGATAGTGGTTCCGGTTTTCAAAAAGGGGAACAAAAACGACCCGGCCTGTTAAAGACCTATCTCACTGATTGACTCTACCGTAAAGGGTCTAGGAAGAGTCCTCCTGGCTCGATTAGTATAATGGGTAGCCATCAACCATGTATTGTCAAGGGTTCAGTTGGGGTTTCGGCAAGGATTGGGCACCACAAAGCAATGCCTCACTTTGTCCCTGATTGTAAGTATGTACACTAGGTCTATGAAGAGCTCTTTGCATCTTGCCTTCATGGACCTATCAAGTGCTTTCGATACTGTCAATCGGGACAAACTGTGGGTCATGATGGGCAATATGGGAGTGGAGGAACTACTTGTCACCTTATTACGTAGATTACTCTCTGAGACCACAGTGAGGATTAGGTACGGCCCAAATGGTGAGAAAATGAACTAGATGCCATCAACAAAAGGAGTTCGGCAAGGCTGTATTTTGGCCCCATTTTTATTTCTTATTTATATGAATGGTTTAGTGCCCCACTTGTTAAAGGAAAAACTTGACTATCCCAAAGTTGGAAGTGACTTTATTCCTACATTACTATATGCGGACAATGCTGTCCTAATAGGTAGGACAGCAAATAGCTTACAGAAATCCCTTGATGCCTTGTAGTTTTTATAGAATCTTTGGATCTAAAGGTGAATCATAAAAACCATATAGTTTGGTGTTTGGTCCTAAGAGAACTAAGTCCAAAATATTTAAGGTACAGGGTACGGTGGTTGAGAAGGTTCCAAGCTTTTCCTATTTGGGAATTGTTTTTAACTCCCATTTTTTTTGGGATCCCCTAGTGGCACTAAGAACTATGCAGATCACTAGAGCTATGGAAGTTCTTTTTCGCTCCACTGCCCATTTGGGTCAGAAACCTGTCGAAGAGATGATTACCTTACATAAAGCAAAATGCCTTACGATTGCTTCTTACGGGGCAGGAGTTTGGGGCTATAGTAACTGCACCAAGCTCCAGGTAGTAGAGAATACTTTTATACGAAGGCTTCTATCGGTACCCAAAGGCTCATATACATCCTTCTGTCATCATGAATTGGGCTTAGGACATACTGAAGGCAGGCTCCGTTTGTCTCCCTTATTATTATGGGAAAAGATCTGGATTACCCCATAATATCAGATTGTCTTCTTTTATCCAATATTGATTCCATTCCTTGGTGCAGTTATCTCAAATATACATTTCAGGAATTGGATTTAGCTGATTTTTATCTTAATCCTTCTAATTTGCCCCAGCAAGCAAAATGTATCACTAAAACCGCATATGGCAATAGAGTGAGTGCAAAGCATTTACAGTTGCTGAATCAGCAGAGTTCTTTAAGACATCTGACTGTGGGTGAGTTAGTTACTGAACCTCTACCTTATCCTATCTCTTTTATAAATCTGCAATACATATTTTATTTGACTAGGTTTCGCTTGTCCTTAATTCATTTTCTGGTCGCCTTCCCGCAGCAATGCGGCTGGGCAAATAATCTCCCATTGTGTCCATGTAATAACATGACAAAACAAAGCACTCTGCACTTTACCTTGTTTTGTGCCCTGTATAAAACAGTGAAAGATAGATATATGTTACTTTTATTGAGGGCTCACCACCCCGTTTCTTACATAGAAAGTATTAGGTTTCTTCTTTTCCCTGGATTCTCTTGATATCTTTTACTGTGTCCTCAATGTTATTAAAGGAGCGATCGCAATTAGAAAGAGGTAAGGATAAGAAGGAGAGCTTGTATCTTAAAGTTTTTTAATATAGCACCTTGCAATTATTTAACTTCAAGAATATTTTAAGGAATAACTGTTTTAACTAAAATGATATTGTAATTTATATGAGTTGTACAAATCGTGATATTGATGTTTTTGGTGATTGTTTTATAATGTCTGTAATGCTTTTATGTTTCATACATGAAACAGAATAAAGCTTGTTTGACTTTGACTTGATCCAGCGGAAAGCCACTAAACTATTTTACACATACATTACTTTCATCATCTATGTAGTTTTCAATCTATTTTCCTCTCTGGGCCCATAATCAAAACCTTTACAAACAAACCATAGATCCTCCAAAGAAGCTTTTATGTGAGCTAACAGGGACTTGGATATCAAGAGAACATGTGGCAAATCCTTATGAGAACCTGGAATAAGAAAATGCCAAATTCATGCATCCCCTTCAATATCTCCAATAACTTTAGTAAGCAAATTATCATCAAGGAATTTCACATCAAGAATGACTGGAAACGATTAAATTGCTCAAGTATATCATTTATCTAAGCCTCAATTTGAATGGTCAAGAAACACAAATCACATTTAAGCCTTTTGATATAGATTTCATTTTGTACAATTAGTCACACTATCATACAGATTCATTAAAATAGACATGTGCTGATTACCTAGGGGATAAAAGAGAGAGAGAGAGAGTACATAGGGAAATTAAGTTCAGCATTTAGGTTATACAAACCAAATATTCAGAGATGAAACGTAAGGAGTCACAGGATTAAGTCCACAACTCTCCAGCCGAAGAGTTATGCCTGCACACTTTACCAATTGGCAAAGTACAGGTTGAGTCAGTTCGGAAGTTCAGTTCAAAACCAAAGTTTAGTCCAACAGCATGGCAGGCAGGAAAATTGAAAAAGATAGCCAGCCCCGACTACTCCTCCCTGGGGGCAATTATACTTCCAAAGTTCTCAGTTTACGCCCAGAAAGTTCAAACATACGTTATGGTTTCCATTGGTTGTCCACAGTGGGCTGCTCATGGTGTGATCAATACTTCACTAAAAAATCCGGAAGCATTAAGTAATCCTTTGTCGAATCATCAATTTTAACCACATTATAATTTTGCATCCTTTCCTCGGTAACGCATTTGTTCTCCATCTGTTCGTTCCCAGACGCTCTCTCTGGGTTTGCAATTATATTGAAACATTTCTGTCAAAAAGTGTTGCTGAATCAGAAAAGGCCCATTGTTCATAAGCATGAAAAGAAACACTCAAAAAAGTTCTCATAGCATCCAAAATGACTACCTCAGCTAGATTCTGCTTGTTGAAATGAAGATAAGAAGCATTCGAGGAGGCCTACATGAAAACTCCTTAAAATCATTACTACGTTAAGATTAATATAAATCACACATTAGCATGAATAGTTAGATTTTTTTAGAATCTTCACTCATTATTCTTTCTCCAAAGTTTACATGTCAATATTAGGCACTACTAAAAGAAAACATTTCACACGTTTTATTTTATGAACAGATTAATATGCAGGTCATGTTTGTCGTTTGAATTGCATTTCATACATTGCTAATGTACTGCGGCAAAACTCGTACTATTAAGCATCTTCAACATAAACATTTTATTAATTTTCATGTGATTCATTATGTAAGCATTCTTTCATTACATCATATTGGGTAATCAACAGCACATTTCTAAATTATCCACTTTTTATTTCTTAAACACGTCTACATTTCATGAACATATAATTAGTTCTCTGCTCTCTTTATCTATTTTTATGTTTCAGAACATTTCTGCATACTTTTACGATGCACTTAAGAATCTCATGTTTTCGTCATCATTCTATGTTACACAATTTGTTAAAATTAGTACCGTAAATCTCATCTAACAGTGAGAATTGATAGAGGCCAGATTTTTTCTGTCCATATTAGAAATATTCGATTCATTCCACAGACTGGTTGCTGACCCATCCAATGATCCAGATCTAGACGCCCCATCTATCTCATCATGTCCAATTTGCTCCTCTTCCGATGAATCCGAGGGTTCTGAAAGTGAGTAGAAATTCTCGCCTGAGTCCCCCTCTCTGTTAATCTCTTTGCAGGTTTATATATGCAACAAGACAAGGCATATCCTGATAAGGAAAAAGACCCCCCCCCTCGGATTCTTAACCAGACTACCCCCGAGTCACAACAGAATGCATCAGAGGCAAGACACGGTGAGCCAAATGTGGATATAAACGCACCTATATTGGATTCCTCTACGGGCCACGATCATAAAGAGGGAAGTGAAGTAAAAACCTGCAAAGAGATTAACAGAGAGGGGGACTCAGGCGAGAATTTCTACTCACTTTCAGAACCCTCGGATTCATCGGAAGAGGAGCAAATTGGACACGATGAGATAGATGGGGCGTCTAGATCTGGATCATTGGATGGGTCAGCAACCAGTCTGTGGAATGAATCGAATATTTCTAATATGGACGGAAAAAATCTGGACACTACTATGGTACATAAAGAATCATCAAATAAGGAGAAGGTACCCCACCCGGGGCCAGTGAAAATGTTTGATGTGGGAGATCTCCCTGTCTTCTGAACCTCACTCTGAGCTCAGCTCCCCCGGCACAGAAATTGAGGACTTCTCGCTGGGCAATATGGGTGCAATCGGTGGTCAGACAGAAGAAATATCCTTGGCTGTAATCTATCAATCTATAGTAGACCATAGGTTCGAAACCCGCACAGAGCATTTTAAAACACACACTGCCTGCCGGAAATTACAAAATACTGTCAGGAGAGTAGCAAAAACCTGTAAAGAATTCACTGACAGAATGAATGAGGCGGAGGGGAGAATATCGACTCTAGAAGATGAAATGGCAATACAAAAGACCACTTTGAAAGCCATGACCGGCCACAGAGATGACACTCAATTGAAATTAGTTGATTTGGAGAACCGATTACGCCGTAATAACTTCAGAGTATTAGGAATTCCAGAAGGTGTTGAGGGTTCAGATGTCCGGACATTTTTGATTGATCTTTTCTCTGAAGCCTTTCCGGACCTAACAATGTGGAACTGGTCTACTGAGATCCAAAGAGCTCACAGGTTTCCGTTCAGACAGCCGACAACTAAAAAAGGTCAAACCGAGATCAGACCGAGGGCTATTTTGATTTGTTTAAACAATTTTCTAGCACGCCAAGCCCTATATGATTTAGCTCGACCGGACAGGAAGCGGCAGGGAAAAGGGGTTCAGTTTTTTGTAAGACCTGACTACTGTCACCACACTGTAGAAAAAAGATGGCAGCTACGCCAACTTATAACTCCTTTTCAAAATATGGGGTCGCAGGCGTTTTTGCTAAACCCAGCCACATTAAAAATAATCAGCAATGGTCAGACACGATTTTTTATCTCAGAAATACAAGCGAAAGAATACCTAGATGCCATTTGAGCAACCAGGAAATGGGGTCACTTGAGATTAATATACAGGACAGTGTATAGATAGATATATGGCTTGTGGAAAATAAGGGGGACATGTATATGCCCGGTCAACACTACTGTAATTTGAAGAAGGGGGGTCACCGAGGTCAAGTCTCTCTCCATCGTAAGGGCCATTTGCCCTTTTGCCTGGGTAGGGGATAATGGGTCGGGGGATGGGTGGGTAGGTCTGGGGGGCATAGGGGTGGATGGGGGGGTAGCACTGGGCTGGGTGGTAGGTGGGGGTTTGGTTGGATGTTGGGGGGGTGGAGGATCTGGGGGTGGGCAAGCCGAGGGAGGGAGGTAAAGAGGGAGAAAAACAGAAAAAAAGGAAATCAGAAACGTCTGTTTTTAGGCAAAACACTAACTACGAGGTAGCAGTTCAGCAATGTTCAGATAAGAGAGAAAATATCGTCAAATATGAATAATTTCAGGCTTTGTTCATCGAATGTGGGTGGCCTAAATGATAGGAAAAAAAGAGAAAGAGTATATGAGATACTTAGAACATTGAACCCAGATTTAATATGTTTACAAGAAACACACATTCCATGGAATAATAAAGATCTTTTAGAGATCAGAGGTTACTGTTTAGTGGCATGTTCTTTTCAGACCACCATGATCAGAGGGATTGCCATATATATCAGACAACGGAATGGGTTGGTAACTCGATCTGCAGCAGACAAGTGGGGGCGCTGGGCTATAGTAGAGCTATCAACAGGGATGACAGTCGTGAATATCTATGGCTCTAATCTAGATGATGCGGACATATGGAATGAATTGGAAATAGAATTAGCTAATTGGCCACAACGAATGATAGTGTGTGGGGATTTTAATATACATATGGATGCGAATAATACTCTAAATCAGAAATATGTAGGTAGGAAACCGAAGGTTTATAGAGCAATTAGGGCATTTAAAGATAGTCATGGCTTGTGTGATGTATGGGCAGAAAAGCAACGAAGAGATCCTGGATTTATATATTTTTCCCATCCACATAAGAAATTTGTACGATTGGATTATTTTTAGCTTCACACTTACTGATAGATAAATTAGATATTATAAAACTGCCCCAATTATATTCTGATCATAACCCTCTGATCTTGGAGGTAAGGGGGGCGAAGGTTGCTAGGCAAAGGACTTCATGGTCATTTGATAAAAAGCTATTGATGGATGAGGAATTCTGCATATTTATCAAGCAATGGGCCCAAGGATTTTTTGATTGTAATAGATATAGTGCCTCCCGCGAGGTGGTATGGGATACTTTTAAGGCTGCCTTGAGAGGTGAGATAATCGGGTTTGTGGCTCGTACCCGGAAACAATGCAAAGCACAATCTGATTTATTAATTAGTAAATTAACAGAACTTGAGGTAGAGCATGTTCAAATAATAAATAAAGGCGGCTCTGAGAATCTATTGGGCGAACAAATGACTAAATTAGCTATCGCCAAATCGGAAATAAACGCGTATTTTCAGACTAAAGTGGCACAGATGTACCAAGTTAATCGAGGGGAAATATATGAGTATGGGGAGGCGACGGGAGATTCTAGCTTTAAGAACAAGACAGAAAGTCGCCAGGAATAATATCTTAAAAATCAGGGATAATAATAATCACTTAGTTTTCGGCCCACAGAAAATCATCGAGGTATTTGAGGAATTTTATAGCAGACTGTATCAACCGGAGGAACGCTTGGGGGAACAGAGGGAAACAGGAGACGAAAGATCTATGTTACCAAGACTAGATACGGAAGCTGCTCTAGAATTAGAACAAGAAATAACCGTAGATGAAGTGCAGGTTGCATTGGGATCTTTATCTCTGGGGAAAGCCACAGGTCCCAATAAAATTCCGATAGAAATCTATAAAATGTTATCATCTCAAATACTCCCCATTATGCAAGACCTATTCTTGAGTATACAATATAGAGGGATTCCACCCACATCATGGCAGGGTACGGATATCGTCGTCTTTCTTAAGAAAGGCAAGCCATCAGAAGCGCCATCCTCGTACCGCCCAATATCACTCATGAATGCGGATGCGAAAGTTTATTCTAAAATAATGGCCACCCGGCTACAAAAGACTATTGCTACACTTATATCACCGTGGCAACATGGCTTTGTCCCCGGCAGGGGGACCACAGACATTACAAGACGGGTTATCTCAATCTTGGATATTGCCGAGGCTGAGGATAGAGAGTTGGCTGTGGTCCTCTTGGATGCGGAAAAAGCCTTTGATCGGGTGGCCTGGCGATATCTATGGGCGAATTTGGTGGACAGAGGATTTACTTCTGGAACTATAAGAGCTCTTCAGGCTATGTATTATAAGCCGTATGCTCAGATTCAAGTTATGGGTCACACGTCTAGAAGGGTAGAGATCGCCAGAGGTACACGTCAAGGCTGTCCCTTGTTCTCCTATTTTATTTGCATTTTATTTAGATCCCTTTATCACCCGCATATTGCATAATCAGCTGATTAAACCGGTTGTAACGCATGGCTATGAGACAAAAATACTCGCATACGCAGATGATGTTGCGATAATTACAACAGAACCTCGAGTGGCTATTAGAGAGATTGAAAATATGGCAGAAAAATTTGGGGAGGAATCCAGCTATCTTTTAAACAAAACTAAAACACAAATTATATGCTCCTCTAAGTGTCGGCTGCAAGATCCTCAGGTAATCAAGATAGCCACATATTTAGGGGTTAAAATAACAGCAGGAATCAATAGTCTCTGGGCTGTCAATATTGACCCAGTGTTGGAAACAATCAATAGTGAGCTTAGGCGTATGAATAATCTTCACCTTACAATAATTGGTAGAATCAATGTAATCAAGATGAAGATATTCCCCAAGATTCTGTATTTAATACGTGCAATACTGCTGGAACTTGCAGCTACTAAAATACATAGAATTGAAGCTATGTTCTCCAAATTTATCTGGGGATATCAAAAGGTACGGCGGGCTTATAAATATCTGACGCTACCTAAAGAACGGGGTGGTTGGGGAGCTCCCAATATACAGCTATATTATTGGGCCACTGCCCTGCAGCAGTTTGGAATTCTCTATTTTTTTCAAACGGAAAGGACGGAGCAGCCAAGAATACCGACTATATATCAACTGGCTATGGGGGATGCTGCTGTGGGATTATTGCAGCGACAAAGCGACCCAAATTATTGTAAAAATCTCGATATAAATGCATTGAGAGCATGATAAAAATCTGGAAGAAAGTGGAAAAAATCACTCAAATTAGCAGGTATAATAAATATACTTCACTTTGGCATTCTGATTTCCTGACACTCGCATTTTATGATGGAATGGCCAAGAAGTGGGAACAAGCGGGGATCGTATCTTTGGCTGATCTATATTCTAACAAAGAAAGGAAGGCTTTTATGGAACTAGTACAAGGGTTCGACATACATCCGAATTCATGCTTTAAGTATTTGCAAATACAGAATCGAATAAAAGGGCTCCCTAAAGGGAATATTGGAATGGAATCACTTCCTCTGTTAGAAATTATGAGAAACCCAGAAAATAAAATCAAAGATTTTTATCAAGCGTTGAAAAAAAGAAACCAGATGATATAGCCAAAATAGAATCAAAGTGGGCCAACAAGCTTGAGGATGGGGAGGTAGATATAGATATGGTTTTAGCGATTGGGATAAGGGTCTTTATGTCAGCTAATCTTAAAGCTCAACAATATAAAACTGTATACAATCTCTATTATACGCCTGCCAAACTATTCGGGTGGGGCAAAAGACAGTCTGATAAATGCCCGAGATGCTTGTTGGGCCCAGCAGATAGTATACATATGTTTTATTCTTGTGAAAAGCTGGGTCAGCTTAAAGAAGGTATAGAAAAATTTTGGTTTCAGCTACTGAACAAAGAGCTAAAAATTACATCAACTCTGATGCTATTAGGGTATGACATAGGGTTGAACTTAGATCCAATGGAGAGGTATTTTGTGTTTCTAACAATGGCGATAGCTCGTTTATTGGTTGCCACTGTCTGGAAGGATAGTGAGCCACCTACATACCATCAATGGCTATACAGATTAATATTCATAGGCCGCCAGGAAATCTCTCTCTATAAATGCAAAGGTGTAAGAGCTATGAGGAAAGGCAGGAATATATGGGGACCCTTGATAACCTGGATGGAAAGAAATGATAGACAAGGGATTGGATGAATATGTATAAATATAGCCAAAATACAATCAGGATGTATAGCAACAATGATGTATGAACATTTAAAATAATTGTTAATTGTCAATTATGCTATCTTGGTTATATGAAAGTATTAAAATTGACAAATATATGTAATAATGTTATATGATATGTATAAGAAGTCTGATTTCAATAAAAAAAAAAAGAGAATTGATAGAGGCAAACATTTTTAACGTTTTACGCTCCATCAGACTCAAACAGTAATTGCGGGGGTGTAAGTTATAGTTAGCTCAGCTACCTATAAGTGCTGAATTTCTCTGGTTTTGTACGAGTGAAATATCAGCTAAATTATAACATCCCTGTAACCTTTGGTTTTTTCAGTGAATATCTAAGGCTTTTGTAGTCCTATTCCCTAACTATAACAGCCCTGTAACCTTTGAATTTCTAAGGTTTTTTAAATGCTAATTCCTAACTATAACTTACCTGTTCCCTTTTCTTTTTTTCTGTGAATTTCTATGGGGTTTTAAGTAGCACTGGTCTTTGCAGAATGGTGTAGAAAGGGGGCAGGGCCTCTGACCAGCTCTCAGAAATCCCCGCTGAGTAGGACTTATAGAAACAATCAGGAGGGCTTCTTGGTCCCCAAGGTCCTTTAGCATCCAAGGCAACTTATTCCCCAACCAGCAGTGTGCCAGGAAAAGTGTTTGCAGTGTGGTTCAGAAAGGGGTGGTGGCCTCCATAGACCTCTTAGCAAACTGACTGTGTGGAACTTGCTGGAGGTAACAAGAGGGATACTTGGCCCCCAAATACCCTCAATTGCCAATGGGACTTCACCCCCCAACTAGTACTATGCCAGGAGGCGCATTTGCAGAGTGATGGAGAAAGGAGGTCCTTGATGATTGCACAGGTAGTGCATGTATGATCCAATGAGTGTCATTGCCAAGGACAGACTGCGAATACCAGGTGTTTTGAACAAAGTGTAAAACACATATATAGACATATTTTACATAAGGTTTCAGTGTAGTTATTTAGTAAGATACTAATTTACCTTTCCCCTTTGTATTTATTTGTTGAAATAACTAAACCAAAAATGCATTTTCCTTCTTCACAGCAACACCAGAGGTCGCAATGACATCAGTAGTCGTGAATACAAATGACAAAGTGATATGGACATATTTTATACAAAGTTTGAGTCTAGCTGTTTAGTAACATATTGGTTTAAATTTATTTTAACAACACATTTATAAAAAAGAACAGTTTAAAAAATAACTCAACATCTGAACTCACAAATAGAACATAACTACCAAACACCCATCAAACTACCCATTGTTACCCAAACTCATGGGGAATTAAAAGCTACTGCAAAACTAGTGCAATGCACAATCTGGAAATATCACATGACCGGGAAAGTAAGGAATATCATTGGATATATACTTTTCAGTAAAATGAATAGGAAGTATAAACTCACTCCTCCGTCTTGAATCTTCGTTTCCAGAAGTTTATTGTGAGCAGTTGGTAGATTTTACCTGGAGATTTTTTTTGGACTCATGTGGGATGACGTTCATGTTATATCATCTTAAAACTTAACATGGAAAACGTCTCCAACTGCCGATCAAGCAGAAGGAAGCTGGAGGACCATCTACATCAGTCGCAGCAGCAACAATTCCTGCCCAGAAAGTCACTGCAGAGGTACAGATCACTACAACTGATATGGCTCCAGAGTTTTCAAAAATGGCCACGTATTGCATGGACTGTAGTGTTGTTATAAGAGCAGGTGAGCAGTGTGTTACAGCTATTTGCAATGCTGCCAGAAATCATACATGCCAATTTGTTTCCCCTTTTATATTTTTTTGCACATTTCATAAGACGAGTTCATAGTGAGCAGCAAAAAGGCAACGCAAAGCTGAAGGACCCTCAACTTCAATAGCAGCACAACAACACCGAAGTAGAGAGTCCATTCAGAAGTCTAATCTCAACTTCAAGATTTGGTTCCACGGTTTCCCCCGATGGCATCATACTAAATGGATTGTGGAGTTGTAGTGAGTGCTGGAGAGCAGTCCATAACAGCCCTTCGCAATGCTGCAAAGAATAATAAATGTTGATGTTTATTTATTGTTGGCCCTTAATAGTTTTTCTACATTAGCAGGCATTTTATTATGTAACAAAATGGGTATCTAATATCTCTGTGTTGTTCATTCTAATATCTTCTAATTTATTGTAACACTACTTACATATAACTTGCTGTATAGACAAGTCAAACCGTCCCTCTACAAATAAATGCACAGGTAACTTTTGCCAGTTATCATTATTTACTTTTTAACTTTTTAAATATAAGTCAACAGTCTGTGTTTAAATCTTCTAGTAAGGGCATCAACAACATATACAAACATACTCTGTTTTTTTAGACAACATTGTGTTAAATGTTGTAATCTCTTCTTTAAAACTATCAACTGTAATATATGTGTCTTGTTCTGCAACTCCTCCTCATAACAACTCTTTATTTTCCCTAGAATCCTGTTCAGGACCAAAGAAACGAAACTGCACATCACCACAAACCTTTTCTACGTCTGCCACACTACCATGCAAAAGTGCTCCATTCATTTCTCCTAACCATAAAGAAGGAGTTTTCACATAATACAGCCTCCTACCTAAAGTTCACATTGTTGAGTGGTATAACTTACTTGGTGTTTTAAACTTTGCCTTGGAAAGATCCATAGGAATTTTCTTAATATATCAATGGATTGCTGTCTAATACTAGAAACACTACTACAATTCCATTTGTATACAGTACCCTGACTACGCCTTCCTTGTACCACTTCTGCAATTACTTCTTCTACATTTCTAGGTACCATCACCTCTTTTGCTGTAGGACTGACTGCCATTCTTTATTTCATAACATCGTCCTCTTTAATCAATAGCATGAACTAATCTGTTATCCTGGAGATATCTTTCTTCATTAACCCCTTCCATGCTCATGACGAGCTGGACTCGTCATGGCACACAGTGCTCGTGTGCTCATGACGAGTCCAGCTCGTCATGGAACCCAGTCAAGGAAATCCCTCTGGTGCGGGCACCAGAGGGATTCCCTTTCATCCCTAAAGCCTCGGGAGCTGGGGAAGAGCTTCCCAGCTCCCGAGGCCCCCCTGGTTTCCCTGAAATGACGATCGGCGCGCACGTCGCGCTGATCTCATTTCAGTGAAACTGAAACTGAAATGAGCCAAGAGGCTCATTACAGTTTCAGTTTCTACGTGCTCAGGGGCTATCTCAGCCCCCTGAGCACGTAGAAACTCAGGAGAGGTATCGTTGGAAAGGGAGAATCTCCCTTTCCAATGGTACCCCTCACTAGTGGATCTCTGCTTGGGGATCGCCCCAGGAGGGCGATCCCCAAGCAGGGATCCACTCACTAGGCACCAGGGAGGGGGAGCGGCCCTTGGGCAAGGGCCTTTGCTCCCCCATACAATTTTTGGCATAATTAGTCTTTCTGCCCCCCTGGGGGTAGATGGGGGCAGTAGCCCCCAATCTGCCCCCCGGGGGTAGAAAGCCCACTAGACACCAGGGATTTCTATTTAAATTATATTTAGGGGTGGGGGCTGCCCAAAACGGGCATGCCGATGCCCCCATCCCCCCGGCCACAAAATTAGTCTTTCTGCCCCCTGGGGGCAGATGGGGCAGTAGCCCCCAATCTGCCCCCCGGGGGCAGAAAGCCCACTAGATACCAGGGATTTTTTTGAAAATTATAGTTAGGGGTGGGGGCTGCCCAATATGGGCATGCCAATGCCCCCACCCCACCCCGCCGCAAAGGTACAGTCTTTCTGCCCCTCCTGGGGGGCAGATGGGGGCAGTAGCCCCCAATCTGCCCCCGGGGGCAGAAAGCCCACTAGATACCAGGGATTTGTTTTAAATTATAATTTGGGGTGGGGGCTGCCCAATATGGGCATGCCAATGCCCCCACCCCACCCCGCCGCAAAGGTACAGTCTTTCTGCCCCTCCTGGGGGGCAGATGGGGGCAGTAGCCCCCAATCTGCCCCCCCGGGGGCAGAAAGCCCACTAGACACCAGGTTTTTTTTCCCTCGATACATTTAGGGGTGGGGGTTGCCCAAGATGGGCATGCCAATGCCCCCACCCCTCCCCACGAAATTCCAGTCTTTCTGCCCCCCGGGGGCAGATGGTGGCAGCGGCCACCAATCTGCACCCACCCGGGGGTTCAGAAACACCCTAGATGCCAGGGATTATTTTTTTTATAGGCCCGGGGTGGGGGCTGCCCAGAATGGGCATGCAAATGCCCCCACCCTACCCCCCAAAGAAAAAAAAATACTTTCTGCCCCCCTAGGAGGCAGATGGGGGCAATAGCCCCTGATCTGCCCCCCCCGGGGAGGGGGCAGAAAGCCCACTAAGCGCCAGGGATTTTTTTTTATATAGGTAGGGGTGGGGGCTGCCCAGAATTTGCATGTCAATGCCCCCAACCCAAAAAAAATGCTACAGTCTTTCTGCCCCCCTGGGAGGCAGATGGGGCAATAGCACCTTATCTGCCCCCCGGGGGCAGAAAGCCCACTAGCCACCAGGGATTTTTTTTTTACAAAGTTCGAGGTGGGGGCTGCCAAGAATGGACATGCCAATGCCCCCACCCACCCCAAAAAAGATGTCACTGTCTTTCTGCCCCTCCCAGGAGGCAGATGGGGGCAGTAGCCCCTGATCTGCCACCCGGGGGGCAGAAAGCCCACTATGTGCCAGCGATTATGCTGGCTTTTTTATACGGAGGGGTGGGGGCTGACCAGCATAGGCATCCCAATGCCCCCGACCCCCCAAAAGAATAGCCACAGTCTTTCTGCCCCCTCGGGGGCATATCGGGGCAATAGCCCCTGATTTCCCCCTCCCCAGGGCGGCAGAAAGCCCACTAGGCACTGACTTTTTCGGAATGTGCCTACCTGTTGAATTTGGTTCCTAGCTCTGCCGGCACCCAGGGAAACCTAGCAAACCTATACATTTTTTAAAACTAGACACCCAGGGGAATCCAGGATGGGCTGACTTGACTGGCTCTCACCAGGTTCTGTTACCCAGAATCCCTTGCAAACCTAAAAATTTGTCCCAAAAAACACATTTTCCTCACATTTTTGTGGTGGAAAGTTCTGGAATCTGCGTGGATCCACAAAATTCCACCCACCCCGCGTTCCCCAAAGTCTTTCGAGAAAAATGGTACCTCACTTGTGTGGGTAGGACTAGTGGCCGCGACAGGAAACGGCCCAAAACGCAACATGGACACACCACATTTTCACAGTGAAAACGGACCCTTTTTTGCAAAGTGCCTAGCTGTAGATTTTGAACCCTAACACTGCCAGCACCTAGGGAAACCTAGCAAACCTATACATTTTTGAAAACTAGACACCCAGGGGAATTCAGGATGGGGTGACTTGACTGGCTCTCACCAGGATCTGTTACCCAGAATCCCTTGCAAACCTAAAAATATGTCCCAAAAAACACATTTTCCTCACATTTCTGTGGTGGAAAGTTCTGGAATCTGCGTGGATCCACAAATTTCCTACCACCCTGCGTTCCCCCAGGGCTCCCGATAAAAATGGTACCTCACTTGTGTGGGTAGGCATAGTGGCTGAAACAGGAAATGGCCCAAATCGTATTGTGGAGACTTCAAAACTACCTATAACAAAACTACCTGGTTTTGGGGGGGCACCTGGTTTTTGGCCCCGGGCTCGCCGCCATCTAGGGAAACCTACCAATCCCACACATTTCTGAAAACTAGACACCCTGGGGAGTCCAATGAGGTATGGCTTGCGTGGATCCCCCAACGTTTCCCTACCCAGAATCCCCTGCAACCCTCAAATTTAGCTGAAAAAACCATATTTTCCACATATTTTTGCGTGGAATCACCGTGCTGGCACAAATGTCCTACCACCCAGCGTTGCCCTTGTTCCCCGAGTAAAATGATACCTCACTTGTGTGGGTGTCCGAAGCAGAACTGGCTAAAAACGTATTTTTAAAAAAATATAGCGCTTAGAATTCTCGGTGCTATACCCTAAATCCCTATGTTTTGGGCTCTTCCCAGTCACAGGCCTTTGGCCCACCCACACAAGTGAGGTATCATTTTACTCGGGAGAACAAGGGGAACGCTGGGTGGTAGGACATTTGTGCCGGCACAGTGATCCCACGCAAAAATGTATGGAAAAAGTGATTTTTTCAGCTAAATTTGAGGTTTGCAGGGATTCTGGGTAGGAAAACGTTGTGGGACCCATGCAAGCCATACCTCGCTGGACTCCCCGGGTGTCTAGCTTTCAGAAATGTTTGAGTTTGGTAGTTTCCCAAGATGGCCGCCGAGCCCAGGGCCAAAAACTCCTGGGACCCCCCTTGCAAAACCAGGTTGTTTTGTGATAAGTAATTTTGATGTCGCCTCAATAGGTTTTGGGCCCTTTTCTGTCGCGGGTACTTGACCCACCCACGCAAGTGAGGTATCATTTTTATCGGGAGACCTGGGGGAACGCTGGGTGGGAGGAAATTTGTGGATCCACGTAGATTCCAGAACTTTCCCACATAGAAATTTGAGAGAAAAGTGATTTTTTCAGCTAAATTTGAGGTTTGCAGGGCATTCTGGGTAGGAAAACGTTGGGGGATCCACGCAAGCCATACCTCGTTGGACTCCCCGGGTGTCTAGTTTTCAGAAATGTGTGGGTTTGGTAGGTTTCCCAAGATGGCCGCCGAGCCCGGGGCCAAAACCCAGGTGACTCCCCTTGCAAAACCAGCTTGTTTTGTGATAGATCATTTTGATGTCTCCTCAATACGTTTTGGGCCCTTGCCTGTTGCGGGTACTTGAACCACCCACACCAGTGAGGTTTTTGGCCCTGGGCTCGGCGGCCATCTTAGGAAACCTACCAAACCCACACATTTCTGAAAACTAGACACTCTGGGGAGTCCAGCGAGGTATGGCTTGCGTGGGTCCCCCAATGTTTTCCTACCCAGAATCCCCTGCAAACCTGATATTTTGCTGAAAAAATCACTTTTTCGCACATTTTTGTGTGGTAAAGTTGTGGAATCATGGGGCTGACACAAATTTCCTACCACCCAGCAATCCCCCAGGTCTCCCGATAAAAATGGTGCCTCACTCGGGTGGGAGGCCCAAGTACCCGCGACAGGCAAGGGCCCACAACGTATTGAGGCGACCTCAAATGGCCTATCACAAAACGACCTGGTTTTGCAAGGGGGTCCCATGACGTTTTGGCCCGGGGCTCGGCGGCCACCTACGGAAACCTACCAAACCTACACATTTCTGAAAAGTAGACACCCGGGGCATTCCAGGGAGGTATGACTTGCGTGGATCCACCAACGTTTTCTTACCCAGAATCCCCTGCAAACCTGATATTTTGCTGAAAAAATCACTTTTTCGCACATTTTTGTGTGGTAAAGTTGTGGAATCATGGGGCTGACACAAATTTCCTACCACCCAGCAATCCCCCAGGTCTCCCGATAAAAATGGTGCCTCACTCGGGTGGGAGGCCCAAGTACCCGCGACAGGCAAGGGCCCACAACGTATTGAGGCGACCTCAAAATGGCCTATCACAAAACGACCTGGTTTTGCAAGGGGGACCCATGACGTTTTGGCCCGGGGCTCGGCGGCCACCTACGGAAACCTACCAAACCTACACATTTCTGAAAAGTAGACACCCGGGGCATTCCAGGGAGGTATGACTTGCGTGGATCCACCAACGTTTTCTTACCCAGAATCCCCTGCAAACCTGATATTTTGCTGAAAAAATCACTTTTTCGCACATTTTTGTGTGGTAAAGTTGTGGAATCATGGGGCTGACACAAATTTCCTACCACCCAGCAATCCCCAGGTCTCCCGATAAAAATGGTGCCTCACTCGGGTGGGAGGCTCAAGTACCCGCGACAGGCAAGGGCCCACAACGTATTGAGGCGACCTCAAAATGGCCTATCACAAAACGACCTGGTTTTGCAAGGGGGTCCCATGACGTTTTGGCCCGGGCTCGGCGGCCACCTATGGAAACCTACCAAACCTACACATTTCTGAAAAGTAGACACCCGGGGCATTCCAGGGAGGTATGACTTGCGTGGATCCACCAACGTTTTCTTACCCAGAATCCCCTGCAAACCTGATATTTTGCTGAAAAAATCACTTTTTCGCATATTTTGTGTGGTAAAGTTGTGGAATCATGGGATTGACACAAATTTCCTACCACCCAGCGTTCCCCAGGTCTCCCAATAAAAATGGTGCCTCACTCGGGTGGGAGGCCCAAGTACCCGCGACAGGCAAGGGCCCACAACGTATTGAGGCGACCTCAAAATGGCCTATCACAAAACTACCTGTTTTTGCAAGGGGGTCCCATGACGTTTTGGCCCGGGGCTCGGCGTCCACCTAGGGAAACCTACCAAACCTACACATTTCTGAAAAGTAGACACCCGGGGATTCCAGGGAGGTATGGCTTGCGTGGATCCCCCAACGGTTTCTTACCCAGAATCCCCTGCAAACCTGAAATTTGGCTGAAAAAATCACTTTTTTCACACATTTTTGTGTGGTAAAGTTGTGGCATCACGGGGCTGACACAAATTCCCTACCACCCAGCGTTCCCCCAGGTCTCCCGATAAAAATGGTGCCTCACTCGGGTGGGAGGCCCAAGTACCCGCGACAGGCAAGGGCCCAAAACATTTTGTGATAGGCAATTTTGATGTCGCCTCAATACGTTGTGGGCCCTTGCCTGTCGCGTGTACTTGGGCCTCCCACACAAGTGAGGCACCATTTTATCGGGAGACCTGGGGAACGCTGGGTGGTAGGAAATTTGTGTGAGGCCAGTGATGCCACACTTTCCCACACAAAATGTGTGAAAAAAGTGATTTTTTCAGCTAAAATTGAGGTTTGCAGGGGATTCTGGGTAAGGAAACGTTGGGGGATCCACGCAAGCCATACCTCCCTGGAAGCCCCGGGTGTCTACTTTTCAGAAATGTGTGGGTTTGGTAGGTTTCCCTAGATGGCTACCGAGCACGGGGCCAAAAACCCAGGTGACCCCCGTGCAAAACCAGGTCGTTTTGTGAAAGGCCATTTTGAGGTCGCCTCACTACGTTGTGGGCCCTTGCCTGTCGCGGGTACTTGGGCCTCCCACACGAGTGAGGCACCATTTTTATCGGGAGACCTGGGGGAACGCTGGGTGGTAGGAAATTTGTGTCAGCCCCATGATTCCACAACTTTACCACACAACAATGTGCGAAAAAGTGATTTTTGAGCAAAATATCAGGTTTGCAGGGGATTCTGGGTATAAAACTTTGGTGGATCCACGCAAGCCATACCTCCCTGGAATCCCCGGTGTCTACTTTTCAGAAATGTGTAGGTTTGGTAGGTTTCCTAGGTGGCCGCCGAGCCCCGGCCAAAACGTCATGGGACCCCCTTGCAAAACCAGGTAGTTTTGTGATAGGCCATTTTGAGGTCGCCTCAATACGTTGTGGGCCCTTGCCTGTCGCGGGTACTTGGGCCTCCCACCCGAGTGAGGCACCATTTTTATCGGGAGACCTGGGGGAACGCTGGGTGGTAGGAAATTTGTGTGAGGCCAGTGATGCCACACTTTCCCACACAAAAATGTGTGAAAAAGTGATTTTTTCAGCTAAAATTGAGGTTTGCAGGGGATTCTGGGTGAGAACGTTGGGGGATCCACGCAAGCCATACCTCCCTGGAAGCCCCCGGGTGTCTACTTTTCAGAAATGTGTGGGTTTGGTAGGTTTCCCTAGATGGCTACCGAGCACGGGGCCAAAAACCCAGGTGACCCCCTTGCAAAACCAGGTCGTTTTGTGAAAGGCCATTTTGAGGTCGCCTCACTACGTTGTGGGCCCTTGCCTGTCGCGGGTACTTGGGCCTCCCACACGAGTGAGGCACCATTTTTATCGGGAGACCTGGGGGAACGCTGGGTGGTAGGAAATTTGTGTCAGCCCCATGATTCCACAACTTTACCACACAACAATGTGCGAAAAAAGTGATTTTTTGAGCAAAATATCAGGTTTGCAGGGGATTCTGGGTAAGAAAACTTTGGTGGATCCACGCAAGCCATACCTCCCTGGAATCCCCGGGTGTCTACTTTTCAGAAATGTGTAGGTTTGGTAGGTTTCCCTAGGTGGCCGCCGAGCCCCGGGCCAAAACGTCATGGGACCCCCCTTGCAAAACCAGGTAGTTTTGTGATAGGCCATTTTGAGGTCGCCTCAATACGTTGTGGGCCCTTGCCTGTCGCGGGTACTTGGGCCTCCCACCCGAGTGAGGCACCATTTTTATCGGGAGACCTGGGGGAACGCTGGGTGGTAGGAAATTTGTGTGAGGCCAGTGATGCCACACTTTCCCACACAAAAATGTGTGAAAAAAGTGATTTTTTCAGCTAAAATTGAGGTTTGCAGGGGATTCTGGGTAAGGAAACGTTGGGGGATCCACGCAAGCCATACCTCCCTGGAAGCCCCCGGGTGTCTACTTTTCAGAAATGTGTGGGTTTGGTAGGTTTCCCTAGATGGCTACCGAGCACGGGGCCAAAAACCCAGGTGACCCCCTTGCAAAACCAGGTCGTTTTGTGAAAGGCCATTTTGAGGTCGCCTCACTACGTTGTGGGCCCTTGCCTGTCGCGGGTACTTGGGCCTCCCACACGAGTGAGGCACCATTTTTATCGGGAGACCTGGGGGAACGCTGGGTGGTAGGAAATTTGTGTCAGCCCCATGATTCCACAACTTTACCACACAACAATGTGCGAAAAAGTGATTTTTTGAGCAAAATATCAGGTTTGCAGGGGATTCTGGGTAAGAAAACTTTGGTGGATCCACGCAAGCCATACCTCCCTGGAATCCCCCGGGTGTCTACTTTTCAGAAATGTGTAGGTTTGGTAGGTTTCCCTAGGTGGCCGCCGAGCCCCGGGCCAAAACGTCATGGGACCCCCTTGCAAAACCAGGTAGTTTTGTGATAGGCCATTTTGAGGTCGCCTCAATACGTTGTGGGCCCTTGCCTGTCGCGGGTACTTGGGCCTCCCACCCGAGTGAGGCACCATTTTTATCGGGAGACCTGGGGGAACGCTGGGTGGTAGGAAATTTGTGTGAGGCCAGTGATGCCACACTTTCCCACACACAAATGTGTGAAAAAAGTGATTTTTTCAGCTAAAATTGAGGTTTGCAGGGGATTCTGGGTAAGGAAACGTTGGGGGATCCACGCAAGCCATACCTCCCTGGAAGCCCCCGGGTGTCTACTTTTCAGAAATGTGTGTGTTTGGTAGGTTTCCCTAGGTGCCGGCAGAGCTAGGGTTCACAAACTACAGCTAGGCACTTTGCCAAAAAGGGTCATTTTTCACTGCGAAATTGAGGTGAGACCACGTTGCGTTTCGCGCCGTTTCCTGTCGCGGGCACTAGGCCGACCCACACAAGTGAGGTACCATTTTTCTCAGAAGACTTTGGGGAACGCGGGGTGGGTGGAAATTTGTGAATCCACGCAGATTCCAGAACTTTCCACCACAGAAATGTGGGGAAAATGTGGTTTTTTGACAATTTTTTAGGTTTGCAAGGGATTCTGGGTAACAGAACCTGGTGGGAGGCAGTCCAGTCACCCCATCCTGGATTCCCCTGGGTGTCTAGTTTTCAAAAATGTATAGGTTTGCTAGGGTTCCCTAGGTGCCGGCAGAGCTAGGGTTCAAAAACTACAGCTAGGCACTTTGCCAAAAAGGGTCATTTTTCACTGCGAAATTGAGGTGTGACCACATTGCGTTTTGCGCCGTTTCCTGTCGCAGGCACTAGGCCGACCCACACAAGTGAGGTACCATTTTTCTCGGAAGACTTTGGGGAACGCGGGGTGGGTGGAAATTTGTGGATCCACGCAGATTCCAGAACTTTCCACCACAGAAATGTGGGGAAAATGTGGTTTTTTTGACAATTTTTATGTTTGCAAGGGATTCTGGGTAACAGAACCTGGTGGGAGGCAGTCAAGTCACCCCATCCTGGATTCCCCTCGGTGTCTAGTTTTCAAAAATGTATAGGTTTGCTAGGTTTCCCTAGGTGCCGGCAGAGCTAGGGTTCAAAAACTACAGCTAGGCACTTTGCCCAAAAAGGGTCATTTTTCACTGCAAAATTGAGGTGTGACCACGTTGCGTTTTGCGCCGTTTCCTGTCGCAGGCACTAGGCCGACTCACACAAGTGAGGTACCATTTTTCTCGGAAGACTTTGGGGAACGCGGGGTGGGTGGAAATTTGTGGATCCACGCAGATTCCAGAACTTTCCACCACAGAAATGTGGGGAAAATGTGTTTTTTTGACAATGTTTTATGTTTGCAAGGGATTCTGGGTAACAGAACCTGGTGGGAGGCAGTCAAGTCACCCCATCCTGGATTCCCTGGGTGTCTAGTTTTCAAAAATGTATAGGTTTGCTAGATTTCCCTAGGTGCCGGCACAGCTAGGGTTCAAAAACTACAGCTAGGCACTTTGCCAAAAAAGGGTCATTTTTCACTGCGAAATTGAGGTGTGACCACGTTGCGTTTTGCGCCGTTTCCTGTCGCAGGCACTAGGCCGACCCACACAAGTGAGGTACCATTTTTCTCGTAAGACTTTGGGGAACGCGGGGTGGGTGGAAATTTGTGGATCCACGCAGATTCCAAAACTTTCCACCACAGAAATGTGGGGAAAATGTGGTTTTTTGACAATTCTTTAGGTTTGCAAGGGATTCTGGGTAACAGAACCTGGTGGGAGGAAGTCAAGTCACCCCATCCTGGATTCCCCTGGGTGTCTAGTTTTCAAAAATGTATAGGTTTGCTAGGTTTCCCTAGGTGCCGGCAGAGCTAGGGTTCAAAAACTACAGCTAGGCACTTTGCCAAAAAAGGGTCATTTTTCACTGCGAAATTGAGGTGTGACCACGTTGCGTTTTGCGCCGTTTCCTGTCGCAGGCACTAGGCCGACCCACACAAGTGAGGTACCATTTTTCTCGGAAGACTTTGGGGAACGCGGGGTGGGTGGAAATTTGTGGATCCACGCAGATTCCAGAACTTTCCACCACAGAAATGTGGGGAAAATGTGGTTTTTTGATAATTTTTAGGTTTGCAAGGGATTCTGGGTAACAGAACCTGGTGGGAGGCAGTCCAGTCACCCCATCCTGGATTCCCCTGGGTGTCTAGTTTTCAAAAATGTATAGGTTTGCTAGGTTTCCTAGGTGCCGGCAGAGCTAGGGTTCAAAAACTACAGCTAGGCACTTTGCCAAAAAAGGGTCATTTTTCACTGCGAAATTGAGGTGTGACCACGTTGCGTTTTGCACAGTTTCCTGTCGCAGGCACTAGGACGACCCACACAAGTGAGGTACCATTTTTCTCGTAAGACTTTGGGGAACGCGGGGTGGGTGGAAATTTGTGGATCCATGCAGATTCCAGAACTTTCCACCACAGAAATGTGGGGAAAATGTGTTTTTTTGACAATGTTTTATGTTTGCAAGGGATTCTGGGTAACAGAACCTGGTGGGAGGCAGTCAAGTCACCCCATCCTGGATTCCCCTGGGTGTCTAGTTTTCAAAAATGTATAGGTTTGCTAGGTTTCCCTAGGTGCCGGCAGAGCTAGGGTTCAAAAACTACACCTAGGCACTTTGCAAAAAAGGGTAATTTTTCATTGTGAAAATGTGGTACGTCCACGTTGCATTTTGAGCCATTTCCTGTTGTGGGCACAAGGGCTACCCACACAAGTGAGGTACCATTTTTATCGGGAGACTTAGGGTAACACAGAATTGTAGAGCAACTGTTATTACCTATTGACTTTCGATGCATTTCTGCCTTCCAAATGAAAGACAATGTGTAAAAAATAAGTCATTTTGAAAAATGACCTATAATTCTCATGCTAGTATGGGTACTCCCAATTTCGGAAATGTGCAAATATCTACTGTTTCTAAAATCTACATTTTGTTCCCATTTCAGAAATACATAGGTGTCTTTCATAACAATTTTTCCATGTATACATTTTCCCAAAATAATTGCTATATACCCGGTACATAATAAAAAACCATTGCAAGATGCTGCTCAATTATTGGCTCTGGGTTCGTCGGGTTCTTGGTGAACCTACAAGTCCTATATATCCCCACAACCAGAAAGGTCCAGCGGATATAACGGTATATTGCCTTCAAATAGCTGTCATAATTAGAAGAAGTTACAGGTGAAAACGTTGACACAAATGGCTGTTTTTTTCAACTAATTTTCAATTTTTCCTTTATTTAACTGTTAGTTTCTATAAGGAAAACTTTAAGGATCTACACAAATGACCCCTTGCTGAATTCAGAATTTTGTCTACTTTTCAGAAATGTATGGCTTTCCAGGATCCATTATTGGTTTCATACCCATTTCTACCATTAACTGGAAGGAGGTTGAAAGCACAAAAAATAGCAAAAATAGGCTATGTCCCAGAAAAATGCCAAAACTGTGTAAAAAAGTTGGTTTTCTGACAAAAGTCTGCTTGTCCCTGAAAGCTGGGAAAATGGTGATTTCATCCCCACAACCCCTTTTTTGATGCCATTTGCAGGGAAAAATCAAGACGCTTTCATCTGTAGCCCTTTTTTCGCATTTTTCCCCAAAAAAACAAAATTTAGCTGTATTTTGACTAATTTCTGGGTCCCCTCCAGGGGAATCCACAAACCCTGGGTACCTTTACAATCCCCATGATGTTAGAAAAAAAGGACGCAAATTTGGCATGGATACCTTATGTGGTCAAAAAGTTACAGGGGCCTAAGCGCGCACTACCCCAAATAGCCAAAAAAAGGCTTAGCACAGGAGGGGAAAAGGCCTAGCAGCGAAGGGGTTAAAGAAAGGCTCTGTACAAGAAGTATGTATCCATTCTCCACTAAAAACTGTCCAACAGTTACTTCTATTCACTAATCTTTTCTTATGGTTTTGTATCCTCATGCACAATACTATTTTGTCAAGAGTCTTCATTCTATTTAGAATCAAAATGAAAAGCTTTGTCTTCAAAGCAAAGGCCTTATCAACTAATCTCTCAACTAGTGCTTTCTATTTCACTGCATCTGTCCTTCTTCTACACTTTTTAAATTTATAACTAAATTTACAAGACTGCAACTATGCAATCATTATAACATTTGTGCAAAACCTATGCAGCCATATAAACACCCACTTACAACCCATCCAGTCATTGAAATACTGAGGCACATGCGTGCACTGATGAAACACTCAGGCTCTACTCATGCACTCATCTAATTATGTAAAGAGTACCACTGCAGTAAGCCTATCACCCATATTGTCTAAAGACTACATGTCCTCAGTAAAACATGCAAATACATGGGTTTGTGGTTGAATACATCAATACTCCCTGGATGATTGAATGAGTGCATAGGTAGTGTATCAGTTGCTGGCTTTGGTTAAATCCATTGTGGATTTCCAAGCCCCTCACTTCATGATTGTGCACTGTGGTGGCAATGACCTAGGTACATTGACTGGGGTAGGGCTGGAAATCCTAATGAATTAAACCTTTGCAGAACTGATGTCGCTTTTCCCTCACACTGTCTTGATGTACTCTAATATATGCCAAAGGCAGAAATGGAATTGGTCAAATCAATTCTGCCCACAGATTGACAAAGCCAGGAAACATGTTAATAAAACTGTTACTGCATTTGTCAGAGACAATCGCATGGGCTGTTTCTATAACAACAATCTGCGTTTTGACATGCATGGAATTTATAGAAATGATGGAGTGCACTTTACAGATGAAGGCAACGGGTGTTTCTAAGTAACCTGAAACTCTGCATACGGTCTTATGTGTAGCTGTCATATACACACAACCAACACAACGGCTCTTGTCAGAGCCACCCTAGTACCTGAAATATTGTGAAGTTTTTTTCTTTCGTTTTTGAGGATCTTCGCAACGATGTCGCGATCCCTGCGGCCATGTCGCAAAAAAGGAAAACAAAAGCAGACATTCAATGACCACTAACACATCCAAAAATTAATACATAAAAAAATCCATTCTGAACAGTGCCCTACACATATTACTATATACATACTTCTTTCAAAGCATGTTTAAACTCATAGTTTTGTACTAAGTCTCTTTAAAAACCATCTTTCAGACCTATTTTCTGTTCTCGCAGTTATTCGAGACGTCGCAATGATGGCGTTAATTGCGAAAGTCGTGCCTTTTCCATGAAGTCTAAAGCACATATATCCACACATATTACAGTATTTTACACACTTAGGGCCTGATTCACAGAACTAACTTACGTCACAATCCTAAACTTACAACAATTTTGGTATTCACAGAATGAACTTACACATTTGGGTATTCACAGAATGAACTTACAACAATTTTGGTATTCACAGAATTAACTTACTCATTTTGGTATTCACAGAAGGCCCTTACTCATCAATGAGTAAGTGCCTTCTGTGAATACCAAAATGTGTAAGTTACACAAAATGTGTAAGTTACACAAAATGAGTAAGTTACACAAAATGTGTAAGTTACACAAAATGTGTAAGTGTCTTCTGTGAATACCAAAATGAGTAAGTTTATTCTGTGAATACCAAAATGAGTAAGTTCATTCTGTGAATACCGAAATGGTAGTAAGTTTAGGATTTTGTCGTAAGTTAGTTCTGTGAATCGGGCCCTAGGGGTTTCTTACAGTATTCTCTAAAGTCATGTTTTTCTAGAAAGTGTATATAAAAACCATCTCTAAAACCTATTTTCAGTTTTTGCTGTGACGACGGGGATTGCAATGACATCGGTAATCGCGATCCCCCGGACACGTTGCGAAAGCGGAAAACAAAAACAGACATTCAATGACCATCAATACATCCAAAAATAATATGTAAAAAAACTCCATTCTGAACATTGCCCTACACATACTCCTATATACATACTTCTTTCAAAGCATGTTTAAACTCATATTTTTGTACTATGTTTCTTTAAAAACCATCTTTCAGACCTATTTTCCATTTTCGCAGTTATTCGTGACGTCGCAATGACATTGTTAACCAGGACGATCGCGCATTTTCCATAAAGTGAAAACACATATATGCACACATATTACAGTATTTTACACACTAGGGGTTTATTACTATGCATTTCAAACTCATGTTTTTCTAGTGCATTTCTAGAACAACCATCTCTAAAACCTATTTTGCTTTTACATGGTGAGGCCGGAGATCGCAATGACATCGGTAATCGTGATCCCCGCGGTTACGCCGTGAAAGCAGAAAGCAAAAGCAGGAATTCAATAGCCACCACCACATAAAAAAATTATACTATGGACGATGACTGGGCCGAAGCCATAGCCAGCCCTCGGGGCGCCGCTGTGTCCACACGCTACCGCCTCATACAATTCAAGTATATACATCGCGCATACTACACCCGATCCCGACTCTGGAAAATGGGGGTTATCCAGTCCCCTACCTGCTTGAGATGTGAGGGGGAGGAGGGTACGTTTTTACACACGGTCTGGAGCTGCACTGCGTTGCAGCCGTTCTGGAGGAGGGTGGCTTCTTGCCTTAGCAACATACTCTCATGGGAGCTCCCACTCGATCCGAGACTTTTTCTTTTACACAGCACTGACGAGATAGGGGGTAACAAGTACAAACAACATCTGCTCTTTTTGGCTCTTACCATTGCCAAACGCGACATAGCCCAGCTGTGGAAGGGGGTCTCCGATCAGACCATAGGTAAATGGAAGGCTGAACTGGACAGGTGTATGGGTGCGGAGATTGCGGTGTTTCTGGCCCGTGGCTGCCCCCAGAAACATAGAAAAATATGGACCCGTTGGGCGACGTACCATGGGATAGACCTTCCCCCCTCCCATCGATGGACCTCTGATAGAAATCACCACTCATACAAATGTCTATTGAACATATCATTCCGTATCATGTAATAGTCTGCCTTTGTACGTATGTAACATTTATACAACCACTGGGATCAAGAACTGTCTGCACTGTGTTTATATTGTTTGACCTGCAAGTTCTGCAGGAGTTACAATTGTTTAAATGCTATGGTACTCCTGATTTATTTTGTTTTCTACAGGTACTTGTAGGGCTAAGGCCCATATACCAAATAGAATTTGTTATTAAAAAAATATATATACTATATAATTCTAACCATCACAGTAGATAACTCACTATATAAATAACTCTACAAAAACATTTATCAAAATCTCCATATCACTGCTAACACTTTGATGGCCCACCTGTGATCATGGCTTGAATGAGCTGAAACACGTTAGGAAGGGTTTATGGATTTGAAAGCTAGCTGCCAAAATGCTGTTTGGAAAATAAAGCACCTTTTATCCTGAAGGTCTGGTGTGCGGCGTGCTTCTTTGCTGGCAACAAGGAAGGTGTTGGGATTTATGTGGGGAACTCCGTCCCCGTGCGCCGAGGCTGCCCTGTGGAGGTTGGGGCTCTTACATGGAGTTACTGGTATGTGAAAAACACACACACACGCGCGCACACACACACACACACACACACATCCGGGCTGCAATCAACACAAAGAAAGAGTCCGGATGAAAGTGAATAGTGCCCTAATTCCCTTAAAAACAAGTTGAATCAGTTTTGACTTTATTTTGGTTCTTTAGACCATAAAAGCATATTAAAACATTGTGTACAAACAATTAATAGCATTGTCAAGTAAGATTTTAGTTTGATAAAATAATTAAGAACTTAAAACAATTTTTTCAAGTAAAAAGATCAATTAAAACCGATAAAAGCGAATGGTCCCCATACACAGTCCCTGTTTGCTTTGGGCAGGTAGGTAACCAAGAAAAGAGCTTGTTCTCAAAAAAATAAATATAGCAGCTTACACATTTTCTTAAAAAAGTACAGTGATGTATTTTTCAGGACACATTAACCCAGAGGCCCATCATGGGACACATGCAACAAAATTAGTCAATAGTAAAAGGAAGTAACTATCCAATTAAAACAGCACATCCTGCTTTTTCCTATAAATCCACACTGTGTAGAGGTATCAGCTGACTCCAAATACCACTGCCTGACTAGTCTCCCATCTCAAGATACGATACGTCACCCAATATGCCCTCATACCCCAGAGAGCAGACAGCGGTTTAATCCATCTCTGCCTAAGTTTAGCATAAGCAGGACAGAAGAAAAGAACATTTTTAACATTCCCAGTGGCGTGTTTGGAAATATCACAGATTGGAGAAGTGATTTTGTGACTCTTCCATCTGTATTGAAAATTGTTTACGTGAAGTGTTACCTGTCTGAACTTAATGTACAGTGTGCGCCCCATTGGTGGTTGGATATGATCAATGTATTCTTCCTTGGTGGGGAGAACTTTACAAACCAAGAAAGCTTCTACCAACTCGCCTTAACTCACTTTTTGATGATGATCATTAATTCTCTTATCCCAGAAAACTGCTCTAACACTACTCTTTGTATCTACCCCCATTGATGTAGGGTTGCTCCAGCGGTCGCTCAAGCCCAGGTCAAATAGCTGGGATTTGACAAGGTTTTGCCAGGGGAGAAGGTGGGTGTTTCTGTGGCACATAATGTCCTTCAAGGCTAACCTATAATGATGAAGCTCGGGAATCAACCATAGCATCACCAAGTAGATAAGTGGTTTTAGCGCTGCTAAGTCACCCACCCTTTTTTATCCCCTGCCTTAAAAAGTGGGATGGTGGCTGTGCTCTGTGGGTTCTTTTCCTTTGTAATCAGACCTTTAATGTTGGAAGAACCCCAGACTTCAGCACCATAAAGAGCAGCAGCCTGTGCTGTTGCCCTATATACCTCAATAGCTGGGGATGCAGAGTTAGGGGTGGTTGCCTTGCATTTCTTAGTGATAGCAGAGGAAGAGTGTACAGGGACCACCTCGCTCTTTTCCGTCGGGGCTTTCCATGACCTGCTTTTATCAATGCTAATACCCACATAGTCAAATTTACATATTACCTGGAGAGACTCCCCATTCAGCTGAAAATTCCCTCCATTAGATTTGTGTGGGTTAAATGCCATGATCTTCATTTTAGAGGTATTCACTCCAGCCCATCGATGAGACAAAACTCCTGAAATGTATTCCAAGGATTTTGGATCCCAGAAGGAGTGCGAGAGAGCAGAACAGTTCTGTCTGCAAATAAGTGCACTGGGGTGGAGCAACCAACTAGTTTGGGGGAGTCATTTATACATTCGCCTCAAAAGGAAACAACATGGCTAATGATTAATAAGAAAAAAAGTGGGCGCAAGTACACACCCCTGCCTTACTCCACACTGCACTGAGATAAGATCTGTCAGATTACCACCTGGACCCCATCTGTTATGACTGGGAAAAACTTCGATTTCGTAAAGCCTTGAGTAGTTGTGTAAATTCAAGATCTTTGTGAAAGGCACAATCTGAGGCTTGGTGTGCATTCAATATACTTTTCATGATGAGCATGTGTTAATAGCTTTGCAATCTATAAAATGATACCTATTTGGAAATAATGTGCCATGTGTATTTTAAAAATTATCATTATAAAAGCCTGAAAGTCTGCAATTGTGCGCTGTGCTAGAAAGTCCCAGAAAAACACGTTTTAAAACTGCTAAACCTGTCTTCAAGAGCACACATGTGCAATTGCATCTGCATAAAGAATTCCAGCCGGGTAATCAGAAGCGTGTGCTAAACAGTTAACACGTGCACACGTGTTTGCCTTGAACGAGTGGAGCGCCGAGAGTATTTAAACCGCGCCCGCTCATTCTGAAATGCTTCACCTAGTTGCTATGCGGTACTCACCTGGTTCCAGCCCTGCTTCAGTGCTGTCCCGACGCGCGTCTTCAAATCCTTCCTGCTTCTTGGACAAGAGTTCCGGTCCTTGTGCCCCCTCATATCCTGTCCTCCGGCGCGTCTTCCTGTTCCCTAGAAGAAACAAGCATTGGCATAGCCAATAGGTCTCGCCTTTGGGACCTTATAAGTGTTTAGTTATGCAGCACAATATCCTTGGTGCAACAACATCAACTGTTGCATGGCTAAACACTTATAAGGTCCCAAAGGCGAGACCTATTGGCTATGCCAATGCTTGTTATATAAATGTAATAAACCGCCATACAATCACTGACCTCGTGAAAAAAGCAGCCACTTGTTCACATATTCCACTGTCCTCTAATTTCATAGATTCCATAAGGCATTACTAGACTAAAACCCATCAAAACAGCATTTGTTATGGCCCCTGCCTGCCCTTTGATCACATACAGAATATGCCCTTTGGTAGCGCGCATTGTAATCAGGATTAAAAAGTCCCATATGTTTTATCATAGTCAGAAAAGCCAATGAAAGCGCTTAGATTACTGCTACTGTAAATAAAGTATGCACAATCAGAAGAGAACGCCTCGCGTTGTGAGCTTTTTGCAGGCGGTAACAGGTTTCCTCCTCCCGCATCACCTCTTCCACGCCTTCCTTACTCCCTTCTCACCTCCCCCATCCCCTCTGACCCACGACCTCCTGCCTAATAATTGAATTTAGTCCCAATTGCTGTGAAAATGGCGCCTTTTGTTTACCAAGTTTCCTTGGTCGATGGGTGGGGGAGGGAAATGGAGGAGAAGGCAAATGTGGAGGGGGCCCCTAGTCCATGAATAGGCGAAAGAGGCAGGGGGAAAACAAACAGCATCTCCGCACAGGCCAGTATCTGGGCACTCAGGGAGACCCGACAGCAGAAAGAGGGTGTTGCGTTTGCCCAGTGACTTGCAGCAGAAGGAACAATAAATGTTTTAAGATAAAGTAAAAAAAAAAAATGAGGCATGTAAACTTTTGTCTAAATGGTCGGCAGCTTCCGCTTTAAATAGAGGTGCCAGTCTTTGGTGCAACTCGTGAACGCTTTACTAATCGTTCAAATGCACATAAAATTACTCGAAATATGTTTGAAGTTATATAGCGGTTAGACGCCTGCAGCTTCCAAGCACTGTACATCACGCATGCTGTTATTAGAGATGTAAACGCCCACTTTCAATATTATATTTGTTTTATCCCATATCTCAGTGCATCTGCGTTTTTCAAACTTACCTAAATATATAGTTCATTAGACTAAAAGTGTCATTATTAACATAACAGTAAAATGCATAAAAAAAGAGAAAATCATTTTCGTTATTATACAACAGGCTCAAACATTACATTTAGCAAAGTCATGCAAGAATGTTCCACCTGACAAATGCAATCGAGTGATGATGTATAGGAAATAAAACACAAAACTTTAATTCAGCTCTCTTGAGATGCAATTTTCTCAGTTTGTGATAAAAAGGACATATTCGTAAGCAATATGCCAGCGTATCTTTTCTACAAAGATGTAATGCACTTAGTATCACATCCTGGCTTCCGGGTGGTCACGTAGGTCTTCCTTCAGTATCAAGCCCAATCATTTTTTAACAACAAGCATTGGCCGCGCGGCCGTGAAACTGACACGGCCGCGCGGCCGTGAAAGTGAAAGTAATCGTGAGGAAGCGGGTTTTGGAAGTGCAAACAGTGGCTTTTGCTGGCGACCAGCTTGCATTCACGCGAGCGTCCAGATGGCGAGGGAAGCCATATGGCGCCTGATCGCGCGTGCACGCTCGCGTGAACGCAGGCTAGTCGCCAGCAAAAGCCACTGTTTGCACTTCCAAAACCCGCTTACTAAAACTCTCGCCAGAGCAGCGCATGCGCTGGCTCAGGCGAGACCTAAAAAGGAAAGTTGTGATTCTGTTGCCTAACAACGCTCGGAAGAGAAACGGTAACACAAATAACTAAGTTTTGAATATTGCGGTGACATTTGCAAGAATCGGTAAGACTTTAACTACCATTTTGTTTTATTTAAAAGACATTGCAAGAGTGCTCGAACTCAGAAGCACATAAAAACAAAAGAACAAGAACTCTGCTGATTTCATTTGTGCAAAAATCTTCCGAACTGAAAACTGGAGTTCAACCTAGTTAACTCTTTAAAACCACAGAACTCTGCTAATCTTTTGTTACTCTCTAAGGCAATACAAATACTTAAACCAGTATTATTCCTGGACATTTGTATTTGAGATAATTTATATTGTACCTGCATATTGTGTTCTCTTTATGTTTTCATTATATTTTAGTTTAAGCGACGTTTAGCATCTCCGACAAGACAATTACAGGTATGACAGAAAAGAATGATACAAAGCATTTCTAATGTTGAATAAAGGAGAAATATATGTCCTCAAAAACATTGTGTTATATTTTTAGAAAAAAACAATTAAGGAACAAGAATTAAGACATACGTTATAGAAGCTATCCAATCCTGAACTTCGCTTATTAATATAAAGGGTAGGTTTCACAGAAAGGGCTAGTATATGAATGAGTATTGTGCTAGTATATGAATGAGTATTATTAAGCTCATATATTGAAAGTTTGAGTAATGTAGTTTTTTCTTCTACACAATTGTTGTAGGACAAACATTAATCCCGAAACACTTCCTGAGAAGAGATACTTCAGTTTTCCCTGCCCTACTGAGAGACGTGCCCCAGGCGATCAGCAGAGAGTAGAAAGATATCCTGTTTCTTGTTTCTCAATCCCAACCCCCTTCCCCCGGGAGATTATAGGATTGGCAATTGTGTGATCATCTTGCCATTCTTGTAATTTCCAGAGGGTTTCGTGAACTGTCATCAAGGGAGGAAAAACTGGAGTACAGGTGAGTGGCTGTCGGAACACCATCTAACCTGTGCTATGGTGTTACTATGGAGTCTTATGAGGATGTCCAGCAGAGACGGATCAATACCCATAGCAGCCTAGGTGGAACAGAGGTGCTGCCTTGTTACCAGGCTGACCTGAGGTCCACAAAGGCCAAATAGAGGTGATCCCTATATAGCCTGAGGTATTTAGTTGTTATAAGGTCGAACCAAAAGAGTTGGTCGACTGCACTGACCCTATTGCAAAATCACGCCTGGAACGGTGTCAAAATGCCTGCCTCATCCATCCAGACCTGCAATCTAGCCCGGATCTGATGGCAAAAAATCCTTAGCAAATTATCTAAGAGACTAATAGCCTCTGTCTCCCATTTTATAAATTGGAATAATCTCAGCATTTTTCCAGGATTCCGGGACCTGTCCACCTGCCAGTATGTCATTCGAAAGATCATTGATGTAAGGGCCCCACATCTTAGGTTCAGAGTGAAACAGGTCCCCTGAAATTCTGTCTGGACCCAGAGCCATCCCAGGGGGCATATCTGCAATTGTGCAAAGGGTTTCTTCGAGACAGAATTGCTGCAGAGGGGTCTCGTGTACAGGTTCTTTTATATTCCCGAGTTAGGCCCATGTAGTGAAGCAGCTTATTTCTTAAATTGTCCTCACAAATAACATTTCCAGCTGTGACCTTTTGCACACGTTTGCACGCACGACAATGTTGGATTAGTTTCTCTGAAACTAAACTTGTTTTTACATCTAGCTTCGCACAACATTGCCAAAACGCCCTGAACATCATGTACAAGGTCTCGTTTCGAACTACGTGCAAATGCCATCACTAACTTCATCTACGGGGTGACAGGATGAGCATCCCAATAGATTCTTAGAAGAGGTACTTCTGCTGACACCGAGGGTCCTTGCATGCTGAGAAATCACCACGCAGTGGTCTGATATCTCGTGAGGGGTGTCCAGTTCGTGACCAAGACAGGGTCCTTCACTATATCCCATCAGGTAATGGGGTTGAATCGTCCCTTGGGGGAATTCTTGGCTCTACACCTACACACACTCTAGGTACACTTAGAGTAGGGTTAGCATAGTAGGAGTGCACCAGATTACTGCCTTGTTTACATGCCTGCATATATACAATTGTTTAGCACCATGGTAGAACTATATCTACTGTTAACGCTCTTGGTGCTTGTAATCACATTTATCTGCTTCTGTCTACTAATCATTGCAGCACATGTATTTTATGCAAGAATAACGTTGGTTCAATATATATTATTGAAAACGTCCCACTGTGTATCTTATGTATATTTCTCTGAGATTAAGTGAGCACGAGTGACTGAGCGAAAGGTTCTGTACTGTTTCCACGATCTCTGAGGAGTCAGGGTTGTCATGTTAAGTGGTTGCCATAAACTATTCGCTACCTGGTAGGTTAGGGGGGGCTTAC
Source organism: Calotriton arnoldi (assembly GCA_963921515.1). Classification (NCBI taxonomy): domain Eukaryota; kingdom Metazoa; phylum Chordata; class Amphibia; order Caudata; family Salamandridae; genus Calotriton; species Calotriton arnoldi. The sequence continues at coordinate 798,638 of CAWUFW010000304.1, forward strand.
GGTGGCACTGTGAGCTAGCTGGTCTTTAGGCCAAAATATCCTGTGGGGGTGTCCGGAATCAGTCTTGACAGCCCTTAGTTTATGTTGTCTGAACAATGCGCAGGTCCTACGGATTGGTAGGAACTACACAACAGTTCCTGTTACCGAATTCAATGTTCAAGGGTGTCCAGGCCTGTATTTGGGAGAGCATAAATGATTAAAAAGTGATTGACCCATTGTTGAGGTTGAATTGATAGTTCTAATGGGCTGGCAGAACTGGGGCATTCATGAGAAAAGATGTGCCAAAACGTCTGCGAATTATGTTTGCTGGATGCTTCAACTAGGGCTTGCCAATTTGCATCCACCCAATTTTGTTTGGTGCTGGTGATCCGGCGTTTATAATTTAATCAGGCAACCCGGGTTCCCTCATGGTCTCCCTTTTAATGGCCTCAATTAGCCTGCACTTTGCCTGGCGGCACTCTTTATTGTACCAAGACGGAGGCTGCCCAAGTGCGGAGAAACTTTTACTCTAATGGGCCTTAGTACAGTGAGTCTTTAGGACACTAAACAAGATGGGATGGTGATCTAATAACATACCTTTACCTGGATAATCAATAAGTGGTTTAAGAGTCTCATTGAAAGCATAGTAGATACCAACTAGAGAGGTCATGTCAAGGGATAACTTAGACCACTTGATAAACTTCCTGTTATTGTTCAAGCTATCTTTAGTTTCTGACTTCTGTCCCAAAAGATTAAAGTTCCAGGGGAAAATACTCCCAATTTAAGCCTCGAGGCACTGTGGTCACTATCCATGCCTCGGAAAATTTTGAAGTACTAGATGCCCTGGCTCTAAATTCTAGAGGATATAATCAATTCTACAGTGGCTGGAACTGCGTGAGAATGTGTGAGCATCCTTTAAGTCTGACGGAAACCTCCAACTACATGCAAGAATACCATGATTCAATGTTATGGTAAAGAGTTGCATTGCTGGCACTGGCGAGGAGGGGAGAGGTTCAATCTCAAGAGAGGGAATGCCTCGGGCCTCATCTTCCAAACTAAAGAAGGATGATAAGCCATCCAACAGCTTGAAGGTGGCATTAAAGTCACCTGTGATAATGAACCGACAACGAACGTCTCTCGAGGTCAAGAGGCATGCCAGTTGGTGGAACGAGGGAGATTCCTTATTACGGGGAGATGAACGATTATAGACATTGTAAGTCAACCTTGCTTCCTTTGTTGCCTCTCAGAGAGAGACCCATAATTCAATGCTATGGTTTAGTAGTATTTTAACAGTTAAGTCCAAGGAATTCTCGACCCATACAAGAGGGGCAGCCAGATTTAGAGGGAGTGGCTTCAATGCTATAGTTACAATACCCTGATCTAAAACATTTTTCCAGTGCCCATGTTTCCTGCATAATAACTATATCATGGGTATCGATGAATAACCCCCACTCGGGGTCCATAGTTTCCCCTTGAGGCCTGCAATATTTCACTACAACAATAGTGTCATGGATTCTTTGACTAGTGGTACTGCATTAGGCCTGTTGGGGATGCCAGACGGCAAAAGCCCAACTGTGGGGTGATCGCAGATAAGTGACTGGGCATGAAAGTGAGTGCACAGGAGATACAAAACAGTTACAGTGCCAGTATGAGGGGGGTCATAGGAGGAAAGTTCCCTCTCCAAAGGAGGTGTGTCTGATGACGTGGGGATACTCTATGTGCCCTCACCTTCCCATTACCCCTATTTCGTCCTTGAGGTGGCTCTAGTTGTATGGTGACAACATAAGGGATGGGGCCCTCGTGGGGACTCTCATGCCCATAACGTCAATCATTACTTTCAAGTTCGGAAAGAATCTGAAATCTATTTCTAAGTACAAGAGGGGTTTTGCTTGGTGCCACTACCCTTCCTTGGGTAAGAATTCCACCTGGAAGAACAATTTTATCTGGAGGAAGGATAGAGTTGTAGAATGACCACAATGAGGCAATATCTAAACATGTCTCAGCACCCGCCCAGCGCAAATTGGAAACACACTTAATTAGACGTTCTGCCAGTTAGGGGCTTTTACAATTCACTACCAGTCAATCAGCGCTCCGTCCATCATCTCCCTGTGTTTGCTTTGTTCGCCCTAAGTTGGCAGGGCCCAGACGTGGGTCCCTTGCTCACTTTTCAACTGGATTCAAGCTAGCCTGGCTGATGAGGGGTGTTACCCCGAAACCGGTCCCAGGATGCTGGTTTCCCATCCAGGGAAGACCTGGCTTGGCAGTTCGGGCTGGACTATTCCCATAAGGAACAGGATCAAGACTGATTTGCATATGGCTGGGTCTGAACTGGGGTGGCGAAGTGAGCTAAAGAACGATGATGGATTCAACCCAGATCTGTGACTGGGGGTGAGTGTCTGAAAAGTTTCAGCACTCCGTCCATCATCTCCTTGTGTTTGCTTTGTTTGCCCTAATTTGGCAGGGTATGACCAGACGTGGGTCCCTTGCTCACTTTGCCACTGGATTCAAGCTAGCCTGGCTGATGAGGGGTGTTACCCCGAAACCGGTCCCAGGATGCTTGTTTTCGGTCCAGGGAAGACCTGGCTTGGCAGTTTGGGCTGGACTGTTCCCATATGGAACAGGGTCAAGACTGATTTGCATATGGCTGGGTCTGAACTGGGGTGGCGAAGTGAGGTAAAGAACGATGATGGATTCAACCCAGATCTGTGACTGGGGGTGAGTGTCTGAAAAATTTCAGCGCTCCATCCTCTCCTTGTAAGTAAGTCTGTTTTTATATAGCGCAGCTACTCACCCTTACGGGTCTCAAGGCGCTGGGGGCTGGAGTGGAAATTAAGTGAGCTATTGCCCAGAGTCACATGGTGCTGAGCTGAGCTGCCGCCGGAGCCGGGGATCGAACCGTGAACCCTGTGCTCCGAAGTCAGCTGCCCTGGCCGCTGCACCACACCTCTCCTTGTGTGACTACCACACAATCACCACTTTTATTATTCTCTGACGTTCCCAACCAGCTAACCCTCCTGACAAATAGTATGTCACTGAATTTGTTGGTCCTAAAATCAGTGTTACGGGGCAGCTAATGGCACACTTTGTTCTTCAGTTGGCCTCCTCAATCCAACCCTGCCGAAATCACCTGGCGCAGGTCCATGGCCCCCCCCCCCAGGAACTCACGCGGGGCAGCCCCCCTCACACCCCATTCGTCTCTCGCTTGTTTTCAAGTAATGCAGGAGCTGGAGCAAAGATGGCAAAAATGCCAGGTGGCATTCAGGGAGGATAAGTAGACTACTGGAAACCATGAGTCAATTCTGGGATGGCAGGCAGGGCATTATGAATTGGCCTCCAAAGGGGAATTGTTAACACTGCTTTGCTCTTTCAGGTAGGAAAGAGGGGTCGAAAGCTGGGAGACAGAAGCTTCTAGCTTGGCCAGTCTATTCAGAATCGGGGAAAGACTAGCAGTTAGTAAGGTTTGAATTTTCCCCAAAATGTGATCCAAATTTACTTTAGAGATAAGCTTGGTACCTCCAAACTCAAAATGGTTGGCCACATTAGACAAGGACAGTGAAACGTCTGCATCTGGAGAGGCACTCAATCTGCACACAGTGTTGCCGTTGGCCCGAAAAGATCTAAGACCCACCCCCCTTTTTGCCCTGATGTAGGGCTCCTTGTTTGGCTCCCTTGCATTTCTTTGTCAGTGGATCATCCTCGATACCTGCCAAAAGGGCAGTTTTAGGCTTTGAACTTGCTTGTGGGAAAGTCGACTGCTGATTGGGGGGTCACAACTATGATGATGGGGCTTAGTGGTACGGGTGCACCTCCCTTGGTAACCCCCTTGTGTACGTCTCACTAGTCAGCTCCTGTGTACTTCATAAGGGTTCTCCTAGTCCTCCCATTTTGGGGTATAGATGCCGCTCTGCCAGTACAATCTCCTTGTCAGTAACCGCCACTGTGTGGACTAAAAAGGAGTCGATGGTAGTAGAATCCCAGGCACACTTAGAGAGGGACACTTTCTCTCCAGTTTGCTTCCGCTTAGACATTTTTTTTAAAGACTCAACAGTGGCATGGACCATATGCGGTTAATAAAACTCTCCACTTCACCCCCTGAAGCCTGCAGGTAACTTGTGAGATTGTGCAGTGAAAGGCTTTACTGCAGCGTCGCACCAACACCATTGACAGCAAAAGCAGCAACAGTCACAGTAATGAAACTGACAACCACTTACCTCCTTCCCCTGTTCTTCCAGCCACCGCCTCCATTCACACACACACACACACAAGTTGAAGAGCCTGGAGATGTGAGGATGTTGGTGGTGGTGACAGGACTGAACCAAACTATTAGGTCACTCCCTCACCACTGCTGGCCACTGTGGTGTCCGAAGTTGACCACAAGACGTTTTGTAAACTTGGTCTGTTGGTCGGTTGGTTGATTCGTTAGTTGGTTAATGGTAGGACCTTTGGGTGTTGACGCCAGGTGGTGACCAAGCGTATCTGATTAACTTGATTGATCTGGACAAAGGCAGTCACCCCCAGCAACCTCAGCAGCAGCTAAAACATAACTAATGCAAAGCCATCGTGCATGACAGAACAAAGGGCTTGTGTCTTTCACAAAATGTCCTGGGGAACCAAGCCTCCCGATTAATCCCAAAGCCTGCAGACATTGACAGCCACCAGTCACCCCACCCCAGCCTGCTGCCCTGTTGTACACCCTTACTCGCCCGTCTCCACGAGCGGGTCCGGGGCAGTGGTGGCGGTGGCGGTCTAGAGGCAGCGGCACAGCAAGGCAGCAGCAAGGGTGGTGATACCCTCCCTCGTTACTAAGGGTAGGGCTAGGACAAACCTAGTGTAGACCTTAGGGAAGTCCACCAGAACCGCTGGTAATCTGAACCCCAAGGGCATTGACGCTTAGCAAGAACTGTGGGGAGAACAGTACCCAAGACACTGCGTGCTGGACGCGGTCTCTCCTCATGGCTGCCTCACCGAAATGGTGTGTAGGCGGGCATGAGCACAACATCAGAGGGAAGGGCCTGAAGTTGTTTATGTGCTCATAAAAGAAATAGTGAAAAGACTGGCGTATGCAAAGTAACTATGAGGAAATGCTGAATATGTACACAAAAGTATTTACAATTGGTGCCACAGTGTGCTTACAAAAAGAAAAACATGTGCATCAATTATAATAGTAGAGACTCCTTATGTACCAGTGTCAACTATGGCACTCCATATATAAAAATCACAGCTGCTGAATAGCAGACAAAAATCATGTATTTAAAAAATTCCACATTGCGAGTCCAATGCTCCTTAGGGAAATACAAAAAACAAATTCAGTGAAAACATGTCTAAATCTCCACCATGTGGCGGATGATGCTCAAAATACAGTTACTTTTCAATTTCAGTGCCTCTATGTATCATTGCATACAACTATCGCAGTTTAACTGTACAATCCCACAATCCTCCAACTTTTGCAGTGTGAATATAACCAAAACTCCACCAAGTGGTGGATAACGCTAAAAATACAGTTACTTTTCAATTTCAGTGCCAACCACAGGACTAATTAGTACACCTACCATAGTTATCATTATCGCCACAATACGTTTTGGGCCCTTCCATGTCACAGGCACTTGGTAAGGCAGCGTTTTTATCAGGAGACCTGGGGGAACGCTGGGTGGTAGGAAATTTGTGCTGGCCCAGTGATTCTACAACTGTCTCATACAGAAATGTGAGGAAAATTTGACTTTTTACCTAAATTCGAGGTTTGCAAGGGATTCTGGGTAAGAAAACATTGGGGGATCCATGCAAGCGACAGCTCCCTGGACTCCCCCGAGTGTCTAGTTTTCTGAAATGTCTGGTTTTGGTAGGTTTCCCTAGATGGCCGCAAAGACCGGGACCAAAAACGCATGTGCCCCCCTTGCAAAACCAGGTTGTTTTGTGAAAGATAATTTTGATGTCTCCAATATATGTTTTGCGCCCTTCCCTGTCGCAGGCACTTGGCCCACCCACACGATTGAGACACTGCTTTTCTTGGGAGACTTGAGAGAACACTGGGTGACAGGAAATGTGTGGCTGCTTGTAGATTACAGGACTTTTCCTCATTGAAGTGCATAGGAAAAAGTGTTTTTTCGGCAAAGTTTGAGCTTTGCATGGGATTCTGGGGAACAAAACCTGGGGACAGCTATGCAAGTCACCCCACCATGGACTTCTCACAGGGTCTAGTGTTCAAAAATGTGTTGTTATGTTGGGTTTCTCTAGGTGCCAGCTTAGTTGGGGCCCAAAATCCACAGCTACCCACATTACAAAAACACATTGTTTTTCAGTGAAAAATTTGATGTATCTATGTTGCGTTAGGTGCCTTTTCATGTCGTGGCCACTTGTCATGCCCACACAAGTGAGGCACTGTTGTTTTCGAGAGAATTCAGGGAACGCTGGGTGGTATGAAATTTGCCTGCAGATTCCAGGAATTTTCCTCACAGAAATGCAAGGAAAATGTGTTTTAAGGCACAATTTGAGCTTTGGACAGAATTCTGGGTAAAAACACCTGGTGAGAGCCATGTTAGTCGCCCATCCTTGACTCCCCCAGGTGCCTAGCTTTCAAAAATGTTCTGGTTTGGTAGGTTTCCCTAGGTGCCGGCTGAGCTGGGGCTCTAAATCCACAGCTACCCACATTGCCAAAAACAAATCATTTTTCAGGGGAAAAATGTGATGTTCTTATGTTGCTTTTGGCACCCTTTCATGTTGCATGCAATTGGCCTACCCACACATGTGAGGCCCTGTTCTTCTCAGGAGGCTTGGGGGAATGCTGGGTGGTAGAAAATGTGTAGCTGCCTGCAGATTGCAGGACTTTTCCTCACAGAAATGCAAGGAAAATATGTTTTTAGACATAAATTGAGCTTTGCACTGGTGAAAGCCAAGCAAGTCACCCCACCCTGGACTCCCCCATGAGTCTAGTTTTAAAAAATGTGCTGATTTGGTAGGTTTCCCTAGCTGCAGCTGAGGTGCTTTGCAAAAAACGTATCGTTTTTCAGTGGAAAAATGTGATATGTCTACATTGTGTTTGGCACCCTTTCATGTCGAGGGCACTCGGCATACCCACACAAGTGAGGCACCATTTTTCTCGGGAGACTTCAGAGAATGCTGGGTGGTAAGACATTTCTAGCTGCCTGCAGATTCCAGGACTTTTCCTCACAGAAATGCAAGGAAAATGTGTTTTTTTAGGCAATTTGTTTTAAAATCAAGGCATGACATATGACAAAAACCAAACCACGCGTACATTGGCAATATAGTTACAATACAATTATACTTGAGGCATAATCATCACAAAACAACCATTGCAGTCTCCGTTTAAACGTATTCATATCTCATTCACAATATCTTGCCTCGTTCTTGGAGGTTCACATTTCCCTCCCCTGTGGACGTTCCATTGCTCCCAAACTTGCGTCCATTTATTGGGGCAGCCCCTAGCTTTGTATATGGACTTTTCCGTGACCATACACAAGTCCATATGTTTGCCCCACTCCTCTATGCTCGGTGGGCTCTGAGCCCTCCACAGTCTCGCGATGTTTCTTTTTGCCACCATCAGCCCCATGGTAACCCATATTCGCTCCTTGGAGCCCAGGTCAGTAGGGCTCCATACATTCAGGATGATATTACAATCTATCTTCTGCCCCAACACTCTTTCCATAAGTCTCACTACTGCCTCCCAATATCCCTGGATAATCATGTATTCCCAGAGAGTGTGAACAAAGGTTCCCTCCTGCCCACATTGCCTTACACAGCCACCATCTGAACTATATCCCATACAAACCAGTAAAGGCCCAGACAAGTAGTATCTATGGAGGAGCTTCAGCTGTACCAGGCGAAGCCTGGAGGAGATGGCCACCTCACGAGGGGAGGCCACCGCCGCCAGCCACTCTTCGTCCTCCAATGCCGCTACATCGTGGTCCCATTTAGCCCTCAGCTGGATCAGGGGATCTGCCATGCTGTTGATCAGCTTTTTGTAAATAAGTGAGATGGCCTTCTCCGGTAGATCGCCATCTAAAACTCTATCCTCGAGTGGGGAGGACTCGGGAGTGTACTGCCTCTAGGGATAACCGCAAGTAAGGCATGTCGAATTTGGAGGTACCTAAAATGTTCAGATCGCGCTAGTTCGTATTCCTGCTGCAGCTGAGGAAAAGGGATTACCTCACCTGATTTCCACAAAACTCCCACCTTGGATATGCCTATGAGGTCCCAGCGATCGAAGCCCCTCGAGCGAATCAGCCTGCCCAATTGTTCGCTATGCCAGAGTGGTGTAGCCTGTGTAATTTTCCCCTCCCATCCCAAATTTTTGGTAGCCACTTTCCACACATGTACAGCGTGCCCAGTGGGGCCAGTCAAAGCTGGCTTCAACGACTGCACATATAGAGCCCCCTCAAAACTGCCTCCCGGTAGGAGCCATCTATCAATCTGTAAGGCCGGGTCGCCCTGCGGCCTGTACATACATTGGTTGATGGCTGCAAGGTGTGATGCCCAATAATAGTTTCTAATGTCCGGAAGCCTGATGCCCCCATCGAACCATCCTAGCGTGAGCTTATGTGTTGCGATACGAGGTGGCTTACCCTCCCACAACAGGTCCCGAATAATACAATCGATTTCTTTGACGTACGAGGATTCAACCGGGTGTGGGGTGTTATGCAGAGCATACAAGAATCTGGGAAGGGACATCATTTTAAATAGGGCCGCACGCCCCAAGAGGGACAACGGGAGCGATTTCCAATGTGAGACATCAGACTTGAGATGCACTAGGGGCGGCAGGAGGTTACGATCATAGAATCTGGACGGGTCCTAAGAGACCCAGATCCACAGGTATTTGAAGTTGTCAGTAGCTTCCACTAGCTGAAATCCCCAAGGGAGCGGAGGCCTCTCTCCATAGAGGACATAAAGCACCGATTTGGTCCAGTTTATGGTATAACCAGCATATCTACCAAACACCTGAAATATGTTCAGAACCCTGTTTAGGGATGCAGCCGGTGAGGCTAGATAAAGCAAGATATCGTCAGCATATAGCGATATACGATCTTCCCATCCAGAGGTCCATTTGAGGCCCCTGACAACGGGGTCCTTGCGGACCCACATTGCCAGTGGCTCAAGGGTCAGGGCAAAGAGAAGCGGGGACAGGGGGCATCCCTGCCTGGTGCCCCTGCTGAGAACAAAAGTGGAAGATTTCCTGTTGTTGACCACTACTTGGGCTAGTGGTTGTTGGTAGAGGAGTTGAACCCAACTGATAAATTCTGGACCAAAACCCAATTTATGGAGGACTGCGAACATATAGGGCCACTCGATGGTGTTGAATGCCGCAGCGGCGTGTAGAGAAACAACAACAGCATCCTCTCTAATTGTGGCGGCACGGCACAACACACCATGGAGCCTGCGCAAGTTGAGGGAGGTGTTTCTAGCGGGCATAAAACCCGACTGGTCCGGTGGACCATATGGGTAACGGCCCTCAGCAAACGAGAGGCAAGGACCTTTGACAGGATTTTTGCTTCGCAATTGAGCAACGAGATAGGTCTGTAGGAGGAACACTTGTTACTTGGTTTGCCCACCTTATGAATAACAATGATGTTAGCAAGCCTCTGATCCTCGGGCAGTACCCCCTCCATCTTACTTTCATGAAACATTTTGGTGAGATAGGGTGCTGTTATGCTCGCGGTAAGTTTAAACAGTTCAATGGGCAAGCCGTAAGGGCCCGATGCTTTCCCGCCTCGTAAAGCTTGGATGGCTTTTTTGACCTCTGTAACTGTGATTTCCAGGTCAAGGTCAGAACACTCTTCCGCAGTAAGCGAAGGCAATGAGATATCCCGCAGCAAAGAGGAAACCTCCTCCTCCGTGTGCGGCGTTTGGGACGTATATAGTGCCTGATAATATTGGCCGAATGCGTCAGCAGTGTCTTGGGGGGCGGTGAGGCGGGAGCGGGAGTCTGTCTCTATCTCAACCACAACACGATGAACCTGATCTCTGCGGTCTAACCAAGCCAACAATTTACCAGCCTTATCACCAACATCATAAATTCTGCTGAGCGTGGCCCTATGATGCGATTTGGCGGCCTCAGTGGCCAAGTCTATGTATTCCTTACTTTGATACGCAGCTTCTGTCGCACCTCTACCGAGTCATGTACTCGTAATGATTCCTCTAAGTGCAAGATTTCCCCCTCCAAGTGGGTCATACCTGCACATTTCTCTTTCCCCTGTCCCGAAATTTGGGCCTGCCCACCCCCCGTATAACAGCCTTGTAGGCCTCCCAGAGCGTCTTTGGTGAATCTACCGACCCTTTGTTCTCCTGGAAGTAGAGGTCTGTGTCGCTGAAAATCTTGTCTCTGATTTGGGGAGTCTTAAGATACCAGGGGTTAATCGGAGCCGTACGGCCAGCTGTAGGCTCCCCCACCTCCAGGCGACACAGGATGGGTGAATGGTCGGAGATTCCCCTGGCCAGGTGTTGTATTTCCTTTATGCTGTCAAGTTGGTTTGCTAGCGTCAGGACATAATCTATACGGGACATACTACGGTGTGCGCCCGAGTAGAAAGTGTATTGTTGCTCTATCGGGTGCAGTCTCCTCCAGACATCCACCAGGCCCATAGCCCCAAGAAAGCTGTGGATCCGCATGCGGGAGGGCGGCAAGGCCCTCTGGGGCCATCGATCAAGGGAATCGGAGACAATGGAATTGAAGTCGCCCCCAATCAACACTCTGCCATCCGGCAATCCTAAGAGGAGATCTCCAAGGTCTGCAAAAGCCTGGGTGTGCAATCCCGGCGGCACATAAACAGAAAGGAGATTCAATGTACGCCCCTCCCAGGTCCCCGAGGTGGCAACAAATCTACCAAGGACGTCGGTGCGAACAAGGTCGATTGTCATGGGGAACGATTTTCGGACCATTATACCCACTGCCCGGGAGCCAGATCCAAAGGCCGAGTGCGCCACCAATTGAAAACCCCATCGCGACATGGCCTTACAGGCATTTCCGAGCAAGTGTGTTTCTTGTAAGAGGACTACATCGGGGGAGTGTCTTTTCAAAAATTGGAGCACTATGCCCCGCTTGATCTTGTCCCCCAGCCCGTTGACATTCCACGATAACAACCTGAGCCCTTGTCTAGTTGCCGTGCCCATCGTGTCCCAGGGTATGTTTAATCAGTCGCAGGGGGAGCCTCCCATGAATGCCCCAAGGGGGGACCACATCAGTGAACCGCTTCCCCTTCATGGACAAAAATACCAAAAGCATGTGACCAGTGATTGCCGTTACTCGGAGCCTGTCATACTTGTCATACCTGTTAAACATGAAACAAAACAAACTAAAACATCCCCCCCCATCCTGCGCAAGAAAAAAAGCTCTGAACAACACTCTGAATGTGATTCATGGCGGAGAGACGCTACGAATAGGATGCCCACCCCCCATACGCACAGACCTCAACCCCCCCTCCCTGCAGCCCTGCATGGCGGAATCAAAACCTCCCGCCCCCCCAACTTGCAGAGTGCCTATCACCCACCCCTTAAACTTAAAGGTGCGTGTAACCAGACGGGCACCCGCCCCGGACACAAAGCCAATTGAATAATCCTTTGATAATAAACTGAACATCTTAGCTAATACATTGTGAAAGCTGAACAGGCATTCCCCATTGATAGTTCGGTCCCTTAAGCACAGTTCGGCAGTGGGTTCGGCTACTAAAGGGATTTATCCGCAGCTCAGTCCAACCAGTTGACAAATAGGGCCCACCACCCCCGCAAAATGATTATACCGACCAATCATCCGACCCCTCCTGTTGCCGCTTCCTGCTCACATGACGGGGAGCCTCCTTTGGATCACGCCGGACCCTCTAACCGCCAGGTTTATGGGTGCGATTGTTTTGTCGTCCCGCCAAGCACCAGCCGTCCAGCCAGTCCCATGCCTCCTCAGGGGTGGCGAAGAACCAGGCCTTTCCGTCCGACTCCACCCTCAGCCTGGCCGGGAAGAGCATTGCATATTTGAGATCCTTTTCACGGAGTGCACGTTTGATGTCCAAGAAGCTGCGTCGCTGTCGTTGTACCTTGAGGGTAAAGTCCGGGAAGAAGGTCACTGTGCTGTTTTGGAACTCGAGCGGGGGCGCCCCCACGCAGCCTGCAGAATGACGTCCCTATCTCTATAGTTGAAGATTCTGGCAACTATAGGTCTCGGAGGGGCCCCAGGCCTCGGTCGGCCTCCAGGCACCCGGTGTGCCCTTTCCACTGAAAAGAAATTAGAGAGCCTGGCTGGTTTGAGATAGGTTGTGATGAGTTCCTCTACAAACAAATCTGCTGCCGGTTCCTCTGCTTTTTCAGGATACCCCCAGTATGCGGACATTGTTGCGTCTGGAGCGCCCTTCATATTCGTACAACTGCGCCTCCAGTTTGGCCGTATGAGCTTGAAGGTCTGTCACCTTATGTTGCAGGTCAGAGGTGTCGGTGACAAGCGAGCTTGCTTTTATCTCCACCTCCTTCAATCTAGTGTTCAGTGAACGCATGTCAGCTCTGATAAGGGAGACCTCCGTAGAAACCGAATCTATCCTCGACTCCAGTGATGTACGGACCGTGGAGATGGCTATAAGGATGTCCTGAAGCGTTAAGTCCTTTGCCCCCTCTTCCGGTTGCTGCTTATCTGATTGGGCGTCGCTTCCCTTCTGAGCTGCTCCGGGGCCCTTGTCCCATGCAAATTTGTCCAATTTGGCTTGGATTGCAGCCTTGGCGTGGCGTCCCCCAGCCATGTTCGGACCACCCCCGGCAGCAAGCGAACAGGGAGAGAAGAGAGGGGCAGACGGGTCGTAAGAGGCCCACCTCACAACGCGTCCCAACAAAGCCCTTTGCTCGGGCCTCTAGGTATTGTTGGTGGGCTGTGTGCGACTGGGCCTGTAGGAGAGACAGAGGGACTGTGCGCAGTGTACCAGGGGGTCCGGAACTACAGTGATGCACGATCTTGCAGGTAGGCAGCAAAATGTCCGGTAGACAGCTGAGCGCTGTAGTGCGAAGGCACCCCCACACGCGCCCAAATCGTCCAACCCGAGGTCTGTCCCAAGTCTCTAGCCCCGGGTGGACAACGCCGGCTGATAGGAGCTATACGGGCAGTATTTAAAGAGAGGAAATCCTGGGGCGGGGAAATGCGCACGGTTTGATTGCCCTCCCCCCACTCCTCCCCTCCCCCTCCCCCCTCCCTCCTCCCCCTCCCCCTCTCAGTCGCGCGAAGCATCAGACTGCAGGACGGGAAGCACAATTCCCCCGGCCTCCCCACCCACTGCTCCAGGGGGCATGGGGGGGCCACGATACCTCCTCTCCATGTCTCGGCCAAACTGTCCGTTCCAGCCGTGCCGACCCACTGCAGCGGGGAAAGGGCGGAGATTACAGGCTGTCGCTGAACACAACAACGGGGGCCCCCAGAGTCACAGGGAGCACACCGCCTCCACCACAAAGGCTACCACGAGTTAGGCAGAAATGTCCCGGGAACTGGGCAGGGAGCGGGGGTTAATTGTACGTACCGCCGTTGACTGCACAAACACAGAGGCCGCCTCGCCCGCAGCACCACCGAGGTCACCGAGGCCCAGACGCCCCCCTCCTTCTCTCACACGGAGGGTCCCTAGTGTGTGCAATTCCAGAGCTAACGGCACTGCAGGGCTCGGTCAGGCCCCACTCCAGGGTGAGAGGCGGTCGCAGGTCCCACGGCAGGGCGCAGGCCGCGGCGGGCTCTCCTCCCCGAGACACCGCGGGCCCAAGCTGCCCCCGGTCCTCACATTGGGCGTGCCCAGCCCGGGCCAGCAAGAAGCACCACCTGTAACGTACTGGAGCTCCGGGCCCCGCCGAGTAGCAGATGGGTGCAAGCACGGCAAGGCGTTCCGACGTTGCAATCCGGGGCCGAGTTACCAGCGTCGATCGGGGCCCGCGCGCCCCTCCTCCAGCGCCGACGCCACTGCTACGAGCCAAACGCATCGTCGAGTCGATCTTCAGCACCGCCAGCCGGAATCGGCCGCGACACAGCTCGATCGACTCCCGTGGTGATCAGGGAGTCAAATCTGCAGTTTTGTTCAGCTTTCACTGCGGCTGTATGGACGGATTTTCACCGGAGCGGGTGCCTTCGGTCGGAGCCGCCTCAGAAAGCGGCCATGTTGCTCAGCGGTTGGCCACGCCCCCTTTTTAGGCAAAATTTGAGATTTGCACAGTATTCTGGGTAAAAAAAACCTGGTGAGAGCCACACAATTCACCCCATCCTGGACTCCCCTGGGTGTTGATTTTTCAAAAACAGGCTGGTTTGGTAGGTTTCCCTAGGTGCGGCTTAGCTGGGGCCAACAAACCATAGCTACTCACATTGCAAAAAACACATAATTCTTCAGTAGAAAAATGTGATGTTCCTATGTTGCGTTTGGCGCCCTTTCATGTTTTGGGCACTTTCCCTACCCACATAAGTGAGGCCACATTTTTATCAGGAGGCTTGAGGGAACTGTGGGTAGTAGGAAATTTGTGGGTGTCTACAGATTTCAGGAGTTTTCCTCACAGAAATGCAAGGAAAATGTGTTTTTAGGCAAAATTTGAGCTTTGAGCTTTTCATATGATATCATATTGCAGCACTTGTTCTTTGTGCACCTCTACCTGCTAGCCTTGAATTTTTGACAATCCCTGCAGTCTTCAGTCAGGCACGCAACATTGATGACAGCACCCCTATTCGGAAAATTGTTTCAGCACCACTAGAACAGAGTTAAGCCCGAGGCAATAGTTCGGTGCCATCCATGGAATCTATCACCAGGCAGGCCCTGTGTTTATGTCCTAACAAATGGCATGAATTTTACTACTTGCAGTTGAAGGAGCCAGCTTTCAGCAAACCAGTGAGTTTATTATGTAGGCTGTATGCTAGCCATTTTTCAGGCCACAAAGACAGCACACAGGGCTGAGGCCAGGACTTAGGAGGAGTAAGACGGGCTGTAAACTCTTGGCGAAGGAAATGACATGACAAGACAGCCCAAGTCCATTGTGAAAAACTGTAAAAATGCTTGCAGGCTCTCGCTTGCATGTAAATAACTTTTCACAACAATAGTACATCAGTAAAACAGCTGTTTAAATGATCCTCCTAGGAGAGAGAGGGCCGCTTGATGTGCCTGGTGTTGTAAGTGGTACTTGGGGTTAGGGGTGATTTATGTCACTTGAATAAGTTAACTATCGGCGTTGCACAACACTCTTCCGCCCTACAATGAACGCCAGCACAGGCTCAGGTGAAGTCAGCTGCATATATGAAGTGATAGTTTAGGCTCGAGTTCCAGCTGCATATTGTCTAGATCACCATCTGCCAAGGAGCTGAACAAGGCTAGGCATGTTACCTTCTCTGGCAGAATCCTTAGCCTTCCTATTCAACTGATATGTTATTGGCTGGGCAGGCTCTGGCCTGCTACCATGTGGACCATGACAGCAGAATTAATGTACCTCCTAGGCCGCTTCTACATTAGCGAGTATAGAATTTTGAACTAAATTATATACAAGAGGAAAGAATTGTGCTATGGATCAAAGGAGTCTGTAGTATAGGAGATAACAGTTTAGACAGTCAGTTTATTTCTTTTCCAATATCGAAAAGCTACGTTTCTATACTGTTCCCACACGTGCACCCAAAGCAAGACCTCAAAATTACGGTGCACCAAGCTCAAACCACGCACTGCAAAATACCCCCTGCACTTCCAATCAAAATCGGCTGCAGTACCCACGCTTTCTGTCCAAGAGTGACTTTCAGCCAGTTCTGTTTTTCATTTAGCAGCTGTAAGCACCAATCATGCTGGGAATGGGAATTAGAGTTTCACTTTTGCAATATAAGTATAGGCCTACAGGGGCGTGGCTAACACCCGAAGATGACGGTCGAATAGACGAGAGGTTCCTGACCAGGGGCTCAGTATCCTCTCCGCATCGGCCCATTTTCCAAGACATCAGCTCAAGCCCTCAAAACAGAGTGTTTAAACTACTATGAGGAGCCCACAACTCGTTTTTGGCGCAGAATAAACAGCCGTAAACTGAAGAATGCAGCAGATACAAGACCCTGGCAAAATGGCGGACCCCGGCTCATGCGGAAGAAATTGACGGCCAGAGTGACACCCGACTTCTATCCTGGACATCTGGAGCTGTTGGAAGTCCATGGTACTGCCGTATCACACTGAAATCCCGGTTGGCAGTGGAGAGGCCCGGGACGGCGCTGCCATGGCCGGCGCTTTCTTGCGGAGTCCACTAGACACCGAGCCTTGTGTCCGCGCTGTGGAGGGTGGGCTTGCCTGTGCGGATGAGGAGGCTCACCAGGCCGATGAGGAGCTCCTAGAGGCCTTGACTTGTGACCGCAATCCTGGATAGTGGGCTGCCCCGCCTAGACTCGTACGCCCTGCTGCTCCAGTGAGTACTCGGCCTTTGGGCCATGGCGGGAAGAGGTGAATTCATTGGGACGACCTGGCCAGGCAGGGAGGCGACTGCCATCTGGGGAGCGGGGCCTGGATCGTGGCTCCCCCAGATCCGTAACTAACCCTTGAAGCGGCACGCCTGAGCCTACTGCGGCGCGGATGCATCGGCTATCCCTGCCGTCCCAACAGGCATTTGATCCACGCACTCGCTGCGACGAACCTGCGGAGGGGAGGGGGCTGTGGCCTAGGCCGTGAGCCTCACATCCAGCGACAACACACGCGGCACCAGTGAGACCCATCAAGGCTGCTTGCAGGATGGCTCCCTACTTGACATACAACCTGAGGGCTGCGGTCCATGTTGTTGGGAACTCGGCTGCCCAATTGAAGATCTGAGTGCCTAAAAAGACTGTCGAACAGATTATTGACAACTTGGGCCCCCTGCACAGGCACAATTCACCTGTAAATCTATAGGACACAAGCAAAACTCCCAGTAGACTAACACTGAAGGAAGATTTGGTGTAGCAGGCTACGATCAGGACCCTACCAAGGCCTAATACATCACTGGAGTCTCCCCCTGCCCTTCATTAACAACAGAGTTAACCCCAAATCCAAGTGGATCGACCCTCACGTGTGGTGTAGCGGTGCACTGTAAACACCTTGACCCACAGCAGCTCCCTGCAGATTGAAATCAACAAGATACTGCCCATGCACCACCCTTGAAAGAACGCAAATTCCTATGCATCCAATGCCTCAAGATTACCAAAAACAAGGGCAAAAACATTGACAGGACACAGATCCGAGGCAAGTAGAACCACAAATCCGCACAGAGGAAATCACCGAAACATTACTAGTAGATTGAGAGACACACACCGTAGCCTTTCCTCAGAACTAAGAAAGTGTAGCCGCAGAACAATGGGACGAACTAAAGGAAAATAACAAGACCTCGAGGGAACAGCATATAATGACATGAATGCTCCCCCTACCAGCATAACAACAGAAATAGTGCCCCCCACTGCAGGCAGTTTACAGCCAGACAAATTAGCTCTTATCCTGCAAGAAATAAGGGAACCTCACACAGTAATGGAGCAGCAATTTGGCTCGCTTGCTACTGAGGTCACCCTAATCAGGGCTGACCACAGGAAACTCATAGACAAGGTGAATGCCAGCACAGCAAAATTACAAGATCTAGCCCCATGGCAAAAAGAGTACTCTGGGATAGTGGAACACCTTCAGCACCAAGTCGCGATACTGCAAGAATGGATGGAAGACGCAGAAGGGCGATCACGCCGCAACAACATCCACATAGTAGGTCAGCCAGAGAACAGTGAAGGCCAAAATACAACACTATTAATAGAATCTTGGCTGCGAACAATAATGCCACCGGGAAGATTATCCAAAACCTTTGTTGTAGAGAGAGCCCACAGAGTCCCTACTAGGAGAAGAGCACCCGGGATGCCGCCTCGAAAAAACAGCCATCAAGCGTGATAACGTACACATTTCATTATTCCCGGACTACACTATACAGGTCCAGAAGAAGCGCGCATCATATCACGGCATCAAGCAATATCTTCAACAATCACTTAATCTGAAATTTGCCCTCCTCTATCCAGCTAAGTTCAAGATCATCCATGACCATAAAAGCAACTACTTCAACACTTCAGCCGAGGCCTTAGACTGGATCAAACACACCTTTCCCGAGTTGCCCATAGATATGGCCCTCAGGCAGAATTTGGAACCTAAGACCAGAAGACGACAACCACAGAATCGGCGCCCGAAATCATGAAGACACGAAGAGGACCTAGCACCCACATCTGCTCAAATGCTGGAGGGGCAACGCTCAGCTCTACTATCCGCAGACACATTCCACGCAAAACAAGACTAATCACAGACGATGAATCCTTCACTGGCGACACGGTCCAATCGGAATCGGACAACAGCCAACCACTCTTCCCATCCATGACAAACAAATTCTTGAACTGAGAACAAGGGCCACTTAATTATTGCCATCCCACGGGTCGATGTGAGAACCATCCCCCCTACTGCTTTGGGGCAAGGACTAAACAGCATAAGAAATATAATGTCGCCACAAACTCCTGTGGGCACCCAGGAACAAGGTGAGAAGTCCACAATAGACTACCAGGTGCGCTGCTCTCTGCTGACTACTCTGGGTTCCCTTAACAGGCAAAGTAATTTTGGACCTTTACACTTAGCTTCCACTACAGAAGCCCATATAAACTAGAGGCTACATAAGACTGTTACAAAGGGGCAACTGCTCAATGCTTACGGACATTACTCTTTGATGCCACTGTGGGGGGCGGGCCGGGGCCCTGGGGTGGTAAATCACACCCCCTAAAAGATACCTACCCGGGAACTTCTGGGAGATCCCATGCACTGTTATACCACTATGACCCCTTTTGCAGATGCATGTTCTGCAACCATTTGGTTTATGAAAGTTGTATATAATATTTGGTTGAACAAAGATCTATAGTTGGATCTAATATTGGGTTATTTAAGGGAAATGCTGACGGGCGCTATAACTTTTCCACTCAGAATCAACCGACACAGAAACATACTCCTAACATTATACAAGAGAAGCGAACATGGAGCCAACACAACAATATAATTGCATTACCTGGAACGTATGAGGTACGGGCTCATCACACAAAAGGCACAGAATTCACGCACAGTTAGCTAGGCGGAAAGCACCTATAGTGCTACTGCAAGAGACCCACCTAACGACAGAAGAGGTCACCAAATTACAAAGGAAGTGGAGGGGGCAATTGTATGCTACAACAAACTCCACGTTTGCCCGAGGTGCTGCGATATGGATACGGTCAGGGATTCCATTTAAGGCACATGAGAAACGTATTGACAAAGAGGGCAGATATATTTTGGTTCGTGGCACTCTAGATGGTAGCCCACTAGTGATAGGAAGTCTATACGCCCCTACTGTAGATCAGGAAGCATTGTACGTCCAGTTGGGAACAGTGCTAGTGGACTGGACCCTGTTCCAACGGATACTAAGGGGCGATTACAATGCAGTCTTAGACACCACACTAG
The DNA here is from genome assembly GCA_963921515.1 of Calotriton arnoldi. NCBI lineage: Eukaryota > Metazoa > Chordata > Amphibia > Caudata > Salamandridae > Calotriton > Calotriton arnoldi. Next base: position 818,047 of record CAWUFW010000304.1, read on the forward strand.
ACCGATCCCATCCCCCTCTCCCTGGAGCCGCCTCGGTATGCCAAGCTAAATTGTTACAGATCTGGTCGCATGGGTGGTCCCTGAGGAAAGTATGGCATAGCCATAATGCGGGCATGCGAGAATACTCATATTACTCATCCGCACATGAGTTCCCACATGGAGACTAGACCCTCGCCTCCTAGAAGATGGGGTGTTCAGAGGCACTATGGTAGCCACCATTACGATTACGATTATTTCACTGAGAATGCTGGTGCGGCCTCCTCGATAGGGGTGGAGTGGGAGGCGTTCAAAGTGGTAATACAAGTTCAGTCATGGGCGCTCGCCAAAACGTCAACAAGGAACTAAAACAGGTAGAAGTCACCTTAGGCAGACTCAAACGCGAAGCAGTCCAAAACCCAGTTGCCAAAACAGCTCTCCAAGAAGGCTGTATAAAATGCACAGAAGTTCTAGAGCAATTGCGAGCTATAGATTATCGAGCATGTACGCAAAAAGTTCATACAGAAGCAGACAAACCAGGTACACTATTAGCACGTCTCCTTAGGAACGCTCCCCTCACCATGCCGATAGCTGAAATAACTACACCACACCAGACTCGTGCCACCACGCAAGATGAAATAAACAAGGCCTTCTCCAATCACTACAAGCACTTTACACCACCCCACAGAAAACAAATTCGCAGGAACTCCACACCTTCTTGGCCTCCATGAAGCCAACCTTAAATATCAGCAGAAGACCGAAAGATTCTAGCCGCTCCAATAACATCGGCTGAAATATCTGCAGCAATTAAAGATCTTCCCAAAAATAAAACTCCAGGTATAGACGGCTTACCAGTGGAGTTATACGCCACATACGCCCAAAAGTTGGCCCCCTGACTTAAGAAACTTTACCAAGAGGTGTACAAAACTGGATCCTTACCCCCCCACCACAGTACAGGCCTTAATAACCTCACTGACCAAACCTGGTAGGGATCCCACCAAACTCTCTGCATATCGCCCGCTCTCTATACTAAATACAGAATATAAAATACTTAGTAAAATTGTATCCACTCGTCTTCAATCCCTACTACCAAGTTTAATACATACTGACCAATGCGGATTCATACCAGCACGGAACACATCCCTCAACATACGCAGACTGTGTAACATAATGTTCGCCTGCACCACAGATATGCCCGAAGCGGGGTGCATCTCACTCGATATCTGCCAAGCCTTTGATACTCTAAGCTGGGACTATATGTTAACCGCCCTACAGAGATTTGGAATTCCCTTGGAATTTACACAATGGATCCAGATACTATACCATTCCCCAACAGCCAGGGTACCCACTGGTCACGCATATCACAAGTATATCAAATACAAAGGGGCACGAGCCAGGGCTGTGCCCGCTCGTCCATGTTATTTGTGCTTGCACTTGAGCTTGAGCCCCTGGCCCATAGATTGCGGACTGTTTCCAATAGCTGGGGTTTTGCAATTAATCATACCCTCCACGCAATATCCCTTCATGCAGATGATATTATATTATACTCCAGAAACTTGCAGGATAATCTAGACACGGTAGTGCAAATCTTTACCCAGTTTGAATCTATCGCAGTTCTCGCCCTTAACTACGAGAAATCATATGCGTTCCCCTTTCGGAACGAGCTCAACATGCAAACTATTCCCTTCGGTGACCGAAGTATAATGGTTGCCCCCTCTACCTTTTGATATCTAGGGATACAAATCTACAGAAGCCTGCGGGACCTCATCAAAGGGAATTTACAAAAAGCAGTAGGTTCCTTGAGGGCCCAGATCACCTTCTGGACATCCCCACCCCTTTCGATTTGCTGGTCGACTGGCGATATCTAAAATGGTGATGCTCCCGCAGATTCTATATTTCTTCACCAACCTATCCAGTAGTGATTCCCAAAACCATATTCAATACATTGAACACATTACTGACTGACTTAATATGGGGCACAAGCCGCCGATGTATATGCCTGGCGAAGTTACAACTCCCGACGGATGCCAGAGGGATGGGGCGCCCGATTTTCACACATACTGCTCAGCAGGCCAACTGCAGTGGCTCTCATACTGGTTAGTGGGCCATAATCTGCATGAAATAGCCTACACGAATCAGATGATCGCTCAGGGTACATTACACACCTTACTGTGCCCATGCAGCACTGGCCCACTTTCGGCGTCAATGCTGCTCAGGAATGCACTTGCTTACTGGAAGCAAGCATTAAAATACACAGCAAATGCTCCAGCTTACGCTCCTAATATACCACTCCTAGGTATTCCAACCACATTTTGGGACTCTCACAAACCGTAGACTATCGCCATGGTCACAGGCGGGAGTATATACCATAGGAGACCTGTTTGGGGATGGGATGCTATTGACACATACAGACTTCATAAATGAACAGGGGACTACAGGAGCACTGTTTCTATTACATGCCAACCTAGTACGTTACATTAAACGACATTGGGCACCTCAGGGGACAGAACCTGCCATGAACGAACTAGTTCACGTAATATACCTCATCGGAACGGGAAGACACCTAATCCGCTGGTTTTATTGAGGGATTTGCGCGCATCAACCATCCCCCCTGATTCAAGTACGCCTCAAGTGGGAACGAGACATTAATCGGCCACTCTTAGATAAAGGATGGAAAACAATATTGGAATACCCCAAACGAGTATCTTGTAATACAAGTTTTAAATTCATACAATATATGATGACTCAAACACCACACAAGTTACACTCTATCTACCCAGCATCACGGCGGCCTGTCCCAGATGTGCAGAGCAGGATGCACACTTAACCCACATGATATGGTCCTGCAGCGGCTTGCAAAATTATTAGGGTGGGGTGGTGGTGACCTAGGGGGAGGTGGTGGGCGATCTGGGGTGGCAATCGGAAGATACATGCATACTGGGCCTCTACCCGCGGCGGAAGGGACAAGAAGTTCAGGCTAAATTTTCGGACCTAGCTCTTATCCTAGCGAAGAGATGTATCACAAGGAGATGGAAATCTTCAATCCCCCTAAAATACAGTCCTGGAAGGAAGAAGTCGAAAGGTGGGGGTTAGAGGAAAGCTTGGCCATTCGCAGAGACAAACGTAGGGGACTTCAGAAGAGGCCCATAGCTATGAGCTGGGACATCTTATTAGAAACCTTCAAAGCATTAGATGTACTAAATATAACATCCCGGAAGGTCTGCTGGTCATAATTCAGGAGCTACATAGAGGGAATTGGGCGCAGATTATTAAGGATACGGTGGGGTCCTTGACATCGAAAATAGCTATTGAGAACGGACTTAGACAGGGCTGTGTGCTGACCCCCTTACTCTTTGCCATATTCCTAGCAGATTTGCCCTTGGCCTTAGAGGTTGATAGAAGTGCCAGCACGAAAATGAATGGTAAACAATTATCATGCCTATTGTATGCAGATGATCTAGTAATTTTCGACCAGACCGAGTTAGGCCTTCAAAGGAAGCTAAATGCATTCAGAGAGTACTGTGTGTCAAAGCATTTAACTGTAAACTTGGACAAAACCAAAATTCTATGCTTTGGTAGAAGAGACCCCAGGTGTAGTTGGTTTTTAGGCCCATTAAAATTAGAAATTGTGAGTGAGTACAAATACTTTGGCGTCTGGTTTGATAGTACCCTAAAGTGGCACACGCATTTAGAAGCCCAGAAAGCAAAGGCCTTTACATCGGTATGTGGGTTGAAAAAATGTAATCGGGACTATGGAGACATGTCCCTTAGACCGTTGTTAAAGGCTTATAGCGCGATGATACCTCCTCAAGTACTGTACGGAGCAGACGTTCTTTACCTAAGTGGTAAAAGTGGCTGGGATTCAGAGGAAGGGAAGTGTTTAAAATCCCTATTGTCGTTACCAGGCTCAGCAATGATTCAGGCCATCAGAACTGAGCCAGGAATAATATCTTGGAGTATACAGGCTCAAGTGGCTCTGTTAAGGTTCTGGAAACGACAGGATCCCGGAGCGGTACAAAAGGTCTCTCAATGGTGTAGAAATGAGATTCAGCTTAGTAGTTTAAAATGGGCCAAGGAGACTAGAAAGAAACTGTACACGGTCTGCGAGAATTTGAAGATGAGAATCTGTCAACACTCACTTCATGCAGAAATTACTAAGAGTACACTCAGATCCCAAGGGCAGGAACTGTCTAGGAGGGTAGATGGGGAGTACCTGAGTAAGAAAAAATCGGTACAATTTATGAGAGCTACCTGGCTGAATGAAGCCTGGTACCCATACCTGGACACGTTACCTAATTATTGGCTCAGATGTGAAATTTTAAGACTGAGAATTGGCATTAACCCCTGGATGATAAATGAGAAAATAAAAGCAGAAATGATGCAGCCCGATGGCAATTGTACATGTACGCTAGGAACGAAATGTGACATTCCGCACATATTAGTAGATTGTGTAACAGTTTTAGCCCAGCGGAAATTATTTTTACGTCCCATTTTTTTTAAATATGGTACTGTATCACGGGCCATGCCTACTCACAAACATGCCTAATCTTGATATTGCAATTGCAATTGGAAGATATATGAAGGCCGTAAAGAGTTTTCTTATGGAAAGTTGAATTTGATAATGTAGGTGCTAATTGAATTGGGTTTATAGCAATTTTAAAGAATGAATTTTACCAATTTGCATTTATTTATTAATATAAATCTTTAAACTAATTTTTAACCTTTTTAATTACCTTCAGTGGGGGTGTGCTGATAATGTTTACATTGAGAAATTACGTTACTATGTAACTCATTGTATGGATATTCGTGTTGTCCTTTATTCTTTGCCCATAGGTACCTATCTTAATAGAATTATTGATGAAATTGTGATGATTTTAGGCTATTTATAAAAGTTGTTTTTATGCTGTTTGAAGACCAATGGTCTAAATAAATGTTGCCTTTTGAATTGAATTGAATTGAGATGTACTAAATTCCCAAAAGTAATGATGCTAGAATACTCGGAACCTCCATAGGCTACATAGGGACCTCCCTCAAGCCTCAGCCCGGGGTACCCAACTACCTCTTTGTCTTCTAGCACACTGTAACACCAACAAACTCGCTAGTAGCCTGAATTAGATAAACCTAAGAAGGTGTGCCATTAAGCCCTCTGTCCCACTACAGACTGTGCCTCGTGCAACCATAGGGATATTCTAGAATGTGGCAGTCTGTCAGTACCAGTTCGCCCGATCCGTGCCCGTCAGCAGGGGGCTAGGGGGAGGTTTGTTATTTTGCTGTTTTTTTTAATTTTTTCAGATAGAAGCTTATAAGCAATCGGCAGACAGGTCTCAGTCGGCCATCTTAACCGTTAATACGTTATATTCAGCTATGTCTATTGCGAGATATAATGTGAATGTACCATGCAACATGAGTGTAATAACATAATTGCTGGCTGAACCAGCCTTTACGATTGTAATAACATTGTATACACCAGATATGTCATTGTCTGAAATAACCAATAAAATTTCTATATAAAAAAAAAAAAAAAGTATAGGCCTTCAAGTCCCATAGGGTTGATGGCTGAAAAAGCAGGGCTCGGCCGAATGCCCCCTCATATGGGTCCATTTGACAGCTACAAAAGTTTTCGCTGTCTTGGATGTTCAGCATATCCTGGGCATTGAAGTGACATCACTTCTGGGGCAGTACTCTGAGTTCCCTTAAATTGGGCACTAGTAACTTTCTCCTCTTTACAGCCGTTAGAAACTGAAACGTGTAGTGTGTAACGCTATACAAAGAAAGTTATTACAATTGGCAGTTTTCTGTACCATGTGTGTGTGTAGAACTGTCCCCACAGCACCAAAGGAGTTAAGACCTGATGTTGTCCATTCTATTCTTCCCTGCCTCCTGTGTCCTTTGCCAGTGACTTTGCAGTAGGTATGTGTTATAGAAGTGGTACCAAGTGATTCCTGGGCTGTTGCAAACTGCAGTCTGGTGTGAGAGAGACACGTCTATTAGTGTTTGGTGATTAATGACATGTCAATAATAAATAATGACCATAGTAACAGCAGGAAACAAGCGTTATATTGTCTCTCCTCGTGCTTACATACCAGTCGATGGTGTACCAAGTCCACTGTGCCTCTCCCAGCGACTTTAGAAGGATTAAACGCTGAGTCGGCCCTGTCTGTATTCAAATCTGTGGCCTTCAAATTACTAGAGCCCAGCAGCTACTGAACTGTGTTGTTTGTAGCCTTACAGAACTCACTGTCTAAGGTGCTCGGAGCAGAAACCGGAGCAGTGCGGAATCACTCCTTGATTTAGAAGCACTCATGGCGGAGATGAGGGCCCAAGGCAGCTGCTACCCTCTTTTGGAAAGGCCCAGCATGACTCCTTATGTATATTGCTATGCAGCAGCACTTCTTGAGTCAGGTTTAACACGGTCACCAACTTACCTGGCTGCACGATGACGATGGAAGAAGCTCTTTTGTCTTTTCAAAGCAGTGCGCCGTGCAGCCTGCCTCTCTTTGTGCCACACGTCGAAAGGAAGAGAGAGAAACACAGCCTCCTCTGACCTCTGTGCTGTGTGACATCAGTGCACAAACAATCAGAGGCCCCTACCAACTACCGTAGCGTGTCTCTCAGCCAATCCAGATGCAGCTCCTGCTGTACAGCAGTACCTGGATTGGCTGGGGCAGACAACCTCACCGCTAATGCGGAACCCAGGTGGCTGCAGCTTTGAGTTACCCCCGGCTCCAGTATTAGCAGGTGAAGAGACGCTGAGTGGCCTCTACTGTGCATGTCGGGCTGGCCGGAGAGCTGCAGCAGTTCAACCCATGCGCACTTGGGCCCCAGATGTGCTGCAGCTGGCTAATTCAGTCTCTACACCGTCAGTCTGTCAATATCGATAGGTCCCAACCCCTCCTCAGGCCTTCTCCACGACATGCCCAGGCCTTGAATCTGTAACCGGCCCAGCCGCCGCAAGTCAATGGAAACAAAACAGTTTTCAAATTATATTTAATTGGGGGAGGGGCCAAAATATAAGTTGGAAACAAAACAGTTTTAAAATTATATTTAATTAGGGGGGCCAAAATATAAGTAGGGCAATGCCCCCATGCTCTAATGGAGGCACTGCCCCTGCCTTTTGTGTTGCAGACACTTGCCATACCCACACTAGTGAGGCACCATTTTTATCAGGAGACTAGGGGAAACGCTGGGTGGTAGTCAATTTCTGGCTGCCTGCAGATTTCAGGGCTTTTTCCTCACAGAAATGCAAGGAAAATATTTTTTTTAGGAAAAGTTTGAGCTTTGCACAGGATTCTGGGTAAAACAAACCTGGTGACAGCCATGCAACTCACCCCACCCCACCCCACCCTATGTGGCGGCAGAGATGGGGCTCAAAATTCACAGCTACCCACAATCAGACCCTCCAGGATTTCGCGATTTTGCGATTTCGCGGTTTGCCGCGAAATCGGCACTTTTGTAAAAATGCCGCGATTTTTACAAAAGTGCTCGCGAAATCGGCACTTTTGTAAAAATGCCTCAATTTTTACAAAAGTGCCCGCGAAATCGGCAATGCGCACAATTAGACAGTAACTGCTGGTGACTAAGTTTCATGGGGAGACGCTTCTTCCACATTTTAAGAGGGTGCCTTTATCATAGCAAACTCGGGCAGAAAGAGGACATCTTGGGAGCTAAACCCAGTGAAGGAACTGGTATGGTAATGGCAACATGACAAATGTAGGTGGCAGGCGAGAGAAGGGCAGGCGGCAAGCTTCCTGGTAACAGAGTTGGCACAAGTAAGGGCCAGGCGGACGAAAGGTGTCGGGCATCATGGCGCAAAAGGCAGCACAAGAAGATGAGATGAGGACAAAGGCAGGAAGGAGTGGGATGGCAGCGAGCACCTTAGGGCAGAACCTGGCGCGGGTAGAAATCAAGAGAGAGGAGGACATTTTCCAGAAGGTGATGGGTACCATGGAGACAAGGGGCCAGAACAGGACACTTAGCGGGCAGGCAGTGAACCCAATGGGGTAGATCAGGTGAAAAGAAGTCACACTCTGGAAACTGCCAGGCGGCAAGGAAGTGGTGGAGAGAGGACAGAGCAGCAGCAAAATCCATCCATACATGTCCTGTGTAAATGTCTGTCACCCTAGCAGAATAGTAAAAAACAAGCATTTGCAATGCAATCGGTCTCGCATTTACGCAAGTTTGAGCTATTGGCATTGTAAATGACAATGCCTTTTATTTATGTTTTGGTTTTTAAAACATAAATAAATGGCATTGTCATTTACAATGTCAATAGCTTGGACGCACGTAAATGCGAGTCCTATTACATTGCAAATGTTATAACGTTGTGCCCCCCGCCCCCTTCACCCGTGAAAACAAACGGTCGGAGCCCTAGCCAGACCCTCCAGGATTTCGTGATTTGCCTTGAAGTATTGAACGGTTGTATAGTTCCTTTATTATGAGTTTCTCCTCTGCTGCTCCTAAGTGGATTCCACAGGTCATATACTGTGACTGGTTGCATAATTTCAATTTCTTTGGGTATCTCCCTGTCCCTCCAATCTGGACCCCCAGAGCATACACTAAGGTAGGTTCTAGAATGCCATTTCCTATGGGATGCTACCAGGCCATCTTTGATGGGCTTCTCAGAACCTATACTAAAGCAAATGGAGGATTGCATTTCCAAGGGATAACAGCCTTCACCTGTGGGCTGCTTCCTCTGTTCCATATCCCAGGTTGCCTATTCAAAGTGGAATACTCTGCTAAAACAGTTTCCATTGATTTAAGGCTGAAAATGAATGATTATGAGTAAAATAAAGTGCCGCAAAAATGTCGCTAAATTTCCATATTTGTGCCGCTAAATTTCCATATTTGTGCCGCTAAATTTGCTAATCCATGCCGCAATATCCTGGGGGGTCTGCACAATACAAAAAACACATTGTTTTTCAGTGGAACAATTTGATGTTTCTATGTTGCATTTGCCGCCCTTTCGTCTCGCGGCCACTTGGCCCACTCCATAAGTGAAGCACCAGTTTTCTCAGGAGGCTTGAGGGAACACTGGGTGGTAGGAAATTTGTGGCTGCCTGCCAATTCCATGACTTTTCCTCACAGAAATGCAAGGAAAATGTTTTTTTAGGCAACGTTTGAGCTTTGCACTGGATTCTGGGTAATAAAAATTGGTGATAGCCATTCAAGTCAACCCACCATGGACTCCCCAGGGTGTTTAGTTTTAAAAAATGTGCTGGTTTGGTAGGTTTCCATAGGTTTCGCCTGAGCTGGGGCCCAAAATCCACAGCTACCCACATTGCAAAAAAACATTTTGATTTTCAGTGAAAACATTTTATATCTACGTTGCGTTTGGCTCCCTTTCGTAAGGCACTGTTTTTCTCAGGATACATATGGGTATACAGGATAGTTGAATATTTGTTAATTCCTATTGATTATCTCTTGGCCTTTCAAATGTAAGCAAGTGTGCAACACAGAAGACATATTACAAAATGCCCTTTGAGAAACATGCCAGTATGGGTACTTATAAATTCAGAGATGTACAAACAACCACTTCTTCTAAACTCAGTATCTGGTTTCCATTTCAGAAATACAGAGTTTTTCTTCAAACCCTTTTTGCATTCTTTATAATTTACCATAAGAATTGCTATAGAGTCGGGACACAATGAAAAACCATGGTAACGTGCAGCTCGGTTGTTGGCTCTGGGTACCTCAGTTTCTTGGAGAACCTGCAATCCCTATATATGCCTGCAACAAGAAGGGTCCAATAGATGTATTGGTATATTGCTTTTGAAAATCTGCCATAGTTAGAAGAAGTTACAGAGGAAAACATAGACACCAATGGCTGTTTTTTTAACTCAATTTAAAAAAAAATCTTTATTTCAATTGTTACTTTTGATAGGAAAACCTTGAAAGACACAAATGACCCCTGGCTGAATTTAGAAATGTGTCTAGTTTTCAGAAATGTATTGCTTTCCAGGATACTCTATGTGTATCATACCTGTTTCCAACACAAACTGGAAGGAGGTTGAAAGCACACAAAATGTAAAAAAATGGCTATGTCCCAGTAAAATGCCAAAACTGTGTTAAAAAATTAGGTTTTCTGAAATAAGTCTGCCTGTTACGGAAGATGGTGATTTTAGCACCACAAGCATTTTGTTGCTTCCATTTGCAAGAAAAAAATCAGATGCTTTCTTCTGCAGCACTTTTTTCCCATTTTCTTTCCAAAAAAACAAAATGTAGCCATACTTTGGCTCATTTCTCAGTCCCCTCCAGGAGAATCCACAAACCATGTCTACCTTTAGAATACGTAGGACGTTGGAAAAAAAAGTACATAAATTTGGTGTGGATACCTTCTGTGGGAAAAAGGTATGGAGCCCTAAGCGCAAACTACCCCAAATAGCCAAAAAAAGGGCTCAGCACTGGAGGGAGGGGGGTGAAGGCCCAGCAGCTAAGGGGTTAAGTGTAATGTATATGTATTTTTGGGAATGTTATGTGTTTTGCTCGTTGGTTCTCCTATTTACATGTCCTCTGGGAGTTTTTTTTAAAGGAAATTAATTTTGGTTTGGTTTATAATAAACCAATGCTTTTTACTTTGAGTTTTTCGAGTATCCTGGAGCGTTTCTGTTTTTAAAACACTTTTTGGGGGTTTTATCATTCTTATATACTTTTAATTGCTTCAAGGGATCTCTATTGGAATTGTTTTAGTTTTGCATTTTTGGGGGGGCTATTTGGACCCATTTTTTGTGGTTTGCTATTTTTGACTACCTGAATGCAGAGGAAGATCTGCATTTACAGAACAGTAAGGGCCTGATTACGACTCTGGCGGTCCATGGACTGGCGACTCACAGGGGCGTGGCGGTGGCGGGCCAGTCACCTCAGCACCAGCGGTCCGACCGCCATATTACAACTTTGGCGGTTGAACCACCATTGCACCGCTGCAACCACCAGGGAACCGCGTTCCTCGGTGGTCCCGCAAAGGTCAGGGGCTCACAATATGCTGGTGGTGGCACTGCAGCACCGCCATGCTTATTACAAATTTCAGGACCACCAGCGGTATCATGGAGTTTCTTCATCCATGAAACAGCTGGTGCTCATGAAACAAAGGTGGACCTACAGGGACCCTTCATGCCTCATGCATGTCCATGCCGTGCTGGAACGCGCTGTGGCTGACCGACGGTGCTGCCTTTTTAATGCTCTCCTATGAGCCTTTGGGAAGGCTGCGCCATGGGCCAGCCACCGCAGGACAACCCGTCCGGATTACAACTTGTAATCCGGTGGGTGGCTGGTGGTCGACTTTGGTGGTGCGGTCGTGTGCCGCCCCGCTCACGCACTGCCAAAGTCGTAATGAGGCCCTAGGTCTTATTTATTTTGTTTCTTTTGGATGGGAAATGTTATATTTTGTTTGTGTAAATATTATCTGATTGTTATTTGGAATTGTGTGGTTTATGTGTTGTAATTAATTTATGCATGGACTGAGTTTGTTTTTTAGTTTCTTAGTTGATGACGGTTACATTTTTAAAAAAAATAATTTATATATCAATGTATTATCTCAGTCTTCATTAACATTGGAAGTTTATTTAATTTCTAGACTGATGTAATAAAATATTATATATATTATTTATTAAAAAAATATTCGTCATGTTAATTTAGTTTTTGGGACTTTGGTAGGTTACTATTTATTTTATAACGTGCTTTTGACTATTATTTCTAAGTAATTTACCCCATTGTTATTTATGAAGAGTTTGACTTTGAATTGTAGCATGTCATACATTCTTTTGGTTTGTTTGCAAAGTTTAACGGCAATTTGGCTAACAGATTGCTCCATTCGTAGTTGTTGGTAGCTTTGCTCTTTTTTTAAATGCTTCTATAAATTTCTTAAGTGTAGGTTGGGTTCTGCCTAGTGTGGATGTGCCATTCTTCAACCGCACTTTTCGTTTTGATTTCCTGTGCCAAGGTGCTGTCATAGACATTCCACCATGGCATTTGAAATTTGGGTTGGTGTCTGTGTCCGGAGCAATGCAGTCTGCCAACCCAATTGTTTTCGAAATAATCCATTAGGGGCTTAGGGCCTGATTTAGATCTTGGCGGAGGAGTTACTCTGTCACAATAGTGACGGATATCCCGTCCGCAGAAATACAAATCCCATGAGATGTAATGGGATCTATATTTCAGCGGACGGGATATCCGTCACCGTTGTGACCGCGTAACCCGTCCTCTAAGATCTAAATCAGGCCCTTAGTTTGTCTTCATTTTGTTGGTAGAAAGGGCTTTCTATCAGTAAATTGTAGTGGTTAGTTTCCTCTGTGACAGAGACATAGGCTAGTGCTATCATTTAATTTTTTGGGGTGGATTGTATGTTTGTAGAATATACTACACTTAGTGCAGATTGTTGGAGGTGTCTCCATATGCTTTGATTGAAGTGATAGTAACAGCCTTGTATGGCTGTGTGGGGTTACATTTTTTAAATGGTTTGCATCATGCTTGCTCAAAGTCTGTGATTTTGTCAGAAATCGAGGCACCATTCAAGAAAAAACCTACCAAGTGGTCAGTGTGGCAGCACAGAGAAACATAATAGGAGGTTCCATGGCTAATCGGCTCAAAACCAAATCCTTGGGATTGTCTTGGAAAGCACTGTGGAGAAGGCGATCTTTCAAGATGGTTACCCCCCTTGATAGTTAGGTTGTCACTCTAGCTTTCCCGAACTGAAGCACGAGGGCAGTGGAACAGTGTGAAGTGCGCGTGCAGTCTCTCTACCGGCGCACTTCACTTCGGGAGAGTAGTGGCGTTTCTCGGACTTTGCACATTTGCGGGTACTGTAGTGTGTTAGGGATAGTTTACCCGTTGCGCATGTTCCGACGGATTAGTGTTAGGGAATTTGAGCCTTTTTTTCAGTATCCACATTCCGTTCCTGAGAAGAAAAAGAAAGAAGAAGCCAGAGTTTCCAGTACATCTTACGCAAAATAATAAATAACATTACCAGAGAGAGAACTTGTTGAGGAAAAATCGCCTACTTGTGTAATTCAGTGCTTCCTTCAGTTCCGGACATGCAAGTACCCTAAGAGAAAAAATAAAAGTCAACAGTGAATTGAAATGCTATAGACAGTCTCTGTGTAAAAAGAATATGGAAAAGATAGAAATAGTGTTTCTGAGGTATCTCCTTATTCATGCAGCTTTTCACTTGAGTCTATGTGATAGAGTCTATATATCGGATGTTACACATAAATAATATATTAAAAACCTCTTAGAAAATCTCAGAAAGAATAAAACAAGAAAGATAGAAATAAACAGTGAGAAACATCCTAGACATAGAAGAGAAGCAAAAGCCAGTCTAAAAAGGGTATATTTTAGTAAATAAGGAGAATGTTATAATTACATGAGTAAGATATCCTGTCAAGAGAAGAGCAATGTGTTCTGTTGTTTTGCAGTGCTTGAGACCTTCCATGTAAGACGTTTCAGTTAGGAGCCGAATTGGAAGTTCGTAGCGTCCTTAAGAAAAAAGACGAGGCAGTCTCTTCTTATATCCCAATCCCCTTCCCCCCCTGGAGACTCTTTAACCTCCTTTATTTATATTTGGAGGTTGAGGGGAATTCTAGAGGGGCATTGGGTTCCAGCATCATTCTGCTCCTGTGAAGACTGGGAACTTCAGAAATCAACTCATGACAGATTTTCTTTGGGGGGTTGTAGTTATTTGGTTTATGTTTAATGTGGTTTAAGAGGTCTTAGTTAGTGCTGCTTTGTTTATTTGGTAGATGGCATATAAAAAAGGGATATTTGTGTTTTGATATTCACCATGTATGGAGTATATCTGAGTGAATGGTTTGGGACACATTTTGAAGGTCCCATCCATCATCCAGATCTGACAGTGGCTTGGTTTTAGTAAGATATTTGCTGTAGAAATTATTAGGATGTGTTTCTCATCGTTTAGGTTGTCATATAAAAGGAAAGGTTCCTCATTATGTGTCATTGTTAAGTGTTCAGATATTTCTATGTTTTGGTATTTCATAGTGGCAGGAGAAGTGTCACTGAAATGTTTTTAAAGTGGGTATAGGTGGTAGTTGGCCTGTGAAGTGTTTTGGGACTTTAGGCAGTACATCTTTAAGGATTTTGGTTGTGGTTCCTGGGAGCTAGTGCTTGCCTCTCTTATATCCTATATATCTCTTATATTACTTCTATTTCTGCCACATTTGGTGGGTGGCTGTGCTCTCTTACAGGAATTACAACATCATCTTTTGTAGTTGCACTTCCATAGCATGCATTATAATAATATTTGGTACATTTTCAATATGTATTTTTTGTTGATGCAATTCTTGGCTGTCGGTGTAGGCAATGAGATTTAGGGACTAATTATGAGTATGGTGGTTTTGCAGCAGGCTGCCATGCCAGCGGCCCGCTCCAAGACTACCAAACCCATAATGAGACCGCCCATTGGATTCTGACTGTCATCCCGGTCGGGCAGTCCTACGGCGGCTGTCCCACATTGGTGCCATGCTAAGGGTCATATGTGAGCCTTAGCAAGGCACTGCAATGGCAATGACATTGCATGTTCCTGCATGATATGGACTGTGAAGTCTATGCTGTGCAGGACAGGGGCGTGCATGCAGACAGGGGGTACACCATCTGCCCCCCTGCATGCATACCCTGCTGTAGGTCCCCTTAGTTTCCTCACCGCCACACTTTTCCTGGAGGGCTCACAATATGGAGGGTGGACCGCCAGTCTGGTGGTCCACGGACTGCCACCACGACTACAGCAGTCCAGTGGATTGCCGTAGTCGTAATAAGGCCCAAAGTAACTACTTTCCTTTCTGCGATGTTATGTATTTGTCTACCTCTATCATTCTATCTGAAAGTAATGTAACAGTATACATATTTACAGTATTTTAATGCTTGTATGTTCGTTATTTACATTTAAAATGATACATCTGCTTTATTTTGTATACTTACATGTATGTTCTGTTGGATGAAAAACAAAACGCCAGTTTTCATTTTAAATGTTAATTTGTTGGTAGTTTGTTGAGGTGGAGGTTGATTTATTTTTTCTCACTATTTGGGCAAGTTTATAGTTTTTTTAATTAATTTATGTATACTTACTTTATTATATCTTATGCTGGTTTGTGATAGTTTCTTTTTTTCTGGCAGTTTATTGTTTTTCCAAGTCATAGATTTTTTTTTTAGAAAGACTATGTAAAGAGATAGAAGTTGGAGAGTGTTTTATTAAGTATTTGCTATTTTAAATTTTTAAGCTTATTAACAAGTACATTTTGCTTTTAATATACGTTTTACTTTCTTGGTTAAATAGTTGTTAAGATGTATTCACTTCTTTTTCAATGGTCTGGTCAGAGAATCCAGCAGAGTTTCTTCATCTTGCAGCGTTTGTCATTTTTGAAGTAATTAGTTGTTTAAATTATTGTGCCTTTTATATTGTTGAGTTAAATGTTTGTCTGATTTTATTGGTATGTCCTTCAGTAGTAAATGCTAATATATATATATATATATATATATATATATATATATATATATATATATACATACACACATACATATATATACATATATATATTGAGATATATATATATTAATCTTTTGTTTTTGTCTAAGTGTTTGTAATTAATACTACTATTTTTTGGGGTTGTATTGTTATGATTTTACTTATACAATTTATTGAGTTGAATGTTAAATATTTTTGTGATGTAATATATTTATATTTACTTAAACGTGTATAAAATGTTTTAGGTTGATTTCAAATAATTGTTTTACATATAAAGTGATTTTTTTTAGATTTAATAATGATAATTGAATTATTTGGCAATGTTATTGTAGTCGATTATTGTATAAATCTATATTTTTGACATATATATTTATTCAAAGGTAACGATATTCTTATTCCTGATATTTGTGTTTTCGATATAAGTAAAAACCAATATTTTGGACAACGATATTTGTGTTCTCAATATTTGTGGTTTTACTAGTTAAGTATAGGAAGTCAATATTTTTGTTATTGATGATTTTGTAGTTTAATATTGCATATATCAATATTATGTCAGTGATCTCTGCATAGCTGACCAGTAGCAACTGGATCTGGACTGAACCTCGATGAGGGCCTCTGCTAAAGTGAGTTCTGACCCCCAAGTGCTATTCCTGAGGTCATGGAACTCTTGGCTGTTTCTAACTGTACTTCTCCTAACAACTTGGAAAAGGTTGGGACTTAGAAGATTTTTGGACCTCCAGCTTCCAGAGGGCCAGAGCCAACAACCTGAGCTGATCCAGCAAAGATGTGACTTAGCTGGGCTGAAAAAAACAGGTTTTCCACAGCAGCAATTCTGTTTCAATGGGCCCTCTGTGAGAATGTATCCGGCCTTGCAAAACCCCTCACTGGATACAGCCTGCAGCATTGCTTCGCTAGATGATTATGAGCTCTGAAAAATAGACTAAATCCGAATGCAAAAAATTTGTAGCTAACAAGCTGATTTCCCTTGATGAGAAATTTGACTTTTCCTGCTCTGCACTTTTCCCACCAAAACCAGCTGATTGAGCAGGACTTCGTCCAAAGACTACCCGGCTTCAACAGGACTTCCTAGGATACATCCTGCAATCTTGCCCCTGGAGCATTTCAACAATCATTTAGAGACTAATTCCGAAGTTAAAATCTTAAATTGAGACGAATGTGCTTGGCATATTCAATCCACGCTCCATTGTGGTCGGTATGAAGTCATGCCTAGATCTAGGTCACCCACAAATAGTGACTACTCTTTGACACTTTACTTTTTCTTGGTGTGTTTGACCTTAAATATTCTAAAATTCAACTCTCTAGCTCTCCTTTGTCGTTTTGGTGTCATTTTAAAAATTAGATTGGGATTTTTTATTGTGTTGTGTTTTAACTGTTTGGTACTTCTAAATGCCTTACACATTTTCGTCCAACTAAGCCTATCTGCTCTATGCCTTAGCTACCAGGGTTTAACCTCAGGTTTAAATCATTGAAACCTTTGCCTGGACTTTACAGGTTTGCGACTTTTTGGCTTTAGGTGGACTACCATCCACCCCCAACTAATAATTCAGGTTCTTACAGGTCCCATGTGTAATATGGTCCACAATTGCCATCTCAGTGTCCTGGTAGCATGTACAAACACTTGGCCTTGGCGTTTATATTATCACCAGAATCCCTTAATGTAATAATAGACCAAAGACCATATTACAAAGATACCCGCTATGTATCTCTCCTCTCTCTTTCTCTCTCTCTCTCTCTCTCTCTCTCTCTCTCTCTCTCTTTCTCTCTCTCTCTTTCTCCCTCTCTCTCTTTCTCTCCCTGTCTTTATATGTATATATGTTATAGTTAGGCTCAGATTTTAGACATACAAAACCATAGAAATTCAGCAGTTATAGTTACATGAGCTGACTATAAATTGTGCCCCCCTCAGTGTACTACTTATGACCTTATATATTGCATCACTCATGGCATGGTCAGTGACATCACTAATGACATCACTGATGACATCTCTAATGACATCACTGTTGACATCACTGATGACATCATCCAGTGAGTGTGAGTGTTTCGTAAAAGTTTCTGACACTGAAAGATATATACTGAGCTACTGCATTAGTTAAATTAGTATTCTTTCTGTACTACTAATGAGTGTTAGTATTTCTAACATATAACGTCTGAACTACAAGCCTATTTTTAGAGGAGGTGTACTATTTATGAGTGAACTAGTCTCTTTATCTGACACTTCTCTTGCTGATGTATGTCTATGGTAGTGATTTGCGACAGTCAAAGCTGTTCATTGAGACTTCACTCTACAATGATGGCTGAATATAGTTGTGTATTACGACATACTGACCACTTTGCTTAGACAGCTCCCCTTTATTATGAATGAGTGCAGCAGTAGTGGTTTGAAATAAATTCATCTGTTCACTAAGACCTCTCTCTAGGGTGATGGCTCAGTGTAGTAGTGGTTTGCAACAGGCTGCCCTCTTTGCTGATTCCTTTCTCCAGGATGAAGAATAATTTTACTAGTGGTTTGTCACACATCGGCCTGTCCGCTAAGACCTCTCTACTGAGTGTTTGTTGTAGTGGTTTGCATAAAGCTGACGTCTGCACTAAAACCTCTTTCCAGGTTGGCAAATGGTGTTGTGGTTTGTGATAGACTAGCCTGTGTGATTTCATCAGAAATATAATTTGTGATGTCATCAGTGTAGTCATCAGTGATGTCACTGACTAAGGGGCCCATTACGATGATGGACGTCATGTCGTCCGCCCCAGGTGCGGTCATTGCGACCACCAAATCACAATGGCCCAACAGAGGCCTTTTACCGTCCGCCGCGGTCTGTCAGGCTCCGCACATTTTCTGCGTACGCAAGGGTGGCGGACGGAGCAAACAGAGCAGGACCGGCGTGCGGAAACACGTTCCGTCCGCCAATCAGATCACGATGTTGCAAACAGCCCATCCCACCACAGCGTAAAAACCACCACGTTGCGGATGGCGGAAATACAACAATGGAGAGGAAGAGCCGACACAGAAGCCATCTAAACCACCGGAGCCGCCATGGATCCAGCGCCGCAGGCCTTCCTGCTGCACTACCTGCTGCACCTCCGGCAGACAAGACGGCGCCACGCCCAACAGCAGAGGTACGTACCGAACACCTCCACACATGCAACCCCTGAACAACTACAACTCCCAACAAGCGTGGCGGCACCACGATGAACGTGGCAACCTGCCAAATGCAAAGTGCGAGGCCCACCCAATCCCCATGAGTGACCCTCGGTGCCCCTGAAGGCAATTGGGGCCAATGCTGAGCCCCGCAGTTGCAGAGCGCGCACACCGCAATATCAAAATATGTACGCAGCCGAAGGCCCCCATTGGCTGATGGCTCATTCGCATAGTGTGTGCCACACCGCGGCGGTCCGGAAGCTGCGACCGCAACCCTGCATCATTCAATTGGAGCCAATGCGTGTCACCGCTGCGGATGCCGGCTCCCGTGCATGGGAACACATACTGCATTTGCATTGGCGACCTGCAAATTACATCACACATCACAGCCCATTCGCCCAAAGTGATTAGTGCACCCTATGTGTAATGTCGTGGGGCACGAGGCCCCCATGCATATAAGGTAACCACACAGACACTGTACTTGTATGGGAGAACTGGCCCAGGGCACGTGCATTCGGCCCCGTTTGTTGGCACGGTCACAGGTCCAGTGACGCCTGTGCTGGGTGGCTGTGGGGTGGGGGGTAAGCCAGCCCTCTGGGACTGGCTGGTATATCAGAACAACTAGAACAGTGACCAGCTGCTCACTACACTGTGAAGGGATGAGAGAGTGTGAGCTTTGAGTCAAGTCTTCACACACATGGCATGTCCAGGAAAGGAGAGTGAAATTACATGCATCGCCATGCCTCGTGGCCAGCATGGACTGAAATGAGGGAAGGAGTCAAAAAGAACAAAGGTCTCTCGCACTGTACCAATGTTGTGTAAAGAAACATCCAACCCGTGAACATCGCTTGAATATCCCTTGACATCTGAATAGCGTCTCTTTGCCAGGGGTCGTCCTGTGAAGGGCCAGTGACGTAGGCAGACAATCTGACGTGTCCATTGCCTGCAAATCAGACATACTTGTAATCCCTCGCACTCCCAACACACGTACTGGTGTGGCGTGCAGTGTGCCTAGCTGCCATTGCCTGCCATTGTTTCCACACACGTCCCGAGTCAGTGCTTCTCCAGACCAAACGCCCTCAAGAATCCTGCCCACCAGTATGGATGACATGTGATTACCACACCTTGTGAACCTCATTGGCTTCCATGACATTCCCTGTAGACTGATGTACTTACATACTTGCATAACTGATTGTCTCTGTACAATGTGTGTGTGACGTACACCCTACCCTGATATCAGTAGCGCCATACAACAAATAATATGCACATGAGCGAGTGGCCTTGGAGAGATGAGGGGCGCTGGACGAGGGTGGCAGATAGGGGAGCCGAGGAGGAAGGCATGAGTGGGAGCATGAGAAGTGTCACTTGCCTGATACTCCCACCTCAGGTAACCTCCTCCTCCCTTCATGAGGACCCTTCATGGATAAACACACTACATGAGAGTGACAACATCTAGAAAGAGAATTTGGAAGGAAAGAATGCGTCTCCCTGGCGCCTGTAAAACTGAGGAGAGATAAAGGAGGGCCCTGAAGCAGGCCTGGTGAGAGACACAAGTGACAAATTGGGCACGCAGTGGCCCACCCGAATGCCTTGTTGGACCACACAAATAAAGAGTCCTGGAGCCGGCCCTGCCTGGGAGGCATACCAAATGTTGATGGGAGCCATTGATGGAACACACATTGGCCACGTACCACCACAGGCAAGTGAACCCATCTATAGGATCCTTAAACACTGCCACTCCATCAACGTGCAGGTGGTACGACAGGCGGAGCAGATCATCTCACACGTGTGTGCATAGTATCCGGGGTCGGCACATGACTGCTCCATCTGGCGGACCAGCAACATCACCCCCGCTCCCAACCCACACATGCCCAGTGACGATGACAGTGGTGAGGAAGAAGGCCTTGACCAACGACAACAGCTCATCGTCAACTACTTCCATTGAGTGTGATTCAACAATGATCGACTATGACTGTGTCTGTGTGCCTTGCTGTTGTCTCACAGACTTTGACAAATGTTCATGTGAGTTCGTACACATACTGGACTATGCGCAGGATTTGAGAACCTGTGCATGCAGGGACTGAGCACAACGAAGCACCCCTACGCACAGGACACCATTGCCATACTGCCTCACTTGCTCTCCTACTCACTCTGAGGCATACAGGCACCTGTACACAAGCAGACAAGTCGAACACAAACGTTTCCAAATGTGAAGTTCTTACTACAGTGTCAAAGCATGCAACATACGTGCCACAACAGGCAGAAAATGCATGATTACCCAACCAGTAACCACAGTGACATGTCCATTTAACATGAAGCAAGATGTTGCATCAATAATCACTCTGGACGTAGAACCACAAGCATATCCCCCCACCCCTTGCAGGTAGGAGTTGTATGGGATGTCCCTGGTCTATGGGCTTTGTCAGCAGAACCCATCCCTCTGCCTATGTATGGTGACATTTGCAACACATTTGCTGTGTCGCTCTCATCGCTGGATGTATCAATCTCCAGGGGTGGGGCATCTAGCCCGCATTCCCATGTCATCCAAAGGGGATCCGTGTCCTCTTGCAGCTGTGAGACTTGGTTGGGTCGGGGAGCCAGGGCCACACCAGAACAGAATGACAAGGGACAATGTCCTCCGACCACAGACAGAATGTACAGACAGGACTCTAGGACCGCGCAGAGGACAAGCTCTGCCGACACCTCCCATGTGACAGACATATACCAAGGTACTGGCAGGGCACAGGTCCCAAAAAAATAAGTGGGGGGACTGACCAAGTAAGACAAAATGCAGATGACCTAACAACGTTACGACATAGCGCTAAGAAAGAAGTATAATAGTGCGACAGAAATGATTTGTGCAAATACTGGGACCGACTAACCCATCTGACAGTCTCACAGTGTCTGCATTGATACACATGGACAGAACACAGGCAAAAGCATGCCTCCCTTAAGTCCCTGTGAACAGAAGGCAAGCTTTGTGCCTATGTTTCCCTCTGTGGCATCCACATTCAAATGTAAGGTTCAAGGCGGCCCCCGTCAGCATGTACAAACAAAAGGAGGCCGGATGGCCCCTTTACTTCGGCACGGCTGGAGGTGAAGAAAGGCTCACTCGCTGCCTGCACGTTGCTACAGGGAATGGAGAGCAGTCAACGTGCAGGTGCTGCTGAACGTGTCCCGGTAACTGGAGAGTACACCAGGACAAGTTATGCATATTCCTGTGGGGACCAGCGTCCTGGCAGGGGGGACGGCGTTCACCCCTTGTAAAGAGGGGGGGGGACGCCGTGTACCTGCGTGTACATCCGACTTGAGCCCTGGGTACTTGCAAAACAACAACGCCATGTAATCTTCGTGCGCCACATCTGCATAATGGAAGCCGGGCCCATGCCAGACGACAATGTCCACGACGGTCAGATGACAGACTCCACCTGCTGCGGTCTGTGGTACCAAGCGAGACAGCCCGCAGAGCTCAGCATAGTCCAAGCCAATGTCGACAGGGCTAAAGTCAGAGAGCTGGATGACAATTCCCGTCAGGAGGTGTGAAGAAAGGGAAACGAAAATTGAATTAGTCACCAACAGTCCCTGTTGCTGTTAAGTAGTTACGAATACAAGAAGGCACAGGCAGCTTCGAAGGCAATCCGTTCCAAAAGACGATCCAAATCATCTTCAGCGAAGAGGACCGCCATCCAATCCAGCAGTATGAAGGAACAGATGTGCTCCTCGCACCACGAGGTTGAAAGGAGCAACCCATCGCAACCTGGGAGAGGTTCGATGTAGGCATTGCACAGGAGCCATTGCGCTAACGCACAGGCGCAGCTGTCCACCTGCCTGACACATTGTAAGGCATCCCATAAACGTGTCTCACCGAAGCAGTATTGCACGTGGACCAACAAAGGAGTCACCCACAGATCATGATCCAGGTCGGCAAGGCATGTGTTTGAAAGGCAGACATCCATGGCCCACTCAAACAGACATCTCCTGCAGGAAAAGACAGGTTGCACGCAGGTGAAATAGGCATTGCGGAACGTTAGCCCATAACTGATGCCCAGCACAGCCAATGGGACACATCCGAAGAGAAGCTGCATGCGGGCACGGTACAGTTGCAACTGCCCGGGCTCGGCCTGGACCACAGGACGGTCAGACATGGCGTGAGAGCAATCTCAGAACCAGCGCTTAGCTGTACAGCAAAAGTAATGAACTGAGACCGCTAAATGCAGTGTTGAAATTTGGAGCAATCACACCCGGTGGTACTCCCGGAAAAGCATGGAAGGAAGGGACAAGGCCAGAGCCCACAGGTCTGCTGAAAAGTGTGCAACGGCCTTCAGCATCAGACGCTATCAATAATTTGTGTGTCAGTTCACTGCGAAAATAGTGTGAGAGCCGTGTTCAGCAGTGACTGAATAGCGCGGGACGGTCAAGACACCTGGAAGGTCTCTGGTCTGGTGTGGGAGCAACTACTTGTCTGAACAGAGACCCATTGTGCATGCACACTTATTAAAGTATGCTTTTGCTGTGTGAATGTGAGGCCACAAATGACTATCCACAATCACTCATGGGGTAGTTAGCTGAACATTGCCACAACAAGGACACGTCGTGCAACAGATCCTAAATACGCGATGCCTGGCCTGTGCACGCAGCTGTTGTACTCATGCAGGAACAGCAAAGTGCTTTTTGAAACCAGATTTGGCATGTGCATGTTGTCAGGGACTGGTATTCATGTGGTTGAACATGCATAAATCGCACGTGTATTCAGAAAATCCCTGTGCAACAGTACTTGAGTGTGTTAATGCGACAATGTCCACATCGTCCACATGACAGGATGTGGTGTGATGCTGGCTCCTGTGGGCACACTGCTAAGGTTTTCATTGGTCTGCGCTATGTGATCTGTGACAACTTCCATCATGTCCATGTTTGTTGATTCTTACCAGCCTCCAGTCCCCCCTCAATTCATGTGGGACTCTCTGGATGCATTATGGCAGGCACCTTCTCCTCCCATTCAGTGAAGGTTGGTGGTGGGATGGGAGGGCCGCCACCAGTTTTCTGTGCCGCTGCGTGGTTCCTCTGGGCCCGTAGCTTGAGCCGGCCCTTGGGGTCGCACCACCGCTTCCTGATGTCACGCACAGTGCGTAGGGTGGTCTCTACGGCATTGACTTTGCATCTGATTCTTGCGCGCAGGTGGGGTGTGTTGGACCAGGTGCCCGTACAAATGTGGTTCTGCCCTGATTGTCTCGTCTACCATCACTTTCAACTCTGAGTCAGTGAAGTTGGGCATTTTCTTGGGGGGCATGGTGCAAATGGATGAGGGGTGCAGGGTGCAAGGTGATGTTGGAGATATGTGTAGTGTGTGACGTGTGTGGGTGGATGTGGTGTTGTGTGGAGATATATGGGTGTGATGTTGTGCAGTGTGGGTCAATGGTGTCCTGTCTTTCTGTCTCTGCTTGTGGTGTGCAAAGGATGCTGGTCCAGGATGGGGTTGGTTTTCTACTGTGGTATGTGGGTGTGTCCACATGAGTGATGACCTCCAGATGTCTCTTCCATGCTGCGCATGGCTTTCCCTACCAGGAGCAAGTTGGGGTGTGTCATTGTGGCGTGTGTGTTGTGGTTGTGGGCGGCAGGGGGTACAGGCACACTTCGGGAGTTGTTATGAAGTTGGTTCCGTCTGCCATTCATTTGGCCTATGTGCGTGCGTGGCGGTCGGACGCAGTGCTCGGTCCGCCAGCTCTGCATTCTCATCGTAATTGGCCGTGCGGTCATGCTGCAGCAGGAGCGGCCTTTTCAAGCCTTTGCACAGCTTTCCCCATCTGACGCAGTCGGATTTGCAGCTTTTCCGAACGTGATGGACGATCTTTTGTGGCATCCTTCCGCCGCGGTCTGATTCTGCGTACATTGCATCGTAATTTGTCCGAAGGAAATGCCGCGGGTCATGCGGGAGGATTCTTCCCGATACCATGGCGGTCGGAGGGCTTTTCCGTCCGTCATCGTAATGAGCCCCTAAGTCATGAGTGATGTAATATGTGAGGTCATAAGCTGTGCATTGCAGGGGTGTAAGTTTGAGTTAGCTCAGGTAACTATAACTGCTGAATTTCTATGGTTTTGTGTGTGTAAAATCTGAACCTAACCTTTGATATTTTCAGTGAATTTCTAACGTCCTTGTAACCTTTGTTTTTTTAGAGAATTTCACAGTTTTTTCATATAAATTGTACTACAACTTGGCCCATAAGTTCAATTTACTAATTTACATTTTCACAAGTTTATAAATAAATTTTATTTACACGTTCAAAAAATGACAAAATTAATCTAAGGTAACTTATGTAGTCTTTCTGTAAATGCAATGTACCAAGACTTTCTTTTTTTAAATTCATTTTATGAATCTGTGGATCCATTCCCAACCAAAAGCACACATTCAATAGAAAAACAACAACACATTCAATACAAACATATGCTATTGTAATTTCTATAAGCGTATCACTGCCTGTGCGTGGGTCTGGGTGTGTGAGTGACTTTGTGGGTGTGTGAGTGGCTATATGGGTTTGTGAGTGGGTTTGTGAGTGGGTATGTGAGTGGTTGTGTGAGTGGTTGTGTGGGTGTCTAAGTAGGTGCATAAGTGTGTGAATGAGTGCATGACCAAGTGTGTGAGTGGCTGTGTGGGTGTGTGAGTAGGTGTGTGAGTGGTTTTGAAGATCTTTGAGTCAGTGTGTGAGTGGTTGTGTGGGGGTGTATAAGTGGTTTTGTGGGTCTGTGAGTGGCGTGTGAGTGGCTGTATGGGTATGTGAGTGGGTGTGTGGTTGTGTATATATAAGTGGGTGTGTGAGTAGGTATGTAGGCACGTTATCAGTGGCTGTGTTGGTCTGTGAGTGGGTCCTTGAGTGGTTTTGTGGGTCTGTGAGTAGGTGTGTGAGTGGCATGATGAGTGTGCAAGTGGTTATGTTGGTGTGTAAGTGGATGTGTGACTGGGTGTGTGAGTGTGTGGATCTGTGAATGGGTGTGTGAGTGGTTTTGTGGCTGTGTGAGTGGGTGTATGCATGGCTGTGTGGATGTATGAGTGGGTGTATGAGTGGTTTTGTGGGTCTGTGTGTGTTGGTGTGTGAGTAGCTGTTTGTGTGTGTGAGTGGCTGTGTCAGTGGTTGTGTGGGTGTGTAAGTAGGTGTGTGAGTGGGTATATGAATGACTGTGTGGGTCTGTGAGTGGGTATATGAGTAGTTTTGTAGGTGTGTGAGTGGGTGTGTGAGTGGCTATATTGGTGTGTGAGTGGCTCTGTGGGTCTGTGAGTGGTGTGTGGTCTCTAAGTGGGTATGTGAGTGGCTTTATGGGTGTGTTAGTGGCTGTGTGGGTCTGTTAGTGGGTGTGTGAGTGGTTTTGTGGGTCTGTGAGTAGGTGTGTGAGTGGCTGTATGGGTGTGAGTGGCTGTGTGGTTGTGTGAGTAGTTGGTTGGTTGGATGGGTGTGTGAGTGGGTGTGTGAATGTGTGAGTATGTGATTGGGTATGTGAGTGGTTGTGTGGGAGTTTAAGTGGGTATGTGAGTGGTTTTATTGGTCTGTGAGATGGTGTGTGAGTGGCTGTATGGGTATGTAAATGAGTAGGTAAGAGGGTGTGTATGTGTAAGTGGGTAGTGAGTGTGTGTGAGTGGGTGTGTAATTGCATGTGTGAGTGGCTTTCTGGGTCTGTGAATAGATGTGTGAGTGGTTTTGTGGGTCTGTGAGTGGGTGTGTGAGTGGCTGTATGGGTGTGTGAGTGAGTGTGTGAGTTGCTGTACTGGTGTGTGTAGGAAGCTGGCTCTTTATATGGTATACCAACAAGAGATACGCCATGCAAAGGGTCCAGGTATTCCCTTACAAGTGGATAGGGGCTTCTCTGGCAATCCCAAGGTGCTCTTCCAGGGGGCAGTGTGGTCGAGCAGCCTTAGGCTTATCAGAGAAGGTTATTAGACATCTACAAACGCAAGCAATAGTTAATAAATGATGCACACAACTCATTAAGGAGATCCACACCAATTTATAAAAATAACTCATATTGTTATACATGTTCAGGCACCAGAATCAATACGATCAGGTAAGTACGTTTTTCAAGAGAAAAGCATTTGCATTTTAAAAGTCGACACGTAGTGCACTTTTCAGAAGCTGCGATGTTATCCTATGGAAGGAAAAACAAATACTGTCATTGTGCCAGCCACGGCGCAACCCTCAAGGAGCCTATGAGTTTGAGCCACGTTTGTTCCCTTCTCAACTCCCCCTCCATTTAGTGTTGCCATATTCTGATTTGATTTGCCATGTGCTCCATTCGGGTGGTAAAAGGGGAATTATTGACCTCCAACGACAACTGATTGAGCTGCTCCTTACAACCACTGTGAAAGTTCCAGAATCTTGGCAGGTGCACCAATCAAAAACATTAAATAAATAAAAATATAAATAAATCCGTAGCGCGAACTACTCACCCTTATGGGTCTCAAGGCGCTGGGGGCCGTCGTGGAAATTTAGTGAGCTATTGCCCAGAGTCACATGGTGCTGAGCTGAGCTGCCGCCGGAGCCGGGGATCGAACCGTGAGCCCTGTGCTCCGAAGTCAGCTGGCCTGGCCGCTGCACCACACCTCTCCATTAATGCGGAGTAACTGTCAGAACTAATTGATCTGTTTATTGAAAATGTTCCAGAACAAACAGCAGTAACAGGTGTCCTTGTCAATTAAACTCACGAGGTTTCACCTTCAAGATTAATAGCCCTGCTTGAACATTCCACGATCCCGGCAGATGCATTTGCTGATTAACCCCTTGGCTCACAGTAGACATTCCTGATTCTGTTAGCTCTGCTTGAACATTCCATGACCCCAGCAGATGCATTTGCTAATCAGCACCATGGCTCACAGTGAACTTTCTGTGACCCTGTGCTTTTGTTAATATGGCTCCTAGCTCACAGTGAACCTTCCATTACCCTGACAGGTGCACTAAAAGCAGACGGTCGGCCTCTATTTAAAGTCCATGCCTACTCCGGTTTCCCACTTGGTCTCTTTGCTTTTCACTTACCTGAATTCCCTCGATCAAGCCTCCGGATCCTGTCAGCGTCACAGTTCAGAAGCAGCAACTCTGGATTCCCTAAAGAAAAGGAAAAGACAGCGCTTCAGAAGAATTAAATTCCAGGTATTTGTACCATTCTTGTACGGCCTGAGCTCAGTAGCACAATCATTAAGGAATTAC
The DNA here is from genome assembly GCA_963921515.1 of Calotriton arnoldi. NCBI lineage: Eukaryota > Metazoa > Chordata > Amphibia > Caudata > Salamandridae > Calotriton > Calotriton arnoldi. The sequence goes on from CAWUFW010000304.1 coordinate 845,831, forward strand.
CTACTCTTGTTTTAGGAAAGCGCACTAGAGACCCCATCACTGGCAGGGCTCTGTCACGACTGATAGCTCCTGGGCTTTGGCCCCTGTCCATGCGCTCAGAAGAATAACTTGGCTAGGCTACAATGCGTGACTTTGATGACATCTTAGTTCAGCACACAAAAGGAATAACCTAGCAAGAAATTAAAGAATTGTGTTGCAATAGTGACTTTGTTTGATCTTTGTAACAGCTATAATTAAACAATCCGCCGGAAGCCAACACCACACGCATGAAAAGACATGCACAATTTGATCAGAAAGGCGGAGCACAGTAGATGTCAGTTTGCGGTATGAACTGCAATATATAAATAAGATTTGTTGATGCTATGTACCAAATACATTGTGTGTATTAAACCACTGTTTTGCACATCCACAGATGCTCCTCAAATCTTGGGCATCTACATAAGATCGGTGACGGGTAACTTGAGGTCTCCCTGAGGCTGCCCTGAAGGAGCATCACGGTGTCTTGTTTCCCTTTCTAAATCCCAACCCCATTTCCCCTTGGGTCCTGTCACTGGTACAGAACCATCCTCTGTCCTCGAGGACAGACTCTAGGGGAAATTCAGGGACTTCGCATCGCCCCATCTGAACCACCTGGGATTCAGGTGAGTGGCTCATAACAAATGCGACATACAAGTTCTTTGCAGTAACATATGAGACCAACCTCCATGACTTGAGGTGAGTATGGGGCAAGGTCCAAGGCAGCACCAGCAGAACACCTCCAGCGCCATTAGGGCGGCCTGGTCCAGTGGTGCAAAATGACATCAGATGCCCAATGCGAGTCAATGGGGATCGGTTTTTGTGAAAAGATGCAGCAGTGTCGTGCTGGGAGGCCAGTCTGGCTGAACCAACAGGGGGCTCAGACCTCATGATGCTCGGGGATGGGGGGCATCATTGGTCCTCTTCTCCACAGGCCAGGGCAGTGGGTGCAGAGGTATCTAGGTGTTGGGTGAACATCACCGGGAGCGGTTGTGGTAGATGGGGCCTGCAAACAGAGGTTACATGCGACGTCAGGAAGTCTACAGCAGGGAGATCCCAGGTGGGCTTCGAGTGTAAAAGGGTCTGAGAACCATGTTTCCACCATTGGTCCACTTCATCTCAGGCTAGGCGGCTCAGGTGAAGTGGTGCTTTCCGGTGTTCGGTTTTCACGTTATTGGAGCCTCACTGCTCAGTTGTTGGTACCTGCAAGATGCAGGGAAACAGCTTTGCTGTTCCATGGGAGTTCCTGTGTCTTTGGAGAAGTGTTAGCAGTCCTCCCAGGCTTTGGAGGATCAGCAGTGTGCAGGGCGAGACGACTTTGGCGCAATTGTCGAGAATAGGCAAACAGGCTGGCACCAACTCAAATGGTTGTTCTGCAGTTCTTGCTTTCACAGCTCTTTGACCCTTCTTCTACTTTTGGTTGGCAGGATCTGTTTCTCTGGTGCCATGGCTCCCCTAAATAATTAATTTAGGAGTGTTAGGGGAATGTAGGTTATTAGCCAATGGCCTACCTACCCTTGGGATCACTACGCCCTCTATATGACCACTTCCTGAGGGAAGTGGGCATAACCCTGTCCCAGATTTCCTAAGTTTGCCATCACCAAGATGGCTAACTTTGAAAAGTCGCCTCCATGTCAGGTAGCCCACCTTAGTGGTGTCACTAGCCTGAGGTGGACACACCTATCTGACTAGGTAATTGTTCTGCCTGTTTAGGAGCTATATGGCTCTGAACAAAAGGGGTCAGCTTCCTCTCCTTTGAGAGAATCCAGATTCACATACCAAAGGTATTAGGCTCTTTGAAACTCCCCTGTCTTGGAATGCTAATCTGCAGGTCATCCTGTGGTAGGCGGTGATAAGACTCTATGCTTGAGTAGGCTTGGTTTCTGGCCCCCTGAGAGCAAAGGCCCTGACCCCTGGGAGTCAGAAACCCACCTCTGTTGGCAGGCTGCCAAAAGTCAGTCAGTCAGCACACCAGTAGCTGGTAGGTTTTTAGGGGGGACCTTTAAGGTGCCCTTTGTGTGTATTTATTGATTAATCCAACACTGGCATCAGTCGGGGTTTATTACTACGAAATGTTTGATACCAAACATCCCTATTTTCAGTGAAGCCATTATGTAGCTGGAGAACTTGTTGTCCAACACATGCTTTTAAAATGGCTTCCCTGTTCACCTGTACTGGCATCAATTAAACTAAACAGCACAGGGGCATACCTGCTCATGCGGTTGCGGTGATGCCCTCACATGTAGTATAGTACACCCTGCCTTAGAGCTGTAAGGCCTGCTGTAGGGGTGACTTACCAATACTGCATGCAGTGTCTGCAGGCATGGCACACAGGCTGTGTGCCATGTTGTGTCTTCACTTTTGTCTTCACCAAGACATGCAGCTGCAGTGGTAGTTTGCATTAGCTTGGTGAGGGGTCCCTTTTGGGTGGCACAATTTTTTCTGGAGCCCTTAGGGATCCTCTTTAGTACCTCTGGCCCTAGGTACCAGAAGTACAATTTCCTAGGGACTTTCAGAGGATACTAAAGGTATTGCCAATTGGGGAAACAATTGTACAGTTTTGGGAACGAGATCTGGCACCGGGGACCTGGTTAGCAGGAAACCAGTGCACTTCCAATCAAAATTACATCTAACACCAGGCAAAAAGTGGGGGGACTATGTCAAAAAGGGGCCCTTTCCTACACCCCCCACCCTAAGCAAAAGTGAATGAGACTAACCTTTCCCATGAAAGTCTTCATCTTCTAAGTGAAAAAAACCTGGAAAGACCATTTGCATTGGCATGGTCAGTCCCAGGTCAGTGTTACACTGTAAAGTCCATGCCCTGTGGGGAAATGGACCACCTCAACAGTTTGGGGTTTTCACCTTTCATTTGCATTAGCCATGTGAGAGGCCTGTGATCAGTTTGAACACGGAAGGGAGAGTCAAACAAGTATGGCCTCAACTTCTTCATGGACCAAACCACAGCAAAAGCTTCCCTATCAACAGCACTCCAATGCTGCTCTCTGGGGAGTAACCTCCTGCTAATGAAAGCTACAGGTTGGAAATGGAGTTCCTATGCCCCAGATGTCAATCACCGGACGCAGACTTTCAACACATGTTTTGGACATGCTGCACAATACAATCATATTGGAACACTATCCATGGGACACTAAGAGACCTCACGGGTCTATCTGACATGAACACATGGGAGGCCTGCGCACTTGGAATATTCCAAAGGCGGAAACAACACAAAGTATAAATCCGTTTTGCATCGCTAGCAATATTAATAGCAAAAAGAGGAATAGCTATGCACTGGCGGGCCCCTATGGGACCCCCGATATCAGCCTGGGTGGTAGCAGTGAGCAAATGGGCATCAGCAGAAGAGGAGGCAATCAGGGAGGAGGAAATAAAAGGAATACGCAAACGCCACATATCCATGGAGTGGACCCTTCTTTTACACCAATTCAACCAACAAACAACGCAAGGTGATCCCAGCATATTGTCGCAAGCCCCAGCCGGCTTGCACACACAGACCCAGATCATAGGCACACACTCTATTCCCCACACAACTACAAGTGCATAACGACACGCGACAATCCACCCACATACTGACTAGGACAGCCAGAAAGGCAGTGACGGCCGGACAGGTTCCAACCTGACGAAACCCCCACAGATGGGATACGCAGCGGCCCGGCACCCCACCTGACCCACATATCTCGGATCTCATGACCACCACCCCAGTTGAACACCCCAGTTAATAGTTAAGAACCACAACCGGTAGTTGGTACACCGGTAGTCAGAAGAAGGAGATGCATATTCATGTGTACAGACATGCACACTACTGTGATAAGGTATATTGAAATGATCATACTGTGTATAAGCTAGATGTCATCCCAGACAGACAACTGTAATTACAAATGTTTCAAACATTCTAAATGAAATCAATTTAAATGTACTATCATGCGATATGTTACAAAAAAGAAAATGTTAATAAAAATATTTGACAAAAAAAATCATTGGTTTGGGATAGGACCGCTCCTATCCCATGTTCAGAAGCATAGGTCTGCACTATGAACTGCTTGGAATAATCTGGAGCTCTTAGAATGGGTGCTGAGCACATTCCTTCTTTCAAGGTGTCAAAAGCCTTTTGACAGCTCACTGTCCAGTTTACCTTTTTGAGCATTTTCTTAGAAGTCAATTCTGTGAGGGGGCAACAATGGACCCATATCCCTGCACAAACCTCCAGTAGTACCCAGTCAAGCCAATGAATGCCCTGACTTGGGCCTGGGTGATTGGAGCTTCCCAATCCAGAATGGTCTGGATTTTAGGCTGTAGGGGTTTAACTTGGCCTCCACCCACAAGGTGTCCCAAGCATACAACCTTGCCCTGCCCCGTCTGGCACATTCTTGCCTTGATTGTGAGGCCTACTGTCTGCAGAGCCTCCAGGACCTTTTGGAGGCGGATCAGGTAATCCTACCAAGTGGAGCTAAAGACAGGAATGCCATCAAGATAGGCTGCACTATAGGCTTCCAATCCAGCAGGGACTTTATTCATCAACCTCTGAAAGGCTGCAGGGGCATTTCAATGACACCAAACTATAGCATCTTGCTTACCTCAACTTTGATGCTTTCCTTGACATGATCAGACTGCCTGGATATTTTGCTTTTGACAGGTAGGCTGTCAACAGTGTCCACATCATGTGCACACAAGTTAGTCTGTCCAGGGGTCAAGGAAAATAACTCAGCAAACTGATTTAGGACTTGCCTGCAATCAGTCTGTGTTGGGCAGTGAGGGTGTCTGAAAAGACCACTCCATCAGCTGGCCCATCTTTATGGTTGTAAGAGAGGAGATCAGGGAGTGGCTCACTCTCTACCTCCTACTCCTCAGCTGTAACCATAAGCATGGTCACATCAGCCCAGTAATTGTAGGGTTTAAGGCAATTTACTTGTACCACCCTTTTGGGGTTTCTATATGTGCCAAGGTCCACTAAGTAAGTGACCTCCCCTTTTCTCTAAAGGATAGGGTAGGTCCCAGTCCATTTGTCCTGGAGGGCCCTAGGTGCCACAGGCTCCAAAACCCACACCTTATGCCCTGTCTGGAACTCCCCCGTTGCAGTCTTTTGGTCATACAAGAGCTTCTGGAGCTCTTGGCTGGCCTCAAAATTTTTGTTTGCCTTTTGCATGTACTCAGCCATCCTTGAAAAAAGGCCAAGTACATAATCCACAATGTTGTGTTTTGGTTCTTGGAGGGGTCTCTCACATCCTTCCTTGACAAGACAGAGGGGTCCGCTTACATGGTGTGCAAACAAACGTTCAAAGGGGGAAAACCCTACACCCTTTTGTGGCACATCTCTGTAAGCAAAAAGCAGGCAAGGTAGCAAGACATCCCATCTCCTTCTGAGTTTTTCAGGGAGTCCACCAATCATACCTTTAAGGATCTTGTTAAGTCTTCCAAAAAGCCCATTTGTCTGCGGATGGTATGGTGTAGTGAACCTATAGGTCACCCCCACTCGGCCCACACGTGTTTGAAGTATACAGACATGAGGTTTGTACCTCTGCCTGATACTACTACCTTAGGAAAGCCAACTCTAGTAAAAATACCAAGGAGGGCCTTGGCCACTGCAGGTGCAGTGGTGGTCCTTAGAGAAATTGCCTCACGGTACCTGGTGGCATGATCCACTACCACCAGCATTAATTTATTCCCTGATGCTGTTGGAGTGTCACGGGGGCCAACAATGTCTGGAAGAGGAATTCTGGGGGCCTTCAGGTGGCTACCTGTCTTGCCACTGGCCTGACAAGTGACACAGGAGTTGCAAAACTTCTTCGCCTTCTGGGATATTTCTAGCCAGTAGAAGTGGTTGATTAACCAACTCCAGGTTTTTGTCTGGCCGAGATGCCCAGCTAGGGGAATGTCCTGGACCAATGTTAGGAGAAACTCTCTAAACTGCTGAGGGACTACTACTCTCCTAGTGGCACCAGGTTTGGGGTCTCTGACCTCAGTGTATAGGAGTCCCTCCTCCTAATAGGTCCTGTGGGAACCACTGCCACTTCCCTTTTCCTGATCAGCAGCTTGCTGCCTCAGGCTTTCAAGAGTGGGACAGGTTCTCTGCCCCTGGCACAGATCTTCCTTAGAGGGTCCCAGTGGTCCTAAGAGCTCTGCTGTGTAAGGCCCAAGCTGTTCAGGCTTAGTTCCCTCTGGGGCTGATAAGTCTTCTCCCTGAGGAGAGGGGACTTGGTCTGGTGTCTGTTTTGAAGCTGGCTCCCCAGTCTTCCTGCCTTTTCTCTTGGAAGTTTGGTCCATCGTTTCAGGCTCCAACACTTCTTTTTCACCTTGGGTTGTGCTTTGTGCCCTTCTTTTGACACACACCCATGCAGGTATTCCTAGCATCGCTGCATGAGTTTTCTTTTCTACCTCATCCCATGCTGAGTACTCCAAATCATTTCCGAGCAGACATTGTACAGGGATAGCAGAAAACCCCACTACCTTTTAGAGGCCACTAACCCCTCCCAAATCTAAGGTCATCAAGGTCATTGGATGTTCCTTAGCCTGATATTCAGCATTGAGGACTTTATAGGTCTGTCCTATGAGATATTAATCTGGGCATACGAGTGGCTCAGCCACCATGGTGATGCTGGCACCAGTGTCCCTTAGGGTTTCCACTCTAAGCCCATATTATTTGGCTCTTGTCTGTATCTCTACAGGTTACTGGGCCAGACAGCCAGGGTAGCTACATCCACCCCTCCCTCTGAGACTAGGGTTGCTTCAGTTAGCACCTTGACAGGGTCAGGGCTCACCTCCGATCCCATCTAGAGGCATTCTTTTGTTTTTACAGTTAGGGTCTCCAGTTCGGTGTCCAGTTGTTTTGCAATCAAAACACCAAGTCTTCTTGAGATCCTAGTTTTTACCCTGGTACCCACCCTTGGACTGTGATGAATTTCTGGGTCCACCCTCCTGAGCAGGTTTTTGGGGGCCTGAAGAAGAATCATTTGTGCTTTTGTCTTTTTGGTCACCATCTTTCCTTGGGGGGGGGGGTATTTTTGGCCTCTTTCTTTTGGTCACCCCCACCAGTGGTAATTTTATTCACCCTTGTTTTGACCCAGTGGTCTGCCTTCTTCCCCAACTTTAGAGGAGAAAGTGGACCTAGATGCTGATGTAACTTCTTCTTTGTAATAATTACTCGAAAGATGTTCCTTCATAATTAAATTGTAAAGCCCTTCAAAGTCATTCACATTGTTACCTGTTAACCAATCACCTTTTGTTTTCACTGAAAAGTCAACAAATTCCACCCAGGACTGACTCTGGGTTTTTTGAGTCTCCCTGAATATTATCCTATACTCTTCAGTCGTGAGTCCAAAGCCCTCAATAAGGGTACCCTTCATGAGGTCATAAGACCCAGCATCTTTTTATGGCAATGTCAGGAGTCTATCCCTGTATTTCCCTGAGAATAGTTCCCATAAGAGAGGAGCCCAATTTTCTTCTGATTACTTTTCTGCCTATACAGGCCCTCTCAAACGCAGTGAACCAGTTGATGATGTCATCACCATCTGAATATTTAGGGACAAATCCCTTTAGGGAGTTTAGAGTCATAAAAACCTTCACCCTACCTATTTATTTGCATGCTGCCACTAGAGATAGGTCCTAGGCCCATCTCTTTCCTTTGTCTTTCTATTTCCAGGAGCTGAGCTTCTAAGTTCAGTCTCCTGGTCAATCTTTCTTGCATGAAGTCCTCATCTGAGGGGCTCTCAGCTGTATTTGAGGGGACTGACTCACGTCCTTCCTCAATACCATCTTCATTTTTATTATCTTCATCCTCAGACTCGACTACCTGTTCTGGGTGATCTCTCTCAAACTGAGCTATGAATTCTCTGAAATATTGCTTTTTAGGACTTTTCCCTGGTTTGATTCCATAGCTCTTACAAAGGCCTCTCAGATGAGCATGGCTTAGGTCCATGTAATGGGTCAGGTCGAACTCCTGAACCTGGCTATTGGAATCAGAAATTATTTTACTAAAGTTGGGACCTTTTTAGGAAGTTAAAAAAATAACTACACATTAAATACTTTGTCCTAATTAAAGTACAGATTTTTAAAATTTGTGAAAAATAGGCCTGTCAAAATTTTGACTAGCTAAAGACAATTTTTGTATTTACTCTTGTGGTCAAATATAAACAAAGTGGTTCCAGCAAATGCAAAGTTTTCTATCCCAGTGTTGAACCACCAAATGTATGAAACTGGCTCTCTATACAGTGTACTCAAAAAAGTACACTGTGCAGAGAGTCTAGAGAATCCCCAAATGGTACATAGAGGTAAAAGCAGGCAATTCTAATTCTCTTTTTGTGGTAGTGTGGGTGAGCAGTTAGACTTATCAGAGGGTAGTGCTAAACATTTGTTGTACTCATGGGGCAGTAAATGAGACACACAAGAATAAATCTGAGACCAAATTGTAAAAATAAAGTCAATTTTTATGTATTTTGAATGACCAAGAACACATTTGTAAAGTAAGTACTTTCAGAGTTATGAATTTTCAAAGTTTGTAAAATATATCACTTTTGTGCACATAGGAATCAATGAGGAAAAAGAGGAAGAATGCATATAAAATCAGGCAATGCTTTCACAAAGTTCACCTTCTCATTTTAGGTCAATGTCGGGACCAGATCCAAAATTCCATCAGGAGAAGTTCGGGAGCATCCCAGATCGGGCGGGAGCAGAGTGCTGAGGGTCTTGGAAACTGGTGCGCAAAGACGAAGGGGGCCACTTGAAAATGCACTGCACAGGTGGACTTACAGGTAAGTCCGGTGGATCTCCTTGGAGGTAGGAGGTCACAAGGGCCTGGGGACCACAGCTGGTTAGTCTGTACTGGGGCTCCTTGAGTCGGATGCAGAGCGAACAGGTCAGCCGGGCGTCATAAGTCTTTAGTGTCCTTGCGGTCAGGAGCAGGCAGCTTCGAGAGATGATCTCAGGACAACTGGGCCACTCAGGAAGTGGGTCTCAGGTGTCTCAATGCCCCTTGATGGGTGCTTCCTTGTGGTGTTTTGGGAGACCAGAGTGGACTCTTCTTCTTGGTTTTTACCTTTGGGGGTCCGGTACCCCGGGTATTGGTACGACGCAGCCCCGGTAGGTCCTGGTGCCTCCAAACCTAGTGGGGAGGCAGATCTAACCCTCCAGAGCTGTTGTACCTATTCATGCTTCAGTGCTGTGTCAAGGTTGTCAGGGAGCAGCAAGTCGAAAATGGAATCGGTGCCTGCGGTGTGCAGGGGAGTGATACCTTCACTCTAAGGGAGCTTCTTGGCAATTTCTCGAAAATTGTAGGTGCTCGAGGTTCTTGGAGTCCTAGAAGGTTTCAGGACAACACAGCAGAATCAATTGTCGAATCCTTCTTACAGCTGGCAGGGTTTGGCACCTTTTCTTACTGCAGCAGGGCTTCTTTTCTTGCATAGCAGGTCTTTGTTTTGTCCTGATCTTCTTTGGTCCGTTAAGTCTGAGGTTCAGGTATCAGGGAGCCACCTAAATACTGAATTTAGGGGTGTTACAAGGAGAGACAGGTAGTAGCCAATGGGCTACTTACCTTCAGGTATCTACACCCTCTAGTAACCACTACCTGTGGGAAGAGGCACTACCCTAGCCCTGATTGGAGGTTTTCTCACCATCTCAAGATGGTGGAATTTCAGGAGAGGGGTTTACTTCGCCTGCCCTGCCTTAGGGGTGGTGCAGGCTGGGGGGGACCCTCCTCCTCATCTAACTAATTTTCCCGCCTTTCGTCTGCCAAACGTGGAGCAGGAAAGGGGGCTTGGTTTCCCCCACTATCTGAGGGTTCCTGGGTTGAATTTCAATGGAGGAACTACATCTGAAGCTTCCTGCCCGGGAAGGCTATCCTGTCCTGGAGGAGGTGTGAAATACCCCTGCCTACAGCAGGTATTGTTTCTGTCCTCTGAGAAGACTTTCTCTCACCCCATGAGTTCAGAAACATGCCTGGCGGTGGCAGGCTGGTGAAAACCGGCCAGAGACCCCACAAGTGTTTGGTTAGATTTCAGGGGACCTTCTAAAGGATCTCCTGTGTGAACATATTAATAAATCCAACACTGCCATCAATGAGAATTTATTAAGACAAGATGTTTGGTACCAATATTCTTAAAAATCAGTGAAGCCATCATTGAGCTAGGAAACTCGTGTTGACAAGTATCCAGCCCATGTACTCTTCATGGCTTCCCAGTTCACTTGCAGCATCCCAGAATGAACTAGACACTATAGGGGCATATCTGCTCATGCTGCTATGTCCACACATAGTATATATTGCACCCTGCCTTAGGGCTGAAGGTCTGCTGTAGGGGTGGCTTGCCTATATCTTATGCAGTGTATGGTTGGCATGGTACATTGGGTTGTGTGCCACGTCGACTCGTCAGATTTTCCTGCACCAAGACATGCTGCCTGCAATGGCAGAGTGCAAAGCCTTGGTGAGGGGGCCCTGAGGTGGCACAACCAGTGCTGCAGCCCCAGAGGACCCTCTTCAGTACCAATGCCCTAGGTACCAGGGGAATAATTTACTATGGACTTACAGGGGTAGCTGAAGTTGTGCCAATCGGGGTACAGTGTTTTGGGAATGAGATCTGACAGTGGGAACCTGGATAGCAGGGACCCAGAGCACTTACAGTTTCGAAATCACATCAGGCAAAACGTCGGGGCTAACCATGCAAAAAGAGGCACTTTCCAACAGTAGGGTCCAATCCATTTGTCCTGGAGGGCCCTAGGAGCCACAGGCTCCAAAACCCACACCTTCTGCCCTGGTTGGTACTCCACCAGTACAGCCTTTCGGTCATACCAGAGCTTCTGGAGCTCTTGGCTGGCCTCAAGGTTTTTGGATGCTTTTTCCATGTACTCAGCCATTCTTGAACGAAGACCAAGTACATAGTCCACTATGTCTTGCTTAGGCTCTTTGAGAGGTCTCTCCCAGCCTTCCTTCACTAGATACAATGGTCCCCTTACAGGATGACCAAACAGAAGTTCAAAGAGGAAAAGCCCTACTCCCTTCTGTGATACTTCTCTGTAGGCAAAAAACAGGCATGGTAGTAAGACATCTCATCTTCTGAGGTTTCTCAGGGAGTCCACTAATCATTCCTTTCATGGTTTTGTTGAACCTCTCAACTAAACCATTTGTTGGTGGGTGATAAGGGGTGGTAAACCTGTATGTCACCCCACATTCATCCCTCATGTGTTTTAGGTATCCAGACATGAAGTTGGTCCCTCTGTCTGACACCACCTCCTTAGGGAAACCCACTCTGGTAAAGACACCAATGAAAGCCCTAGCCACTGCAGGAGCAGTAGTCGTCCTAAGGGGAAACCCTTCAGGGTAACTGGTGGAATGATCAATCGCCACCAGTATAAATCTGTTTCCTGATGTTGTTGGAGGGTCTAGGGCACCTACAATGTCAACCCTCTACCCTTTTAAAGAGAACCTCAACCACTGGAAGTAGAATTAAGGTGGCATTTGGGTGGCCACCAGCTTTGCCATTGGCTTGGCAGGTGACACAGGAGTTGCAAAACTTCTTCACTTTCTGAGACATACCTGACCAGTAGAAGTGGGGAACTAACCTACTCCAAGTTTTGGCCTGGCCAAGATGCCCAGTTAAGGGGATGTCATGAGCCAAAGTGAGTAAGAACTCTCTATACATCTGAAGCACTACCGCTCTCCTAGTGGCACCAGGTTTGGGGTCTTTGGCCTCAGTATAAAGGAGTCCCTCCTCCCAGTAGGTTCTGTGGGAGCCACTGATATCTTCCTTTTCCTGATCAGCAGCTTGCTGTCTCAGGCTTTCAAGAGTGGGACAGGTCCTCTACCCCTGGCACTGCTCTTCCCTGGAGGCCCCCCCTGAACCTAGGAACACTGCCAAGTTAGGCCCAAGTTCCTGGGGTTCAGTTCCCACTGGGGCTGACAGGTCCTCTCTCTGAGGAGAGGGGACCTGAACTTGTGGCTAATTTGAAGCTGGTTTCCCAGTCTTCCTGCCTTTTTCTCTTGCAGCGTTGGGCCATTCTTCCAGGCTCCCACTCTTCTTTTTCATCCTGGGTTTTGCATTGTGCTCTTCTTTTTGCACCCACCCATTCAGGTATACCTAGCATAGCTTCGTAGTTCTTCCTTTCGACCTTACCCCATGCTGAGGTCTCCAGATCCTTGCCCAGCAGATATTCTACAGGAATTGCTGAGGATACCACCACCGTCTTTTGGCCAGTAACCCGTCCCCATTCTAAGGACACCATTACCATGGGATGGACCTTAGCCTGATTATCCGCATTGAGGACTGTGAATGTCTCACCAGTCAGTTATTGTCCTGGGGATACCAGTTTTTCAGTCACCATGGTGACACTTGCACCTGTAGCCCTCAGGGCTACAACTCTGATCCCATTTATATGAGGCTGTTGTGTATATTTTTCCAAGTTAGTGGGCCAGACAGCTAGTGCAGCTACATCTACCCCAGCCTCTGAGACTAAAGTTGCTTAGGTGTGCTCGCTGATTTAGTCAGGGCTCATTTGGGATCCCATCTGGAGACTTACAACTGCATTTACCACAGATGCATTAGGGGGCTTCTTTTTGTTGGGATAGCTAGGGTCTTTAGTGTGATGTGCATTGGCCTTGCAATTAAAGCCCCAAGCCTTATGGGGACCCCAGTTCTTACCCTGGTACCCACATTTAGATTGTTGAAGTTGAAGTTAAATTTATTGTATAGTTAATTAAAACCTTTACAATCATGCAATAAGACATTTTTTTTGTAACGACTTAAAATAGATCATTGTAAAAACCCACAAAAAAAAAAACACAATAAAAGAAAAAAAGAAAGAAAACGGTAAAATTTGACCCAAAAGTGTTGTACAGCAAAAGTAAGAAGTATCAGGCAGGCTAGGGATCTAGATATTGGCGGCGAACGTTAGTATTCGGCCTAACATGCGACAGGATAAAGTGCTGTGTGCTAATAGTGCTGTTTTTTCCAGAATCTTGCTATAAGGAAGGGTAAAGTGCTGTGTGCTAAAAGTGCTGGTTTTTTGAGAATCTTACTGAAGTAATAATCTTCGTTGGATGCTAAGTATAATAGTATATACGAGGGCTTACAATAAAGTTATGCATTAGGGCTTAGAAGGGGTAGATTGGTCATCTTAAAGAGAAAGGTTGGAGAAGGCTTTCTACCTCGTACGAGACATTTAAGGTGCATAAAGTACATCTTTGGCATTAATAAAGTTCCCAAATACGGCAGCAGCACAGTCTATAAAGTGCATGAAATACCAGCCTTAACGGTTCTGAAGTTTCTACTTAAGGCAGCCGAGCAGGCACCGTGGTCCGTTCAGTTGTAGTGCAGTCTGCCACCTTGGTAGCCTGTCTTTTTATGATCGTTTCTGCGGCGGATAAGTATTTTCCCAGACAACAGCTTAGTTGGATGTCCTCACCAGAGAAGGATGCTAGCACTGCTCGTCTGCATGTTCGGATGGATTTTTTGTTGAAGAAAGGTCTTAGCAAGGTCCGTCGTTCCTGTTTTAGGGCCTTGCATATGGTCAGTAGGTGCAGTATATCCTCCTCCCCCTCCCCACAGAGTCGGCAGGTTGCCGGCCTTGGGGGACGAAGCCAAGGCGGCATATGATATGCAGATGGTAGTATGCCTAGGCGGGCTTTCAGGAATTTTTCTTTTATTACTCTGGAGAAGCTGGTGAGGAGGTAGGCTTGTGGAATTGCCTTGTTGTAAGACTGCAAGGTAAACCAGCCATGTGCACGCTCTGTCAGGGCGGCTTTGTCCTGTATGAGTGATTCTTTTATGATCACATTATTTACTATTTTCTTAAAGCTTGCAGCGGTCGCTGGTACCTCCCAAAGTTCCTGCAGGCCCAGCTGATTGAGTGAATCGTCCAGATACCTTCGGGCTGGGCATGCCCCCTTGATGTTCAGTTCTTTCCACAGATGCGTGTTTAGCGAATCCGGCGGTCCCCTTTTGATTTTGAACCAGCTTTTGATGAATGCCCCTTTGCGGACTAGCTCTTGCCTTTGTATCCCAAACTCCAGCCTTAATTGTGCGGGAGAAGTATAACCTGGTAGCCCAAAAATCAGTCGAATTGCTCTTGTTATTGTACGATCCAGAGTTTCAGCATCTCTCCCTCTCATAGCTTCGCTTCCATAGCTGATCGATGGTATAAGCTTTGCCTGGATCACTCTAATTAAGGGAATTAGATTTGGGCCAGAGATGTTGTTTTTAAGGTTTCTTAGTGCCACAGCGGTCATTAATCCCCTTTTTTTATGGCCTCAAGTTGAGCTGTGTACTTCGCTCTATCATCGACGATGATTCCAAGGTACTTGTAGTTTTGTACAGCTTCCAGTTTACATGACGCCATATGCCAACAAGGTTGTGTCTTTTTTTGCGCCAGTTCACACAGAGAGTTTTAGTTTTTCTCTGTTAATGCTGAGTTTGTTCTCCTCTGAGTACCGAGATGTGGTATCAAGCAGACGCTGCAAACCCACTGGTGTCCGGCTTATGAGGCCCAGGTCGTCTGCTTTAGAAAAGGTTAGACAACTGGAGGCCACCTATTTTGGGTGCGTGCGAGTTATTGCCATTAAGGGAAATTGAAAGCTCTGCCATGAAAAGATTAAAGAGTAGCGGAGCGAGCACGCAGCCTTGCTTTAGCCTATTGGTGGTTGGGATCTTTTTTGTTAGGTGGTCTCCTTTGCCCAGTTTTACTTGTACCCAGGTCTTGCTGTGCAAGAGGACTAACTGTTTTAGTAATAGCGATGGAATATTCAGCTTTTTTAGTTTTTGCCACAGTAAATTCCTGTTTATATGGTCGAACACTGAGCTGTAGTCGATGAAACATAGATACAAGGGCTGCTTTATGGCAAGTGTAGCGTCAATCATTAGTGAGAGGGTCATGATGTTGGTGGTAGTACCCATGTTCTTGCAGAAACCTGTTTGGTTTATCGGGATTGCAGAAATTCCTGTCGCCCATGATGTTAATTCTTGTAAGAGCAATGGTGCGTAATATTTAGCATCGTTGTCAAGGAGAGCTACCAATCTGTAGTTTTTTGGATTGTCCCTATTGCCTTTTTTATAGATGGGGGAGATGATCGAGCCCCTCCATGAGGATGGTATCGTCGATGTGCGCAGGATTGATTCAAAGGTCGGTTTTAATACGGATGCCCAGTATTCTGGGTCTTGTTTGAATAATATGGGCGGGATCCCATTTGGTCCTGGGGCTCCCTCGCGTCTCCCCTTTGAAATTCTTTTACAGATTTGTTCGCCAGAGATTATAAGAGGCTGTTCTGAAAGTGTGTGAAGTGGTGATTGAGATGTTCGAGCATCGCTGTCAAGCGGGAGAGTACCGGTATGCTGTTCGAGTTCATAGTCTTTATTAAAATGAGTTTGTAGATAGGTTGTCCAAGCCTTTTCTGTTACGTGAGAGTTGGTGCCTTGATGTAACGGTTTGGCAAAAGTGTTGACCTTTAACCAAAATTGGGCACTGTTATTGTTTTTTATATCGTGCAAAAGTGTGGCCCAGAAGGCCTCCTCAGTGTCTTTTTTGAGGCGCCAAATTAATTTTCTATGCTTAGCTTTCAGGGCCCTCAGTTCTTGTAAGGTCATTGGATCAGCGTTGCCTTTCTTCAATCTTCAGAGTGTGCGATTTATCAACATTTTAAAGTTTTTCATTTGCACATTATGTCCGATGTTGGGACAGGGGCATTTGGTTCGAGCAGGTCCTGAGTTCCTGTTTAAGTGGGGTCCCTTTTTTACATCATATTTGCTTCCTAGATTTCGTGTGAACTCCTCCCAGCTTCTCAGGTCATCGGAGTCTGCAGATTGTGCTTCCTCCACAAGTTGTTTTGCAAGGATGAGGAAGCCTTCTGGATCATCCATTTTGCATTTTATTCTCTTTTCATTTGATGTAAATTCTGAATCATGAATATTTGCTGGCAGTGTTTGTGGCATGAAAATTGAACCTATTGTGATTTCCTGGGGTAAATGATCGCTGTGTTCAGAGGTTCCAATGTGGTAGTCCATTACTTTTGGGAACATGCAGCAGGAAACAAATGTGAAATCTATTGCAGTACATGCTACTGTGTTGTGGAAAGTTGCGGTCTGGGGGCGGTCTCCTGGGAATCTTCCATTTAGAGATCGGAAACCTAGCTGCTCTAAGATTGCTAAAAGCCTCTGTGCTGTTTTCGTGTGTCTCCCGCCTGCATTATTATCTTGTGGTGTTGCGGTCCACAGAAAAGGGTCCTCTTCCGTGTCGATGTCTTCAGATGTCCTCCTGAACATGTTTGCGTTGAAGTCCCCGGTAATAATCAGACTATTGGTCCGCTCTTCCGTTAAGATTTCCTCTAACTTCTCTTTCAGCTGCAGGATGCCTTTGGTTCTTTCGCAGGGGTGTAGGTAGAGATTTATAAGAATTACCTGAACGTTTTTTTCCTCCCCCTGTAAGGTTAGTCTAAGCGCTTGCATAGCGTTTGGAGGTGCTATGCTGGGCGTCATTGACTCTGTAGCATAGATCCTCTTTATAGAGCTATATGTAGCCAGACCTCCCTTGCTGTGACCAAATTTGGCACTCTTTATGGCAGGTAGGGAGAGCAGATTAAATCCGTTCAGAGCAGGCGGCGATTCGCTCCAAGTTTCTTGGAATGAAATTATGTCGAAGCTTTGTAGGTATTGTTGCAATTCCAAATCCAGGGTCTTGTCTCCCACCCCGTTGATGTTCCACGAGCAAAGTTTAAGGGAGTTTTTGATTTCATTGTTATGATCAGTGAACTTGGAACATTTAGATTGTGTATTGGCTCAGGAACCACCCTCCTGAACAGGTTTTTGGGGGGCTCGAGAAGACTCTTTGTTTTTGTCTTTGGATTGGTCACCATCTTTCCATTGGGGGGGCCTAGAAACCCCTTTCTTTTGGTCACCCCGACCATGAGTTGTTTTGGTTACCCTTTTCTTGACCCAGTGATCTGCCTTCTTCCCCAAATCTTGAGAAAGTGGCCCTAGGTCTACCAAGTACTGATGTAATTTCTCTGGAACACTATCACTCAACAGATGAACTTTTATAATAAGATTATAAAGCCCATCATAGTCTTGCACATTGCTACCTTTCAATCAGCCACCTAGTGTTTTCACTGAAAAGTCTACCCAGTTCTGATTTTTGGTTTTTCAAGTCTCCCGGAACCTGATCCTGTATTCCCCAGTCGTGAGTCCAAAGCCCTCAATCAGGGTATCTTTTTGAAGAGAAATACTTTTGCATTTAAAAATTTGACAGTGCATTTTTCAGAGGCTGCAATGTTTATCTTATGGAAGGAAAAACAAATACGGCATACAAGTTCTTTGCAGCAAATTACGAGACAAACCTCTGGGACTTGAGGTGAGTATGGGGCAAGGTCCAAGGCAGCACCTACAGATCACCTCCAGCGGCACAAGGGCGGCCGGGTGCAGTGGTGCAAAACAGCATCGGGTACCCAATGTGAGTCGATGGGGATCGGTCTTCATGAACAGATGTGGCAGTGTCGGACTGGGAGGCCAGTTGGGCTGAACCAACATGGGGGCTCAGACCTCACAATGCTCGGGATGGGGGAACACCTTTGGTCCTCATCTCGACGGGTGCAGAGGTGTCTTTCAATCAATCAATCAATCAAGGGTTTGTTAAGAGCAACTACTCACCCGAGAGGGTCTCAAGGCGCTGGGGGGTGAGGGGGGCACGCAACTCCTGGTAGTTCATGGTGATTCGTCAAAGAGCCAGGTCTTGTGGTCCTTCAAGACCATCCAGGGTCCGCGCAGCTCAGGATGTTCACGGTGATTCGTCGAAGAGCCAGGTCTTGAGGTCCTTAAAGAACTTGGAGTGTGTTGGTGTCTGGCGGAGGTGGAGAGGGAGGGTGTTCCATGCCTTGGCCGCAAGGAAAGAGAAGGAACGACCTCCTGTTCTGGTCTTCTTGATGCACGGCACCGTCGCAAGGGAGAGCTGGGCTGAGCGGAGGGATCTTTGGGGTGCATGGAAAAAGAGACGGTGGTTCATGTAGGCGGGTCCGGTGTTGTGGAGGGCTTTGTGGGCATGGGTGAGAAGCTTGAAGATGATTCTATTCTCGATGGAGAGCCAGTGTAACGTCCGCAGGTGTTGGGTGATGTGGCAGTGGTGCAGTAGGTTGAGGACTAGTCTGCCAGAGGCATTCTGGACGTTCTGGAGTTTGCGGGTGAGGTTCTTGTTAATCCCGGCATAGAGTGCGTTGCCATAGTCCAGTCTGCAGCTGATCAGGGAGTTGGTGACGGTTTTTCATGTGTTCGAGGGGAATCCAGTTGAAGGTCTTTCGTAGGAGAAAGAGGGTGTGGAAACAGGATGAGGTGACAGCATTGATTTGGCGGTCCATTTTGAGTTCGGAGTCAAGGATGATTCCGAGGGTGTGTGATTGGTCCGTGGGTGAGGGTGGGTTCCCGAGGGCGGGAGGCCACCAGGTGTCGTTCCAGGCGGCGGGGTGTGGGCCCATGATGAGTACTTTGGTTATGTCGGTGTTAAGTTGTAGACAGTTGTTCCTCATCCACCTGGCGACTGCTTCCATTCCTTCTTGAAAGTTGTGTTTGGAGATGTTGGGTTAGTTGGATAGGGACAGGATGAGTTGGGTGTTGTCTGCGTACGATACGATGTTGAGTCCCTGTGATCTGACGATGGATGCAAGCGGGGCCATGTAGACGTTGAACAGGGTGGGGCTGATGGAGGATCCTAGGGGGACTCTGCAGGTGGTCCGTGTGGGATCCGTGAAGAAGGGGGAGTCTGACTCGTTGCGTTCTGCCAGAGAGGAATGAGCGGATACAGTCGAGGGCTCTGTTCTGGATTCCTGTGTCATGGAGTCTGCCGGCTAGGGTGCGGTGTGAGACTGTTGAAGGCTGTGGAAAGGTCCAGGAGGATAAGGGCCACAGTCTCTCCTCTATCGAGGAGGGAGCGGATGTCGTTTGTCGCAGCGAGAAGGGCGGTTTCAGTGCTGTGGTTCTTCCTGAAGCCTGATTGGGAGGAGTCAAGGATGTTGTTTTTGTCTATGAAGGAGGCGCGTTGGCTGTTGACATTTTTTTCAAAGACTTTCGCCGGGTACGGAAGCAAGGAGATCGGTCTAAAGTTCTTGAGGTCGGTGTGTTCCGCCAAGGGTTTTTTCAGGACAGTGTTGATCTTGGCGTGTTTCCAGCCATCGGGGAAGGAGGCGGTCTCGAAGGAGCGGTTGATGATTCGTTGCAGCTCGGGGGCAATGATGTCTGCGGCTCTGTGGTAGATGTGGTGGGGCAGGGGTCTGTGGGGCCCACGGAGTGGGTGGTCTTCATAGTCTTTAGGGTGCCTTCGATGCTGAGGACGGTCCAGCTGTCCAGTGTCGGCTGCGTGGTACAGGGAGCGGTGGGTGTGGGTTCCTCCTGAAGGATGTTGTCATCGAAGTTGTCATAGATGGTCTTGATTTTGTGATGCAGGAAGGCACTGAGTCTGTCGCAGAGGTTCTGGGAGGGTGGGATGTCGATAGTCTCACTGCTGGGTTGGGCGAACTTATTGATGATGCTGAAGAGTTCCTTGCTGTTGTGTGCGTGGGTGGAGATTCTGTCCTGGAGTGCTTTCTTCCTTGAGTATCTGATGAGTTTGTGGTGGGCGGTGGTGGCTGCTTTGTAGTTGTTGAGGTATGCTGGGGTTTTGGAGTTCCTCCATAGCTTTTCGAGGCGTCTGCAGGTTCATCTAGATTCCCAGAGTTCGGTGGAGAACCAGCTGGCTTTCTTGGCATGTGGGTTGGAGGATTTCTTGAAGGGGGCAATGGTGTTGGTGCAGTCGGTGATCCAGTTGTGTTGGGTACGGGCAGCGGTGGTAGGGTCGTCATCTGTGGCGGTGGTAGTGGAGTTGCTGAGGGAGGCGGTGAGCTGGTTGTCGGAGATCTTGTTCCAATTCCTGCGCTGGAGCTGGTAGCTTTGAAGGTGAAGTGGACGCAGTGGTGGTCCGTCCATGGGAGTTCTGAGGTGTGGCTGAAGGTGATGGAGTTTCCTGCTGTGAAGATGGGGTCGAGGGTGTGTCCGATGATGTGGAGGATGTCCAGGAGGGAGGTGGAGTTGGGGTCTTGGCGGTTGTCGAGGTGGAAGTTGAGGTCTCCCAGCAAGGTGTAGTCGGTGGAGGTGATGGCATGCAGGGTGATGATGTCGGTGATGGAGTCGGAAAAGGTGCGTGGGGTCTGGGGGTCTGTAGATGAGAGTGCCTCGGAGGGTGGTGGACGGGTTGGCCTGTATCTTGAAGTGGAGGTGTTCCATCAGGTCTGTGGGCCTGTCGGTGTAGGTGCTCAGACGGAGGTTGGCCTTGTGGGCTCCTTAGGCATTGGGTTTTTGTCACCAGGAGCGGTCGTAGTAGATGGGGCTTGCAAACAGAGGCTTCGAGTCTGGAGGGTCTGGGGACCACGTTGGCACCATTGGCCCACTACAGCTGGGGTTAGGCGACTTGGGTGCAGTGGTGCTTTACGCTGTTGGTTTTTTGCGGTCTTGGAGCTTTACTGCTCAGTCTTTGGTACCTGCAAGATGCAGAGGAACAGCTCCAATGTTCCACAGGAGCTCCTATGTCTTTCGATAAATTTTGGCAGTTTCTCAGGCTTTGGAGGATCAGCAGCTAGAAGGGCGAGATGACTTTGGCACAATTGTCGAGAATAGGCAAACAGGCCAGCAGAGCTGGTGCCACGTCAGTTGCTTCTCCTGCAGTTCTTGCTTTTACAACTCTTCGGCCCTTCTTCTTCTTTCGGTTGGCAGAATCTGTTTCTCTGGTGCCAGGGGCTCCCCTAAATACTGAATTTAGGGGTGTTAGGGGTGTTAGGAGTGTGTAGGGTAGTAGCCAGTGTGCTACCTACCCTTTGGGCCACTATGCCCCCTACATGACCACTTCCTGGGGGAATTGGGCATAACCCTGTCCCAGAATTCCTAAGTTGGCCGTCCCCAAGATGGCTAACTTTGAAAAGTCGCCTTCACGTCAGGTAGCCCACATTAGGGGTGGCACTAGCCTGAGGGTGCACACGCCTATCTGACTAGCTAATTTTTCCATCTGTGCAGGTGCCAAATGGCTCTGGACAAAAGGGTCGGCTTCTTCTCCTTTGAAAGAAGAAGCCAGATTTGCATACGGAAGGCGGTGGGCTCTTTGAAGCTCCCCTGTCTGGGAATGCTAATCTGCAGCTCATCCTGTGGTAGGCAGTTAAAACCCCCTCTGACCAAGTAGGCTTGGTTTCTGGCCCCCTGAGAGCAAAGGCCCTCACCCTTGGGATCAGAAACACATCTCTGGTGGTAGGCTGGCGAAAAAGTTTCAGTCAGCACACCAGTAGTTGGTAGATTTTCAGGTGGCACCTCTAAAGTGCCCTCTGTGTGCATTTATTGATAAATCCAACACCGGCATTATGCCAGTGTGGGTTTATTACTATGAGATGTTTGATACCAAACATCCCTATTTTCAATGAAGCCATGATGTAGCTGGGGAACTCGTTTTTACCAGCGTTCAGCACATGCTTTTAAAATTGCTTCCCTGTTCACTTCTACTGGCAGCAATGGAACTGACCAGCACAGGGGCATACCTGCTCATGCGGTGATGCCCTCACATGTAGTGTAGTGCACCCTGCCTTAGGGCTGAAAGGCCTGCTGTAGGGGTGGCTTACTTATACTGCATGCAGGGTCTGTAGACATGGCACACAGGCTGTGTGCAATGACAAGTTTTCACTTTTGTCTGCACCAAGACACACAGCCTGCAGTGGCAGCTTGCATAAGCTTGGTGAAGGGTCCCTTAGGGTGGCACAATTCGTGCTGGAACCCTTAGCGACTCTCTTTAGTACATCCGGCCCTAGCTACCAGAGGTACCATTTATTAAGGACTTTCAGAGGACACTAAAGGTATTGCCAATTGGGGAAACAATTGCACAGTTTTGGGAAAGAGATCTGGCACTGAGGCCCTGGTTAGGAGGAACCCAGTGTATTTCCAGTCGAAATCACATCAAATACCAGACAAAAAGTGGGGGTGCCGATGTCAAAAAGGGTCACTTTCCTACAGTGTGTAAGTGGTTATGTAAGTGTGTGAATGGGTATGTGAGGGGGGTGTGAGTGGCTGTCTGGGTCTGTGAGTGGGTGTGTGAGTGGTTTTGTGGGTCTGTGAGTGGGTGTGTGAGTGGTTGTGTGAGTGTGTAAGTGAGTGTATAAGTAGGTGTGTGGGTCTGTGAGTGAGTGTATGTGTTTCTTAATTGGGGTCTGGGTCCATGGATCTGCCACGGAGCACACAGAGGGTCGTACTGGGCACCGCAGTAAATTCATGGACGGTTGCGCACTAAAAAAGATTTTAAGGACAATTTCTTGCTCACGAGGGGTCTCCCACAGACCCCTCCATCAGTTCCATGGTGTCAGGGTTCTCTACCCTGACCCCTTCTATCACTTTAAAATGTTATTTTCTGCCCTGAAACCAAGTCTTGATCCATAAAATAGTGCCTTTAAGTTTCCTCTCAGGTTGTGGTCAGCCAATTATGGCATTGCTGTTGGCGCGGTTGATCCGCAGTGGATCTGCGTCTCTAGATATACATACATCTTTTTACTTTAATAACTCCAAAACTACTGAACACATTTACATCAAATAAAAAAAGGCTCTCTTTCTGGACCAAGATCTAGCTTTCTGTCAAATCTGATGTCATTCCGTTCCTCAGCGCGGGCTGTAGTTGTGTCTAAAATCCCTATGGGAATTTGCATGGTAACCCCCCTTTTTTCTCCACCCCTGCTTGATGGATCACCCCAAAACTTTCAAGACAACAGCTGAAGTGACTGACAAACTTGTTTTAAAAATTTCGTGCACATTCACCAAACGGCGGCAAAGTCACTACCAAAACAAGAAAACGCTATTCCTATGGAAACAAGGTCCTAACTATAACTCTCTACTGGCAACTGCCATATATATATATATATCAAAACCATTGTGGAGTGTGGGAATGGGCCACGACGTTATGTCAACATGTATTATTGATATAGTGCATTTTAAACCACACGTGTACACTCAGGGGTATTTATGAGGAGGTTTACATCGCGTTTGCATCACGCAATGTGGTACATGTACGCCAAAACCTTAAGTATGATTTATAAAGCCATTCAAAGCCACTTTGCGAATCCATGAGTGGCTTCATAATTCTGGAGTGACGCAACGCATCGCAAATCGCTGCGTATCATTACTCTGCCCTGGGAAGGTGTCAATGGCTTTGCATCGGTGTTTCCACGCAACTACCATGGTTTTTGGAACATTCCCACATTTACCAGAACTGGTAAACCTTGGAATGCACAAAAAAGTTACACCTTCCCATGGGAGGCGTAACGAGGAGAAATAAGTCTGTTCCGCAGCACGCATAGAAAGAGGAATATGCATCCCAGGATTGTTTTTGTGCAGGAAGGTGCCCCTTCCTGCACAAAAGCAATCCTGCATGCAACACAGGCATCTTTACACCATGTTGCAAGGGTTCTTGCATTGTGGCTAGGCTACTAAAAGGGCGCCAGAGCATGGCAAGGGACAGGAATGTGCTGTATTGCCTTAAATAAGGCGCATTCCTGTCCTTTCCCCATAACACAGTGGACTGCAGCAAGGTGACTTGCTGCACTGCGGGACTTTCTGATAAATGAGCCCCTCAGTGACTATGGTGTTATCAGGGATGTCAACAGTCATATTATCAATTGTGTCATGAGTGATGTAATATGTGAGGTCATAAGTAGTGCCTGGCAGGGGCACAAGTTATATATACTGTTAGTGGTAAAATTCAAGTTTTCTTGCTATATATATTTTTTTTAATCTCATTTCAACACCTAACTATAATGTCATTTTGATCTTTGATCTTTTCCGTCAGTTTCTGTTTTTTTAACCTGAATTAAGACCTTATTACCATATGTAACTAAAACATTGCTTTGACATTTGTTTTATCAGGGTTTTTTTTATCATATTCAGACTTGAGCATGGACCCAGTCCTCAGGGGCAGCCTACAACGAACTCTCCTGAAGTCCTTGCTCAATGGAGGCGTGGCCATAGGGCCTGCCCTCCAACAGAGACTGTGCCCAACCCCACTGCGGGTGAGATAAATAGAACCTGTAACTCTGAGGCACCAATAACCGAGGCCTAGATAGAGGAGAGAGCGACAAGTCCTTGAAGATTTCAGGAAGGCAATCACTGTCATCATGTGGGAATGTGAAATATTCACTGAATTTCATGAGCATTTGATACTATTAAGGGTTGTATTCCACAATTTAGCATAGAGAAATTTCATCTGACATAAATATTGTGTCATAAATATCTTCCATTACACGTAGATTTTCTTTTACTATTAACTTGAATGAGCAATGTTTTTGCAGATGAAATTTAGGACACAATCTTTAGGAGACAACTTTTTGACACTAATATTCTCATACTTGTGGTGTTTTCTAAGCTATTTATTGCTAATTAATGTCGTTTTAAGTTTGCTACCTGTTTGAATATAATTTTTGTCTCGTGGCAGCACGAGGTCGCTACTGCCTTTGTATTCCTTCACGCTATTCACGTATCATTCTATTGTATTCAGTTGAAATTATTGTGTGAATTTGCAGATTGCCAGTTGCTGCTGATCCAGCGGAAGCGATGTAAATTTTATACTCATTTACTATAACACCAATATAAAAATAAACAGAAACCTTTATAACTAAGAGTTTGGGCCCATTGAAACTCAATAACTACTTGTATTCATCTGGTCCTCCAGTAGATCTTTGGGAGAGCTAATAGGGACTCAGATAATGAGAGACGGACGCTAAATAATTCATGAGGACCTATAATGAAGGAAAAGCCTAACCAACCATAATAGACACTGTATACTTTTATCTAAATCATCAAAATATAAATGGTCAATACATTAAATACATTAATAATGTAAACTCTGTATTATTTCAATGTTACAGGCAAATTCACAATAAAGAAATATAGTTCATTGCAAATACGTCATAAATCAATAACAAGTGTGAGAGGAGAGAGAGAGACAAAAGAAATAATTAATTGCAATATCAATAAGCAATTCAGGATTTATACGAACTCAAGATCAATGAGCTAATGCACAGCATGCAATAGTAAAAAGTAGCTAACCCTTCAGCCGAAAAAGGTATAGCTTGACAACATCACCAGCCGATGAAGTGCAAGGCAATCAGGATAGTTTTGTTCAAAGAGAATCAGGTTCGAACTGACAGCATGTCACGCCCAGTATTATAGCCAGCCAGAGTAGCATAGAGAGAATTCAGCAGCAAAAAGCTCTCTTCTCATACAAACAGCTACTGGCAAGATCTTTTCCCACGGAAATAATTATTCCTCAAAATGTTCACAAAACCAACCCCAAATGTTCCATTTTCACAGTTCTACACAATTCCAATGGTTAAGTTCATGAGGTGATCATTTTCCAAGCTATGTCATCCGGAACTTCAACAACTCAGTCCTTTGTTAAAATGGATGTCGTCATTAAACTCTTGTCGCCTATCTTCTACAGTTTTTATAAATTCTATTTCTACACTACGTAAACTACAATTCAGATTATTTCGATGCGCATTTACAGTATCTATAGACTTAGTAGTATGAAAAAAATCTCCCATGTACTCCACATTCTTTGCAATATTCACTATAGTCATATTCTTCTTAATAGGAACTTCTAAAATGACTAAATCATAGTTACAATAAAAATATTGAAACTGCTCTTTGCCATAGAATAAACTTGTTAGTATACTACACAAAATTCCATAAGTTAAAGGAAGATGATGATGAGTCACCCCTTCTGACACAGGCAAGTGTAATTGCAGGCAGACATAACAATATCTTGCATCCATAGTATCTACATATACGTAAATGAGTTTAGTAAAAACATTCAATGAAAAATCATTATTAGAATTACCTTGGTGTAAGTCATTACCTGTTAGTTTTTTAATATTAGTCTCTGCATCTTCTTTAAGATTTTTCTTTACGTTGGTTATTGTATTTACATAATCATTAGTAGAATTAACATTAACAGGATACATAAAATAAGGCACTATTAAAATTAGTATTAACCAAACAAACAATATTATAAGAACACATATAAAAGAAACATTAAGACACGTTTGCCTAGTTAAGTCTTGATTTTGATTACCAGTCTCAGTTTTATCCATTTTACATTTCAAAAATAAAAAAATAAAAAAAAGTGTAATTTGTTTAGCAAGATTTGTGTACCCTACACACTTTCTGAGCTTCAACTGAGCTTCAGGTCACAACAGGTCATGACTTTATTTTGAAATCTCCTCTCTCTTTTTCTGCACCCCTTTTCTTAAACACAGTTCATTTAGGGTGGCTCTTATGACGAATTGTCTTCAGAACAAAACACGATGAATTCTTTTTCCCAATCGTTCGTTGCAGCAGCCAAATATGTCCATTCAGGTGCTGTGTACTTTTTACTTGGGATTCGTGCTCTCTTTGTTCTATGTACTGTATTTTCTTCTCCTTCAGTTTAGCTTTGTTCAGATTGGCTAGAGATTTCAATAACAGTTGCTGGAATCTTCTAATTCAAAGTATATTTCACTTTCTTAACTCCTCTAGGCCATTTATTACCTTTTCTTGCTCGTTATCCAGAAACACTGTTTATTTAATTTGATTCAAGACTTCGCTTAGATACCCTTGTTTCTTTTTCTCTGTCTCTTTCAGGGATCAATTCTCTTTCAGCATCGACAATGACAGTGTTACGAGACCCAGTAGCTTGTGCCCACTCTACTTGATTCTCAGTCTGTTCATGTTCTCTTCGTTCACTTTGTTCACCTTCATTTGACTTTGTGCTTTCAAGTGGACATGGGACTCGACGAGAATGACTTGCATGGATCCAATTAGGCAAACCACCACATTTAACTGCAGTTGTTGTCACAAAAATCACTTGATATGGCCCATGCCAACTAGGTTCCAAACAAGACTTCCTCACATGCTTTTTGATGAGTACCCACTCTCCAAGGCTCAAGTCATGTGCTTGTTCTTGTTGAACTGTAGTTGTGACTTCTCCAACCTGGTGAGATACAGAACGCACCACATCAGCCAATCCTTGCAATGATCGAGCACTAAATCATCAGTTATGTTCACAAGTTGATTTGCCGGGACTGTTGGCTGTCTCATAGCCCTTCCCATCACAATCTCATGTGGGGACAGTCCAGTTCTTCTGTCTGGAATACTTCTCAAACGCATCAACACCAATGGTAATTCATCAGGCCATTTCAGTGTTGTGGATGCCCAAACCTTGGTTAGTCTTAATTTTATTGTGCCATTGATTTGTTCGACCACACCGGATGCCTCAGGTCGATAAGCACAATGACATTTTTGCTCAATTTGTAATGCAGCACAAATCATCCAAATTACCTTATTATTAAAATGAGTTCCTCTATCAGATTCTAATAAGACTAGAAATCCAAATCTCGGAATAATCTCTCTAAGAAGCAGTTTCACAACAGTTAAGCTGTCATTACGTCTTGTTGGGTATGCCTCAACCCAACTGGAAAACAGACACACAATCACTAACACATACTTTAAACCATGGCAAGGAGGCATGTCAATAAAATCAACCTGCATACGCGTAAATGGACCTGCTGCTTTTCCAATTCGACCCAAACTAACAACTGTTTTCCTCCCTGCATTCTTTTGTTGACAAGTTATGCACCTTTGACAGAGACTCTGTGCAATGACTCTAAATTTGGGATTATACCATGTCTGTTTAAAGAATCTAATCATAGCATCTCTACCCTCGTGTGTTGGACCATGACAAACTCTTGCCATTTGCGATAACAGACTATCTGGCAATATTGGTCTTCCATTAGTGTAAATCCACACTTCATCATCTGCCCTGGATGTACATCCTGCTTTGATCCACCCTTCTCTCTCTGTATCATTAGCTGCATCTTGTATTTCTCTGATTTCTTCCCATGTTTCAACAGATGAGAACATTAACCTGCATTCTGTTTGATCAGATCGTTCTTTCAAATGCTCCCCATTGATTGTATCTGAATTTCAAGCACAAAAACGCGCAATTTCGTCGGCATATCTGTTGCCAACTGTGACATAATCACAACCAGATTTATGTGCTGTACATTTCACTACCCCATTTTGGGCTGGCAATTGTAGTGCCATCAATAGATCTCTTACACACTCTCCATTTCATATGGGTGAACCCGAAGAGGTCAAGAATCCACGCTGAGACCACAACTGCTCGAAAGAATGTACAACTCCGAAACCATATTGACTATCTGTAAATATGGTTACTCGCATTTGCTTTGTAAGCCAACATGCTCTTGTCAATGCAATCAGTTCCACCACTTGTGCTGAACTCACTCCTTTCAACCAAAATGCTTCAATAACACTCGTCACTGTACAAATCGCATATGCAGCTCGCAAAGTACCTTCTGAATCTCTCAAGCATGACCCATCTACAAGCAACACAAAATCAGATTCAGGTAACGTAAAGTGTCTTGCATGTCAGGTCTTGGTTTCATACAAAATTCACTCATGTTCAGACAATCATAATCTGCTTCATCCACCACCGTTTCACAACTTGGAATCGGCAATAAAGTAGCTGGATCCAAACTTGTGCATCTTGTCACTGTAACATTCTCAGCTCCCAAAATCACTTGCTCATATTTTGTTAACCGACTGCTTATAAGATGCTGTGTGCGAGTTCGTGTTAACAAAATCTCAACTGAATGTGGCACATACACTTTCAACGGATGTCCCATTACAATCGTTTCCCTCTGCTCCAAACTCATACACGTAGCAGCAACCGCTTTCAAACAACCAGGTAAAGCTGCAGGTACGGGATCCAATGTGGCTGAAAAATATGCCACTGGACGGCGTGCTGTTCCATGCATTTGTGATAGAACTGAAAGTGCACAACCGTCGTGTTCACTACAAAACAGTGCAAAATCCTTATTGAAGTCTGGGATCCCCAATGCGGGTGCTCGACACAAACTGTCTTGTAGTTCAAGAAATGCTTTCATGCATTCATTATCAAGATGTACAGGATCTGACACGTCTTTGTGTGTCAATCTTTGCAAAGGCTTGGCTATCAGTGAAAAACTAACGATCAACTGCCTGCAATATCCAACCATTCCTAGGAACATTCTAACTTCTTTTTGTGTTCTCGGTGGATTCATTTGCATAATAGCATTGATCCGATCTTGAGACACTTTCCTGATTCCTTTCTCAATATTATGACCCAAGTAAAGAACTTCTTTTTGACAAAATTGTAATTTTGCTGGTGACAATTTATGCCCACCTACTGCCAATTGGTTCAGTAGAGCAATTGTATTGGTCACTCAAGGCTCTTTCGTTTTCGATGCAACCAACAAGTCATCTATGTACTGCACTAAAACTGAATTATTAGGCATTACCAATGACTCCAAACATTTCTTCAATATCTGATTGAAGATTGACGGGCTCTCTGTATACCCTTGAGGAACTCAGCACCATGCCAAAACACGGTTTCCGAACCGGAAAGCAAATAAATATTGGCTGTCCGGATGCAGGGGTATCGAGAAACAAATTGACACAAATCAATGACTGAAAACCATTCTGCTTCACAAGGAATTTGATAAAGAATCATAGCTGGATTTGGCACTATTGGACAACAAGGTATTACTATCTGATTGATTTTATGCAAATCCTGAACTATTCTGTACTTTCCGTTCGGTTTGCTAATTCCATGATAGGTGAATTGCATGGACTCCCCAGAATCTCTTTTAGGATACCTTGTTCAATTAACATTTCAATCACAGGTGTTATTCCTGCAATTGTTTCAGGGCTCATTTTATAAGCTGGTGTTCTTGGAAATTCTGCATCTGGTTTAACTGTGATCTGTATTGGAGCTACTCCTTTCATCAATCCAATATCTTTCCTTGAAAAATCCCACACATCAGACAATACCGTATCTCTCAATTCAACAGGCAAATCATTTGCTATAAACAGAAGATATAAATCATTCACCTCTGCTTCCTGCCTTGCCATTTTAAAAACCACATCCTCATCTTTTGTATGAAATGCTATTCCATCTGGTGTACAATAGATGGAACAATTCATCTTGCACAGCAAGTACCTTCCTAATAGATTAACTGGACTTGTGTCACACACTACAAATTTGTGTAAATCTCGAAATCCTCCAATCTGCACTTTCATTGGTTTAGTCACTGGGGTCTTAATCAATTTGTTTGAAACACCTACAACTTGGATACTTTCTCACGAGAGGGGTAGGTCATGAATTTCCACACTTCTCACAGTGGACCGGGTAGAACCAGTATCTACGAGGAACGTAATTGAATTTCTGTCAACCTCGCCATCCACATAGGCACCACACTGATCTACCTCTAAGGATGCGCCAAGCACGCACTCCTCCTCCCCCCTCAGGCACCATCATTGAGATGTATCTGAATCATTTTCATCCCACTGCATCAAATACTGCGAAGACACTTGCACATTTGAATTCAATTGATCAATTGTACTTCTGGACTTGACCATTCACATCCTGATTCTGCATAGGAGCTTGAGGTATCTGCTGACCCTGTCCTTTGCCGACTGAATTCTGATGATTCTGATTCTGATGATTCATCTGCATCTGATTCATTCCAATTACTCCTGTATCACTTGTGTTTATCTGTATTCTTCTACACCCGCGCTTCCAATGCCCCAACTTGCCGAAAGCATGACAAAGAAATTTATTTTTCAATTCATCCATATTACCTCTACCTCTTCCTTGTGGAATCGGTATCATTTGAGTCACGGTATTTCCATTTGACACTACACCTCTCGTACCAGTAGTAGTCTGACTATTTCCTTGGTAAACGTCTGTATTTAAAAACCTTTCTTTCTTTGCCGCTTTCATTGTGCTAACATTAGTTTCTCCTTTAACTTTTTATGTCTCATCTCAATGTCATCACCACAATACTTTGCATAACGAAGAATTTCATCAATCGACTTACTCTGCCAACAAATTGAATGTTGCAGAATCATGGCACTTATTTCTGGTCTCAATCCATAAACAAACCTATACACAAAAGGTCCCATATCTTTCTCAGTGATGTTCTCAAAACCACTGTACTGTTTAAACACCTGTAGAAGCCTCTCATAATATGCATGCACTGACTCCTTCAATTCCTGAGTAGTCCTCTCTATTCTAACCCAATCTGTCTCTTTTGGTGAACTTTTCCCTTTCAAATATGTAATGACCTGATTATACTTTTTCATGACTTCTTCAGAGGGTGCTCCTGTTTTTGGATCTATTGGATATTCTTCCTTTGGCCAATCTACAGCAATTTTACACTCAACCCACAAATCAGCTGGAACTACAATATTGAACAAGCCATCCAAATCCTTCCACAAAACCTTTGAAACTTTCACAAACCTTTCTACCTGTTTGTACTATTCCACTGGTTTTTCTCTCAATCTTGGGAAATCATTCGGAAATGATAATATATCTTGCCTTGACCATGGGACATGAACAAACCCACCTCCTGGTACTTCTCTCATAGGATATATTGTTGCATCAGCTGCTTCAGCTCCTGTCTCCCTCACAGGATACAGTGGTAAAGCTACAGAAGTCACTATGGTATCTTCCGTCCTTTTAGCCCATCTTCCTTTCCATCAATCCAATTCTCCCCAATGCTTTAGTGTGTTGATAAGGGGCCATATGTATCAAAGATAGGTTTTGCGATTCTCAAATAGCGAATTTTTGAGAATCGCTATTTGAGAATCGTAAAACGAGATGTATGTAGGATTTGCAAAAAAATTGTGAATCCTACATATTCCTTAATTGCGAATCGCAAATTGCGATTCGTAATTAAGGAAACCCTCCCCATTCATTCCTATGGGCCTAGAGGCCCATAGGAATGAATGGGAAGACATTCTCAATTAGCGATTAGCAATTATAGAATCGCAAATTGAGAATGCAATTTCAAGGTTGCAAAGGTGTCAAAAGGACACCCTGTTGCACCCCTGAAATAAGCATGGGTGCACATGTGGCGCACATACATGCCCTAAGGGCACATACATGCCCTAAGGGCATGTATGTGCGCCATATTGCACTTTGAAAAATGCAAAAAAGTGCATTTTTCTAAGAAATTTTACTATTTACTATTCCAACACCTTCCCTACTGTAACGTAGGCTGGAGTTGGAATAGTAAATCATACTATTCCTAAGTCCAGCGCCCTGCAACGCAAGTCATTGTAACGACTTGCGTTGTAATGCCTGCGTTGTAAAGGTATCACTGTGTAAACACCGCGATGTAGCGTCGTATATTCGTATGTCTTTTGTAAAGCTTTAGACTTCTCTATGTCAACTCCATATGTTTGTGCAATTTTAGCAAACTTCTCATGTAAACTTCTTGCTTTCCTTGTAATGTTTTTGCACACAAAAAGCAATTCTTCATCGCGATATTTACCTAGTCTCTCTTGGCTAATCGTATCTAAAATCATTTCTTCCAAATCTGCTTTTAACTTGCTCACATCTAAGCTTGAATCATTATTCTGTATGTTGCAACCAGGTCTTTGAATATCTTCACCTGTTTCACTTCTGGTCCCTCCTGATGTAGGTGTCACTCTTTACTCAATCTGCAATAACCTTTTGGGATCTATATATATACCTCGTTTTGGGGTTTCAACTGATCTTTCTGAAATACTAAATAATGGTTCTGATTCTTCTCCTGTAACTACGCTCACATTTGCTCCACTATTTTCAATCAATCCTTGATTAACTTCATTTATTTTCCTGTAGATTGTATGAACTCCATTCGTATTTCTATCTGGTATCATTAAAGCATGCACTCGAGAAACTCCTTGTCCATCATTATATAATGCACAATAGGACCAATAGTCACTGGGATTGACAAAACATCTGGGTTCATTGGCGTTACTATTCTCTGCAACTCCTCTCTAAATGGATTTTGATTCTGACTTACAGGTGTTTTTCCCTTGAGGTACATCTACTTGAATTAATGGAGCACTTGGTAAAGAATTTGTCTCTACTCTATTCTGTTCTTTTTGATAAGGCGGAGGTTTATTCATCAATAACCCATTTAAAAATTAATCATCTATGTCATGAATTTCCTCAACAAATTCAGTGTTTCTAGATTTCTGTTCTACAACAGTCTTCTTTTTCTCCTTACGTTTTCTCCCTCATTAGTCTCAGCTACCATAACTGGATACATCCTTGCTCCTTCTGCTATGTCTCTCCTCCACAATTTCTTTTGGGCATCCCATTTCGCTTATGAATATCTACTCACAGTATTCTTATATCTAGTCTGATACCTTTCTCTTTCTCTTTTGTATGCCTCATGCTCCCATTCTTCTAGAACTTCGTACTGCATAGGTCTAGGATTAGGTCTCAAATTATTCATTTGTCTCCTTAAATTCTCTAAAATTCTAGGATTAAAAGTCCCATTCTCTGGAAATGCTAGATTACCATCTTGCTCAGTATATTTCATCCAATTTTCTAACCATGTACACGTATGATAACCCCTTTCTAATGACATGAATGTTGGGGTTCCTTCAGGAGCTAAACGAATTCCTTCTCTAATGGGTATTGGCTCATCTTTCCTAAATAAAGTTTTTAACAACTTAATAACTTCATGATTCCCTACGCTAACAGTAAAACTATATACGTAAAATCTTCAACAATTTTTTTCCGTGTTTTGATTCTCTGCTACCAATCAAAATTAATCACGCTGTCCAATCCCAGCGCGATTCACAGCAACCAACCTATACCAGCGCAGCACTTTTTGTGACGATTTCTCAGTAACTGACCAATACCAGCGTGGCACTTTGTTAAGTCAGTTTAACTCCTGCCACTGACCCTCCCTTTACAAAATCAGCATCAGTGTCTTTTCAAAGTCTTTAACCAAACAAACAACATAAAACAACTTGTCTGCCCCACTATAAGAAAAAATCGATAGAACCATACACTCTGAGAATTCTTTTACTTCCAGCAAAATCTCAACCAGCGCAATTTTACCCTCACTCAAGTGAAAACTCGCAGGACTTCTCCAGATGCGCTTTCTGAAGTGACCTAAATAAGCCTTACTATTCACATATCAAGATTCCCTGTGCAAGTACCGACAATACGACCATTGCTCAGCACTGATCAACAGCAGACAACACAACTTAGTGTATGCCACACTAAGACTGCCCTTAGGCTTATCCCGGGATCTTAGGCCAACAACAGACCCGTTACTTCCATTAAGGTCAACGACGGACCACAACATATAACATAAAGGTACGTAGTCAATAAACATCTGCCTCTTAATTCCGTCTCTTCATTACGTAGTATATTTAGTCTAAACAAACTATCCGATAACGCTACCAGAAACTGATCCAGCGCAAGCGGTGTAAATTTTATACTCATTTACTATAATACCAATATAACAATAAACAGAAACCTTTATAACTAAGAGCTTGGGCCCATTGAAACTCAATAACTACTTGTATTCATCTGGTCCTCCGATAGATCTTAGGGAGAGCTAATAGGGACTCAGATAATGAGAAACGGACGCTATTTCCTTCATGAGGACCTATAATGAAGGAAAAGCCTAACCAACCATAATAGTCACAGTATGCATCAATGTCAAATAATTCACTAATAAAGACAAACTATGTATACTTACCAAGTCACTTTTATTTAATTCATCAAAATATGAATGGTCAATACACTAAATACATTAATAATGTCAATTCTGCATTATGTCACTGTTACAGGCAAATTCACAATAAAGAAATACAGTTCATGGCAAATACATCAGAAATCAATAACAAGTGTGAGAGGAGAGAGACAAAAGAAATAATTCATTGCAATATCAATAAGCAATTCAGGATTTATACGAACCCAAGATCAATGAGCTAATGCACAGCATGCAATAGTCAAAAGTAGCTAACCCTTCAGCCGAAAAAGATGTAGCTTGATCAACATCACCAGCCGATGAAGTGCAAGGCAATCAGGATAGTTTTGTTCAAAGAGAATCAGGTTTGGACTGACAGCGTGTCACGCCCAGTATTTGCAAGGATTATAGCCAGCCAGAGTAGCATAGAGAGAATACAGCAGCAAAAAGCTCTCTTCTCATAGAAACAGCTACTGGCAAGATCTTTTCCCACGGAAATAATTATACCCCAAAATGTTCACAAAACCAACCCCCAAATGTTTAATTTTCACAGTTCTACACAATTCCATTGGTTAAGTTCATGAGGTGTTCATTTTCCAAGCAATGTCATCCGGAACTTCAACAACCTAGTCCTTTGTTAAAATGGATGTCGTCATTATTTCACGAAAGCAGGAAAGAAATTTAAAACTTCTTCATGTCCCCACGCTCGCTTCCACATCAGCTTGCAACATAGTCGACACAATTATTCATAGAAAGAAATACTCTAACCGTAGAAAGGAAATTCTAGTGATATGCTGTGCACAACTAAACAAATAAATCAGCATTTTGGAAATAACGAAGGACAAAATACATTCTTTTGAGGCCTAGTTAACAAAAGAAAAATAACTCTAGCAGGGTTTGAGACCTTCATAGGAAAAGCATAAATCGTCATTTTTCTGAAGAATAAAACACACACATTACTGTTTAAGAAATTAAGAAAATACATAAGGAAACGACAGTTAAGGATTCATTATTCTGATTAGACTCACAAGCGTAACCCAATTTCAAAATGTGAGTTATTACTTAATCAATTACTTTCTTGTTATAAAGAAGAAAACATCAAACTTGAAACATTTTACTCTAAGCATTTTCAAATTATTATTTTCAAAATTCTAGTTATAAGTTTTGCTTACCACATTTATTAACTTTCTCTCTCTTATCATTTTAGTTCCATAAAATCTCATATTTTCCATGCTTTCTGCACATTTATTCATTGCAGCTTCTGTTTACTAAACGCATTGTGTCTTTCTTGCACATTTTTCACATTGTACTTTTGAAAGTTTCACATGTTAATAATTTTCACACTGTTAATTATGTTTATTAATAACACACTTATGAGCAGACTTGATCAAGCAAGATTATTTTGCAAATAATCATGCTCCATCACTGCCACTTACCTGAAGCTGTTGCGTGTCCTCGTCTTCTGGGGACCTGTTGTCTAAATTAAGACATTATCTAAGTGCCCTGTTGTCTATGAGCCTTTTTTCAAAACTGTATCACTGTAACTAGCAGAGTGCATTCCAGAAGACAAAAGGAAGAAGGAGGTACTCTGGCCATGGACAGGTAAGCACTTAAGACATAGATGAAGGAATACTTAGTTGAAGGGAAAAGATGAAAGGTGTTAGAAAAGTTCTTAGGACAGTCAGCTTGGAAAGACATTCTTTCTCAAGCTCCACCATGACCTTTTCCACCACTTAGGGCCTAATTACGAGTTCCTCGTAATTTTACGACCTAAGCTTAAACTTGTGTTTATGCATGGGTTGCAATTACGTGTGTGAAGGTATTTAATGCATACGATAATTATTGGATGTTTTAAATAACTCAACCTTCGTTAAATTTCAGCAAGTCAAACCTGACGAAATTTAACAGGTGAAAAATACGGTAATTACCATAGCATGCGGATTTTGGCACTTTACACACATTATTCCCCATAAATTCATAATAGGTGTTATTTATCTTGCCTGATAAATAACAAACCTCATGGTATCGTTATTCATCAGGGGCGATAAATAGCACCCTAGCTCATAATCAGGGCCTTACTCTTCAGTCAGCATGGCAGGAAAAAAATCTCACTTTTCATATCCCTTGCTACCAGCTCAAGCCCTGAGCCCCCCGACACATAGTGAAACATGCTGTAATTTGTCATGTCAAGTGGTACACTGCAACTGTCTTTAACTCTCATTCTGACCGATTATTCTCTCTAGCCATCCAACTTGGGTTTTAGCCAAATTGACCAATTCTACTCCTGACTGTGGACTTTCTTCCTGCCCTCAAAATAATGATAGTAGGTTTATCTTACAGGAATAGCTGGTTTTTAAGACCACATCAAACAAATACATTGCCAAGAGTATGTGCTTCCCATACTTAGAAAGTGGTGCCAGCAAGGCACCAATGTGCGAGCCAACTCAATCAATCAACTCAATTTATGCATCAATATACTTGGAAATAAGTTTATAATTTCTTATCTTAAAATTAGTGATGCAGTCCTCCCACGATTGTTAGAACCTTTGAAAACACAATGTCAGTACACTAAAGGCGTTTCTGTCTCTTTGAAGGTTCATGAGACATAGAGGCGTAAAGAAGTAAAATTAAGAAAGAAAATGACACCCACATAACGTGGCTTTTGTTTTTTGACAGCGCAATCACTAACAACCCTGGTATTTTCGACATTTTAGTTAAAATTGCTACCTAACTCTAATGTGTTCACGATCAAAGAGTAATAAAAAATGAAACTTCTAAAATATCTTTAAATGTCAAAATAGCGATTCGTGTAAAAATGTAGAATGTTGATTTGTGTTCCCAAACAGGCAGTTGTTCAGCACAGATTTATCATGCTAAATATATTTTTTCTTAGCACGTAGGGCAATCCACCGACAAGCTTTTAACAAACAACGACAAAAAATGTGAGTGCACTGTACAGTAATTAAGGCAGCAAGCACGTCCGGAGTATTTTCTCATGTTTCAAGGCGTATTCAGATTGTCAGGTAACCAACAATCATGAATAATAATGTATATTACTGTATCCTGCGGACATTCCTACTTGCACACATCATAATAATCAGTTTCAACTTCCCTTTCGTTTGTGAAGTTTTAGGAGCATAGAAAATGCTAGAAACATTTTGACCTTGACGTTCTGTATTAATTCTGTAACAACCTCTCCCATTCGTGCTAAGCTATTCATCACACGTTTTGCAGCTCAAATGGCCTATTTGAGATTTCTGATTTAATGCATACTTTACCAGCAGCCACTTATCATTTCATGAAAAATAAGACAGCATTCCATGTCGTGTTGCGGGGATTCTGCACATATACAGAACTATGCGCAGGAAAACAGGACCTCGGTGTATAGTGGTGTACCAACCATACCCCTTAGTACCCAAAATCCCAATCCGACTAGCTATAGTGTCACATTCGTTCTCCATACTAGAGCGAAGCTACCAATGATTAGACATCCCAGAACACGGACTCTTTCAGGAATCGCGGGAGCAAGAACACTCTTTCATTATACACTCATACTTGTCCACAACGTGCGTATTAAGAGACACAGTATAGTTTAAAATGTTTATTTCAACTATCGTGCTCTAAGACACAGTATACATGCCAGTACTAGCAGCATAATGCATAAAGACAAAACAGCAAGCATTGTTACAATTCCATAGAATACAAACGGGGACAGCATTTTATAAAGACAGTGGATAAAGGACTAAAAGGCCTTGCCACCCTCCCCGTGCTAGGAACTAGTTTATTATAAAAATAGAAGACCTCTAGGCTTTGTCAGGGGGACCCCCATACCTCAAGAACTAGATGCAAGGTTTACATCATCAGACAAGCACAGCTCTTCTCCCTGGAAAGGTTTTTCTCCAAATCCCTTCAGCAGCGAGTTCACCGTATTAAAAGCACCCGAATTTCTCCATGTGCAGCTGTATGTCATGTTATGTCTAAGTGCGAGGGGCTGTCCAGAACAGCAAAAACAAGGGACGTTGTTTTTCGACCTTGTACATTGTGTGCAGACGAAAACCACAGAGAACAGGAGAAAAGGTGAAAGGCAAAAAGGCAGACAGTTCTAATGTGAACGGTCACAAGCAGAGTCTGGAAAAACAAAGTCACAGAGGAACGTGTGCAAAGAAGGCATCATGGCAGCGGGGCCTAAGCTAACTTAGCATTGTCGACAATGAGGCCATAATCCACACTACACCCTCCCCTGGTCAGTCCATCGGCAAAACATAGGAGGAAAACAGAGTTCGAATAGATGGAGCAGAACGAAAACGTCTACAGGTTCTTTGGAAAGTTAGGGAATGGGAAAAAATTGTGGGGTAAAAAATTCTAGAAAGGGACAAAAAAGAGGGCACTCCAAGAGAACCAAAAACCAGCAATGCAGTTCGTTGAAAGTCAATGACCTTAATCCATCAGAGTGTATGCGCAGAAAACTGCAACACCTTCCAGAAAGACATCATTGTCATCGTTGGAAAAAAGAGATGCCATCCAATTCAACAAATTGAAACTGCATTCATGCTCCGCACAAGAGGGAGCATCTATCAGCATTGCGGGA
The DNA here is from genome assembly GCA_963921515.1 of Calotriton arnoldi. NCBI lineage: Eukaryota > Metazoa > Chordata > Amphibia > Caudata > Salamandridae > Calotriton > Calotriton arnoldi. The sequence goes on from CAWUFW010000304.1 coordinate 885,040, forward strand.
CAACTTGCGTGATACTCGATATAACTGCGTCGTAGGAGATTCCGAGCAGCCGCCCAGATATCCCATTGTGCCAATACCCCAAGTGCAGCCGCACGTGCCATTAATTCAGCCCCGGATCAGTCCCTCTCGTGGGCTACCAAGGGGCCCACCAACTGGTCGAAATCCGGGTCCGAACAAGACGTATTGGAGAGGCAAAAATCTAAGGACCAAGAGAACGGACATCGTAAGCAGGACATCACAGGTTGCACGCAAGTGAAATACGCAAAGTGAAAAGATAGTCTATAAGACACGCTGAGGGTTGCCAGCGGCAGGACGCCGAAGCTGTCAATCATGCGGTCACGGAGCATCCACAGTCGCCCTGGGTTGTGTAGGGCCACAAATGGTGCAGCCATTGCACCACAGACAGAGTAAAAGCAATACGCCAGCAGCTAAGGCTAGGATCAATGGGAAGCCGCCAAAGACGCTGGAAAAAATAGAATGAATAAAAGCCGGGATTACACCAAATATAGTCTGAAAGGAGGTCAAAAGGCCAGAGCCCACAACTTTAAAAAAGTGTACAAGACCTGCTGTATTTAATGCATTAAATATACCTTGAATCAGTTCACCGAAATGTTGGGGGAGGTTAGTGTTTAAAAGGGCCTGTATCTCACTGTGGGCACTGGCCACCTGGAGAATGAAGGTCTCCCGTGCGGAAGTGAGCATAACCTCCTGGTTTAATAATAGCGCCTTTATTCTGCTCAATTTATTGAAATCTGCCTTCAAAGTCGGAATGTAAGGCCAAATGGAACTATCCAACTTCCCTCACAGGGGCGGAAAAAGCCCATTTTTGCAGCACACCACGCGTTGCGAAACCGTTACTATATAGGGTATGCCAGCCTGCAAACCACAGCAATCCTGATTATTCAAAATCAGATAGCTACCATTAGCAAGCATAGTGAAAGTAGGTGATATAACAGGAGCAGGAACGCCCTTTAAAACACAAGCAAGATTCGGGGCAGAAACATTACAAGCCCCGTGCAATTTAATGTTTTTACAAACAAGGGAATGACCCACCGTAGAATCGCAAGACTCCCCTGTGAGAAATACCTCCTTGTAATCCCTAAGGCATCTGTATGTGAACAGCAGGGACCAGAGTTCGTGCAAAAAGGCACTGCCCAAAGGCTCGAAACGGCCAACAGGATAATGCTTCAGGCACGAACTGAATTCAAATAAAGAAAAAGGCAAAGTGATAACCCTGTGAACTAGCCACACTGCAGAGTCAGTCTCCGCCACAGACAATGGTAAAGGATCTATCTTCTCGATATGTAGAAGAGTGTATGTTGCATCTTTCATGGACATTAACTGCTGTTTCTCAGTCAAATTAAACGGCAAGAACAAGGCAGATGTGTTCAAAAAATGCCATGGAACCTTGCCCATTTTCAATGTCTGCAAAGTCCATGCAAACTGCATAACTGAACGCAATTGATTTTGGCCATGATATAACACAGACACGTCATCTTGCACAATATCAACAACAGACGAAACAATATTCTCTAATGTGTAAATGCGGGAAGAAAGGGTGTTAATACTATTGTCGACAACAGCGAGCACTTTTTCTAGATTTGCCTGATCAATTTCCCGGAAACGGGAAGCAGCTTCTATTTGTGAAAGCTTCCAGATTTCATTGTAAATCGCATAAACAAATCGTTTAGGTCTCGGACCACTAGGTCCTAGGACAAAGTCAGCCAGATCGATGTTGCCGGATAAGAGAGATAAATGTTGTTTAACTGAATCTAAACTAGAGTGCTGCAACCACTGTTTACATAATTTACCCACTGAAGAAGTCGTAACTGTACGGGAAGCAGAAAAACGTGGATCTGGCCTATCCTGTTTGTAACCAGGAGCAGAGTCATGAAAACGCAGTTCGCAGGCGTTAGAGGCTATGGGCCACACCAACCATGCTGAGTGATTTAGTGTAGAGACATTAAATGAGTTATTCTGAACCAACGCTTCCAAACCCTCAAGGGAAATATTTAAATGCAAGCTTTCGTTCGGCCAGGAAGACAATGCAGGAGTGGAAGGGGCATTCAATTGTTTGGAAGTTGCCAAACCCAAACAGGTTGTTTGATATTTAGTACTGTTTAAAAATAATATTTGTGTGGGGATAAGGCAAGCACGGTGCAAAGCCTCCGACTCGCTAACCTGCCAAGATTTAGTGCCCCAAATAGATTTTAAGTCAATGGTGTCTTTCCAGTGCTCATAGCCACCTACAGCTAAAGCGTCTAGAAAGGAACTGGAATATAGCAATTTGGTGTGGGTCAACATCACCTTTCGATTTGAAGAAATGTTCAATTTAAAATAATAGGACCCAGGGTTAGATCTGTTAAAGTCTGTAAAGTAGGTAAATTTATTTATAAGTGTTCGAGAGCTACCTCGTAGAGGGGTTGGGCAATGTTCCCATTGGGTGTAATCGAAACTACCACGAAGTGTACTGGGTTTATGCAGAAAATGGTTGCCGTAATGCTGGTAACAATACAAATCGGCATAATTAGCAGAATTTAAGTACAAATCCTCAGCGTTAAAGGCAGCATAATATTTCAAATCAGAAAATAATGATTCAATGGCATGCACATCCCAATCATCTGAATGAATATTCCTTTTCACCACATCACCCATGGAGACACGAAGTACATTAGGAACATTAATAATTTCTGTCGGTCCATGAATTTGGAAATTCACTGCGTCCCATACGATGCCATCTGCAACTGGAAAGGCGGAAATGTTCACCAAAGTGTGGTCACGCTTCATGATGTGTGAAGAAGAATGCGGAGCCAAAGTTCCAGCAACAGAGTTCACAGCAGAGCGTTCTGGCAAGTAGTGACCATTGATGAGCACAAAGCCAATGGACATGAATAGAAAAATCAGGAATAGCACCAACCAGATGTATGTCCATGGAGGGACCAAAAAATTGTCTCTGAACCAGGATACAAAAATACTGAATTTGGTCGGGACAAGTGATGAGGTGGAAGACGATTCAAAGGAAAAGCGAGTAGGGTTCAGTGGTGTTGTAGGCAAATGAGCCACTGACTCACTTGCGGGGTAAGTATACTCGGTTTCCTCATTGCAGGAAGAAGCCGGGTGGTTGAGCAGGCGATTTGGCAAATCGACCATCTCAATGGTAACATCAGCGCCTGCGGAGACTGGAGGGCCACGAACAGGTTTCTTGAAATTGCCGGACATGATACAGCAGGTGTCACACTATTCAGAATCAGCCAGATGATGTAGCTTGACATTGTCCACGGAGATGTATCTGTTGTCTTTGCGACCAGGAAGTGGTGGTAAGATGACTGTACGAGTACCCTTCAAGCCAAGAACTGGAACCGGTGCACGATAAGAGGGGCCAAATTCTTTCTTGTTCTCCACCTTCTCTCGGACCAGAGCTCCAATCTTTGGAAGCCAGCCGGCAACCGGAATCTGCAACGCAGCGTCTGTGGCTGAAGGTAAATGTTCGTTTGCAAGTCTGTCACGGGTCTCTTGTAAGTCCTGCAACATAGTAGAATGATTATCTACGTCAAAGATTGCAGCAGTTGCCGCCATGTCTAGACCATCAAGGTTGGCACAAACATCTGTATGCCAAAGAGCATTTCGTAGGGGGTCCGCCCACCCAGAGATCTTCTAGGGAGATTATTAAGTGCACGTAGCACGCCATACAAGTGGGCCAGCCAGTTACTGCCAGTACCTAAGACTCTAGCTGTCAAGGATTGCTTTAAGTCACGGTTCATTCGCTCCACAATTGAGTTGCCCTCAGGCCTATATGGAAACGAAAATTGCACCAGCACCCCCATAGACCCCATTGCGTCCTTGTATGCCTTAGAGGCGAACGCTGGACCTTGGTCGGAATGGAAGGTGCCACAGGCAAAAATTCCCACAAAGACACGCAAATCCCTGATGACATTTCGAGCATCAGCACTGCGTTGTGGCCACACCCAGATGAAACATGTGCACGAATCAACTGCAACTAAGATATATTTATACGCAGTGTCAGAAGAAAATAGACCGCAGTGATCAAGGTATACACAACCAAAAGGTTTATTAGAAATGCAGAGCTGTGTTTGAGGCGGACGTGTAACCGTAGAGGGCTTAATTTGTTGACAAATGTCACAAGAAAGGACATAAGTACGGGTTTGTTTATATTAAACCACGCCACCAGTAACGCTGCTGCAAGATTGAAACAGTCGCAGACACGCCAGCATGGGCCGTAGCCAAGCCTTCGTGTGCGGCTGTTATCAACGAATTTCTGCGGTCCGCGTTGGGAATCAGCCGATCACCAACGTCTGGTATTCTCACATAAGGAACCTGGTCGGGACTTAAGTGATAAGAGTACTTGGAAGGGAAACCCTGTGGGTAATTAGCACCTTCCTTTGTTGCAGCAATAGCTGCCAAAATCTCATTATCTATTTTTGTCATGGATCTTGTAACGGCTGCTACTGAGCACGTGGCTACTGCTGATTTGGCAGCTTCATCTGCCAAACTGTTACCGACCGCGTGTGCGCCCACATGCTGGTGGCCAAGAGTGTGAATCACCTGTGTGAGAGGCAGACGTTGTTTAAGATCTGCCACTCGAACCCAAAGCATTTTATGCTTAATTGCGCTGCCCTTAGAATCTCTATAGTCGTTTTGAGACCAAAAGAATAAGTTGTCATTAAAAGCCTGGACCCAGTAGTAAGACTCGCATACAATAAGTGTAGTCACATCCGGATCCGCAAACTCAAGTGCTAGCACCAAAGCGCGTAGCTCGGCTAATTGTGCGGTACTGTCTCCCAGTGCCTGCGTGTGTACAACACTCGATTTGAACTCCCCGTTCACCATGTGACCTGCCACAATAGCACATGCTGCTGAGTACGCATGCTTAGAAGCCGTGGCCGGTTGCGCCGAACCATCGGTGTAAATGATACACTTATACTCTTCAAGCGGCAGCAAAGAAAGAAGAGGAGGATGAACAAATTCATACTGTAAGAACTCCTGTGTCTGAAGGGAGGAATCAAAGATGAAAGTGACATCCGGAGATGTCAAAGAAGTAGCCCATTGTATCCAACGGGGTGCAAAGCCTTAGAGTTTGGTACACTTGCCTTTGTCACTGCCTCAAGGGCAGGATAGGGGGTGACAACCAAGATGCGTTTTCCCTGTGCCAGTGCGCGTTCCTTAAGAATCGCCATTTGCACTGCAGTCAAAACTTTCTCCACAGTTGAAAAGCGCAACTCGGCAGAAGTGTAAAGATGTGACTTGTAGGCAATAGGTACTGTGTCACCTTCGTTAAACGTCAAGTAAGTGAAACCCACTGCACCTGGCACTATTCTGATCACCAGGTTCGTGTGGTTATCACGCGTCAACAAGAACTTAGATTCAAGTAGATCAGACTGCAGAGATTGCAGTATAAGCGAATGTTCCGGAAGCCAGCATGACTTCGAAAAGGTAGGTTTTATGAGAGCATAGAGAGGCTTGATACGCTGGGCATATTCGGGAAAGTGAGTGCGCCCGAAGTTCAAAAATCCCAGCAAAGACTGAAGTTTTTTCAGAGTAGTTGGAGGGCGCAAAAGTGCGCACTTCTCCAGGAAGTGGCGAGCTAAGCCCCTACCTTCATTGTTGAGCTCGTAGCCCAAAAACAACACAGTATATTCTGCGATGTGTGATTTGGCAAAATTAAATTTGCAACCTAAAACCGCGAACTCAAGAATAATGCGGTCTACTCGGGTAAGATGCAGCCATAGTTCGTCGTCTGTCAGATATATATCATCGACGTACGAATACGCATCTGGGTCTATGCTGTCCAACAAAGAGACAACACGGGCGGCGAAGACCCCCGGGCTGTTCTTGTAGCCCATTGGCAAACGCCAGAATTTTAATTGTTTTCCACCGGAGGTGAACGCGGTCCATTGACTGCAGTCCGGGGACAGATTGTGAGTATAAAAACCATTGGAAAGGTCAAGTGTCGTTTTATATTTTTTACGAACAAGACTCTCTACGAGCGCAGAACTATGGGTATTCTGCACTGCAAAGGTTCGGCAATGGGAGTTCAAATGCCGGTAGTCCAATACCAAGCGGTACGACCCATCGGGTTTAGAAACCACGAAAAGGGGATTATTCATTGGTGACAGGCATGTCTCAATTACTCCTTGATATTCTAACTGTGTTAGAATGTCGGAAACGGGACCCTTACTTTGAAAATAACAACGACCCCCTGTAAGGTAAATGTAACAATTCCTAGGACAGGGCAACGGGACCCTTAGCTTCCCGCCAGAGGGGATATTGGGCTTGAGGCTGTGGCAATGACCGCAATGGTATATCATGGGAGGGTGAATCTTCATCCCAGCCCACGTGATTACGGTACAGTGCCGGGGCCTGGGCCACAGCCCATTCAGCTGCAAGAGCCTCCGCTTTGTCCTTGGGGACATGACGAGAAAAGCTCGGAAGGATTACCTCCTTCCCTCTATGAGCAGCAAGTACGAATGGGGGCGGCCAATCCGCCTCCGCCAACAAAATGTCATAAGAAGAGGTCAGATTTTCCCAAAAAATCCCTTTAATAACACGCTCAATGTAACCTTCAATTTGAAGGACAATATTAAACAGTCTGTCAGGGGGTGCCACTCGGGTGTCAGCTGTCTCGACAGTAATGAAAGTATCAGTTGCTGTCGCCTCCACATGAGGACGTAGTGCCTCCCGCACTATGGTAACTTCCGCGGCGCTGTCTAGCAGTGTCAGTGCCCACGTCCAATTCAGGAGTCTCGTTCTCACCGTCTGTGGCATATCTCGCTGTTAAAGCGGCAACTTTTTTCTTCTGAAACTGCGGGCGAGGACGGGGAAATTCTTCTTGTTTCCCTCTGCCAGGTTGTCGAGGTTGGTCTCGTCCCTGTGGGGCGTCACGACTCCTGCCTCTTTCCTGGCGATCTCCTCCACCAGCCTGTGAGGTCGATGGTGCCTGCGAAGAACGAGGAGAACGCTGGTCAGGAACCTGAAATCTATCAGGAGATTTAATTCTCGCTCGGTCGTGCAAATCATAAGTGCGTTCAGAAGACAAGGAAACCGGCGACGCTGCACGCGACCCTGGTTTTGATTGTTGCTTTCCCTGCTTCTTTAACTTCCAGGTCTTTTTAGAAAAGAACGGTTTCTCGTCTTTATCAGACTGAGATTTTTGTTGTGGTTGTGTTTGAGCTTGCGTTTTAGCAAAAAGCTTAACCCCCAAACTATTGCGGCCAATGGTTTTATAAGCCTGTGCAATAATTTTTGGTAATTCGCAAGGCCGGTCCAGCTCTGGGACCAAAGCATTAGCGACTTGAAAGTTGACTGCATCACCCTTAACATTCGCAAGGATTAGATCAGCCACTACATCGAACACTCCCACCAGTCTCATCCCCAGTTCCACAGCCACTTCAGGGCCATGTTCGTCTTGTACACGCTTAATTACGGTAGGGAGGACCGTCATGGATGGAGTGCCGAAACATTTCGCATACACTGCTGCGAATACCTTGCCCCAGTTGTTGCATTCTGTCAACTCGGGAATTAAGTCTTTTGGCAAACTAATAGTCAGAATCCTGTGTTTTTCCACAGGAGAGGTATTGAGAAACACCGCCTCCAGCTGGTCAAATTTTTCTGCAAGCCAATAAGGCAAATCATCCTTAACCTGTGGGCGCTTGCCCATCACCGAATTAACCATGACGGGACTTATGGTCACACCACCATGTCCAGCTAGATGCGCCGCAACTCCAGGAGGGGCCATCTGGACATTGCCTGTAACATATTGTACTAAAGCTCTGTGCACACGGATTAAAGACGCATGCAACAAGCGCAGTTCATCGATCGGAACCGCTAAATGACGTGGATGAGGGGTATACCCGGCCAAAACAGGCCAAGTGGCCCCATCTATCGATAAGGGGCCTAAACGAATTGGGGTGACCGGATGTGGGAGGGCGCCATTAAGCCAAACACGGTGTTGCCACGCCGTGAGCGGTACTTCAAGAGCCTGATAAGGCCGATAAACATTAGGAAGGGCGGTGGCTGCGTATGTGTGGAACAAATTGTCAGCTCCTTCCACCGCCGGAAAAGTGACCCATGAGTAAAACACCTCAAAGTGGTAAGCCGGATCGGCTTGGACCACAAAGATGAGGGCCACCCCCGCGTCAGGCACTCCATACGCTGTCAAATGAGCTCGGAGCGCAGCGCGGCTATGTGCCGGGATATTTATATCCACAGCCATGAAGACCAAAAACGAAAAACAACCTAATGCTTGGCAGCGCAATATAGGGTTAATTTTAACGAGAACACCTTTTAATAACTTCAAGCTTGAATATAAAAACATCAATATAGGAGGCTACACCCTCACAAATGTTTCCGGAAACAGTAGTGAAGGAAGTTGTGGACAAGCACAAGTACTACTCAAGCGTCTCGCAGATAAGAAGCCCACCACGTTGGTGGCGCCATGTTGAGGGGATTCTGCACATATACAGAACTATGCGCAGAAAAACAGGACCTCGGTGTATAGTGGTGTACCAACCATACCCCTTAGTACCCAAAATCCCAATCCGACTAGCTATAGTGTCACATTCGTTCTCCGTACTAGAGCGAAGCTACCAATGATTAGACATCCCAGAACACGGACTCTTTCAGGAATCGCGGGAGCAAGAACACTCTTTCATTATACACTCATACTTGTCCACAACGTGCGTATTAAGAGACACAGTATAGTTTAAAATGTTTATTTCAACTATCGTGCTCTAAGACACAGTATACGTGCCAGTACTAGCAGCATAATGCATAAAGACAAAACAGCAAGCATTGTTACAATTCCATAGAATACAAACGGGGACAGCATTTTATAAAGACAGTGGATAAAGGACTAAAAGGCCTTGCCACCCTCCCCGTGCTAGGAACTAGTTTATTATAAAAATAGAAGACCTCTAGGCTTTGTCAGGGGGACCCCCATACCTCAAGAACTAGATGCAAGGTTTACATCATCAGACAAGCACAGCTCTTCTCCCTGGAAAGGTTTTTCTCCAAATCCCTTCAGCAGCGAGTTCACCATATTAAAAGCACCCGAATTTCTCCAAGTACAGCTGTATGTCATGTTATGTCTAAGTGCGAGGGGCTGTCCAAAACAGCAAAAACAAGGGACGTTGTTTTTCGACCTTGTACATTGTGTGCAGACGAAAACTACAGAGAACAGGAGAAAAGGTGAAAGGCAAAAAGGCAGACAGTTCTAATGTGAACGGTCACAAGCAGAGTCTGGAAAAACAAAGTCACAGAGGAACGTGTGCAAAGAAGGCATCATGGCAGCGGGGCCTAAGCTAACTTAGCATTGTCGACAATGAGGCCATAATCCACACTACAGTCGGTGGAACACAATACAGTTCAATGACAAAAAGCACACTGCAACACAACGCCCATGTTTTTTGAGATACTACAAACTGATCTTTTAAAAATGTGATGTGTGCAGGTCCGGTGCCAGGAATATTGGTATTGGGGGTATGGCCCCCAGGAAGGAATTACATGAGGGGAATGGCCTGGTCAATAATCACAAGGTAGTGAAAAGAGTAGTGAAAGTATGACACCAGAATATTGTGTTCTAAATGTAATTTGTAAAAATATATTATTCTAAATATTGTTTACCAAAATACTGCACCTTTGGAGTTAACAAGCATTGGCAAAGCCAATAGGCCTAGTGTTGGCTCCCACACTTTTGGCTTTGTCAATGCTTGTTTTGTTCTATCATACTTTTTGTAAAAAGAATTGGCTAAAAGCAAAACTATTTTCTGGTTCAAAAAGCACACATTGTCCTACTAGTCTATGCAGTGAGGAGATCTATTTGTGGGCATATGTGCTCCTTCTAAAAGAGCAGAAAATTGTCACTCAAAATGAAGTTAGCTAGTGCAGAACAGGGCTGTCCCTTTAACCCATGCTGTTGTGAGCAGAAGAAAAATGAGAATGACAAAAAACAGAGCCATGGATGGAGAGGGCTGACAAGAAGTCCCTGTCAGTATAAAATATAACATTTTAGTGAAATCAAAAGGTTGTTTCTAACTCTAGAACTAATAATAGAATATCTACATGCAAAAGAACGTCATTTTGGTTAAAGATATTTAGGCAACTCAATTTATGCCAAAGAATATTTTTGATATCAATATTCTGACATGCAACTGTAGTGAGATCTATAACCTCTCAATTGCTTAATACAATTCTGAAATATCAATGAGTGGTACAAGCACTCCTAAACATATCCCTACTATGAAATTAGTTTGTTTATTTCCAAGAATTCATCTTATAGAAATAATAGTTATTTAAATCAGACAGACCTATAAATCTTCATACATAACATAAAATTCTACATCAAGTAATCCAACCAAATGCCATATTTGCACATCATAACATTGAACAGTAAGTCAGATTACTACCAAAACATCTTAACCGTCCTAGTCGTTACAAAAGATAAAGTGCAGTTGATCAGTTCTAGGCTGGAGATCAACTTTAACAACTACTGAATAATCCCTATTTGCATATAAAAACCTCACATATGAAATTCAGTTACAATTGCAAAGATGCCAACAAGATTCTCTCTGCCCAGCATCTAAGAAGTATTCCTGAGGTTGCAAGTAACATACGCCTAATAGACCATGGGATATTACTAATCGCCAAACTTAAAATCAATCTGTACAAAATTTAAAAACTTTGGACAAAGATTTTCGCAGTGTATTCTTTTTACTTATAGAGCTATATTTTCATAAACTACATTAAGTAACCTCGTTACTGCAATGGGACAACATCAAAGCTCTTCATTTTAAATTAAGTGCTCAGTGCTTCCATGCTAGTAAGGGCTCGTACTTTTTTAAAATTTGGGCAAATGATCTTGTTTCCTATCTCTTTAAAATATGAACAGTCAAGAAGTAGATGTGTTGTGCTACGTTTCACACCAGGGGGCAGATCTATCAATATTTCATGAAACGGAGGAAGATACCTTCCTGTGCTGCACTGCGTGAAAGGGAGAGGACAGTAATGTGCCATATTTAAAATGATATGGCACATTTCTGTCCTTTCCTTTTGCTTGCACACTTTTGGCTGCCTAGCCCCAACGCAGGTACCCTGCCTCATGGTGCAAAGGTGCCTACATTAGAGGCAGGATTGTTTTTGTGCAGGAAGGGCCACCTTCCTGCACTAGCAGAAAGGGGCACTTTCCTGCACTAAAACAATCGTCTGAGGCTTTTCCTCTTTCTATGTGTGCTGTAGAATTCAGCGCACGCAGGAAGAGGAAAAAACAAGGAGAAATAAGGATATTTCCCCTCGTTAGACCTCCCCTGCGAAGGAATAGAAATGTGACGCATTAACAGGTCTACCACGCATGGTAAATCTGGGAATGTGCCAAAATCCATGGGTGAATATGTGGGAACACCCACGCTCCACCCACGGAACGCCTCTCTGGGAGTGAGTAATGCAAGGCAGCAACTTGTGCTGCCTTGCGTTACTCCAGATTTACCAAGCACTGAAGGGCCATGCAAGGTGGCCTTGTGAGGCTTGGTAAACCTGACGTTAGTGTTTTGTTGCACTTGCGTTACCTTGCATGACGAAGGGCATCGCAACACCTTGACAAATCTGGCCCTACGAGAGCATGGGCCTTGACTTTTGTGGATTCTCTTCCAATGTGAAATGATTATCCACATAGGGTCTACACCAATGCGGATCTGTAACATTTTTGATTCTCTTATTGTTGATTTTTGAAAGAACTTGAAATACCTCTGGGTCTCTCAAATTTTCAAAGGAATGGATTGCAGATTTTTTAATAAACAGGTAATTCCTATATGCTGATAAGCAAAGTACTCTAGCCATTTTGCCAAGTAGGATTTTTACCTTTTGTATTTTTATCTGTGAATCAAGATTGTATGCATCACATTTAAGGTGAATCTATTGATTTGGCATGACAGAGGTTTAGGGCAAGATTGGGCGCCCCTTACAAGTTGTGCAGAAAACTTTGTATTAGTCTCATTCTTTAAAAGCAAAGTTAAAAACCTCAGGGCACAAGATTTTGCTTATAAGTCCCTAAAGGTCAAGCCTAGATCTAGGAATAACCCTTGCATCATTGAATTTTAAGGGACAGGGAATAGCTTCTTCAGACATACTCTTTCCACAGGGTCCCAACCTACTCTATTGTCAAGACACGTCAGCTCTGCCCCATAAAGGGCTTGAGGGAACAGTTTGCCCTGTATCGCTTTTTTCAATGGGTCTGCTTTACAACTACCAATACCCTAAAAAGGTTCAATGCCCACCATAATGGGCATTAAACCTTTGTGGGGCATTATTAGTTGTAATTAAGGAGCTTTTTAGCATACTGAAATGCTTCTCCCATCGCAAATTGTCATTAAAATAAAACCCCAGGTAGGTATATACCTTGGCCTATTCTAAGGGAGTGCTGGTAAGGAACCATGCAGACTTCTGCTGTCTTTTTGAGAACACTAGAGTCTTTTTTCTGTCTATGTTAATCGTGAGCTTATGGCTCTCACAGTATGCATAGAGAGTGTTAAGTTTTCGCTGCAGGCCAATTGGAGTATAAACCATGAGGACTAGGTTGTCGCCGTACATAAGGCATGGTTTGTGATTACCGCCAGTCTTTTGGGAAAACGAATTTATTGCAGAAAGGTTGCCTGGGAGATCTGATATAAAAAGATTAAAGAGAAGGGGGCTAAAACACATCCCTGACGCAGCCCGTTTATAACAGGTATTCTGTCTGGAAGAATGCCATGCCTAGCTAAGTCAACCTGAACCCATTTTTGTGAGTGGAGATGTTTAATCAATTACAAGTGATCTAAGGGTATGCTATTTTCTTTGAGTTTCTTCCACAGTATTTCCCAGTTGACCAGATCGAACGTGGATCAAAATTCGGCAAATCAACAGCAAAGTTTGCCACTGAATTTACTGCCTGCCCAGCCATTGCCCAAAGAGCCAAGCAGCAGTCGACCTTGGAATAGTTTTCGCTGAAACCTCCCTGCTCTCTAAAAATAATACCTGCTTCAAAGGCCCAGCTTTCAAGGTGGAGTAACATAGTTTTAGCATAAATGCTGTATCTAATAGTCTAATAAGTCAATAGTTTTCAGGATCAAACCTTTCGCCTTTCTTATATGTTGGTTTCATAATAGTTCCTTGCCAGCAACCAGGGTTTGGCCTGTATTTGAAACAGATTTTAAAAACAGACTGAGTACATCTTCCCATCACAGGGAGTTAGCCTTAAATATTACTGTCAGTAGACGAGCATGGGAGAGTTTAATCAATTATACCTGCAAAAAGCTCTACTTTCTGAGTTGTAAATGGTGAGGGTGCTGTTAATTTAACTCCTATCATGGAGTCTACTGACTCGGGTGATCATTTATATAATTTAGAAATGTATCCTACCCATGTTGACTCACTAACCTGGGCATCTAAAATGCATGGAGAGACTATTCTTTCTTAATTAACCAGTCGCCAAAAGGACTAAGGGGCAGATTCCGATTCAGGCCGGAAATCACTCCGACCGAGCCGGACCCGGAGAGATTTCCGACCGAATCGGACTCTGGCAGTCCGACCGAACGAGTACGATGCGCACGCATGCAATCGGACTCGAGTCGGTCGGACTCCCATTGAAGTCAATGGGAGCCGGACGTACAACGCGTACGTGGGCTCCCATTGACTCAATGGGTGCGAGGCGAACAAGGGCGCCCCCTACAGCGGGTACGCCTCGATGCGACTCGCGGCGTACATGCACAGGTAGGGGGGACCCATGGGTCCCCCCTGTGTGCAACTCGCGCGGCTACGCATACAGGGTGGTCCGACACGGACCCCCAAAGTCCAGCTCCGACTGCTCTTTCGAGCCGGACGGCGCGAGTCGGTCGGACTGCTCGAGGCGCGCATCGTACTTGCCCGCCCGGGGAACGTCTCCATTGCGCGGTGCGAGTCGTGTCCGTGCGAGTCGGTCGGAGCGGTCGGACCCGGGAACGAGTCGGTCGGCGATTTCACGTGCGCTCGCATCGTACTCGCTCGGCCGGACGCACGTACGAATCTGTCGGGAAAGAGGGCTCCGAATCGGATCCGGTTAAGCCGAATCCGATTCGGTGCCCTACCGGCCGAGATCGGAATCGGCCCCTAAGTGTTGCCCTGCATTATCTCAAAATTCATTAACTCCCATTGGTGGTCATTATACTGGTGCTACTTTTTTCAAATTTTTCAGCGTTAACTCATGATTTAGTTCATCACTATCTCGTTTTATTGTAAGGTGATGCATCTTAATGAGGGCTTTCCTCGCCTGGTGGAATCCAGAGTCAAAACAGCCTAAAGAATGCCTTAGTGTTTTTAGTGGGATGAGGTTTAAATCGGGCCTTCAGCAGAAACAACACTTTTTAAAAATAAATGTACTATACCATTCAAAATTATTCTGAACATCTGGGATTGGAAACACTATCAAACCTTATAGAACACAATTCTTGCGAACTTTCATCTGAGATTGTAACTCTGTGTTTGTGATTGTAACTCAGTAACTAAGGCTTAGGTCGATAGGGGTGGGGGGCAATATCTTTGCTATGCGATTGACCTCTAAGAAAGATTTTCATAGCACGATCATCATTGGAAGAGATCAGCCACAATGAAATCAACTGCTAAATTAAATTGTTCAGTCGGTACAAAAGCATAATCGATTGGAATCACTCTCTCAGAGTTTATAAAAGTGTCCTTTGCCAGCCTATCAGATAGAAGTCGCCCAATAATATTTATGAAGTTCTGTTGAGCTACCAGGGGCATCACCTGCCATGCTCTGCCAATTGTTTTGCCTTTCTGGCAGCTACAAAAGGGATTTGGTGCATATTCAATAAGTAACTGTGCAGTTTGTCTATAGAATGCAATTCCCAATTCAATTTACCATTAACATCGCCTGCAAATATAAAACAAGAGGACGGAAAGAAAAACGTAAATTATATGAGTCATTACCAGGCTTGCTTACGTTTTCTTCGAATGCAAGTGCATTGGGGAATGAAGATAATACAGACAAAAGAGCGAAGGAAGCTGAAGGAGATGTAAGGTCAATGTTACAAGTTTGCAACCAATCACATGTGGTGTCAACAATGATCACGTCCTTTCCATATAGACGGAAACTAAGGTACGGCCCCCCCATGGACAACCATGAACATTGGCATAGGCACTTTTTGCACAGCTTATCAAGCCATTATAGTGTGGGCTCTCCTGTAACCAAGTTTCCTGAAGAGTGAACATTGAATACTTTTGATCGTTCAATCTAGAAATAAAATCATGTAAAGAAAGTTCTTGTAACCATGTACATTACATAAACGACACTTGTTTAAGACTGGCTGCCCTATGACCTATAAAATGTCTCTAATGTACATAGTGTGAGGGTCCTGAAATTCCCGTAGGGCTTTGTTGTGAGGAAGACAAAGAAGCTGAGCCATAGGATTCGTGGTTGAAACTGTCATTAGGAACTGTAATGACCCTGTCCAAGGGGTCACAGACTCCTTGCTTGTGTCACTCGTTGGGGCAGATTTACAAGGCCCCTGCGCCACCAGTACGTCACTTTTTGTGACTTACTGGAGGCGCATTCCACTTCTCCATATTTACAAGGAGAGGAAAAGCCACCCTGCCTGACTTTTTCTGTCCTTGTAAATATGGCCCCTTCACACGCAGCATTTTGCGTGGAAGGGGCGTTCCATGGGTGTTGCTGTGGGTGTTCCCACGCAACACCCATGGAACAAGACACATTTCCAGATTTACGAGGAATCGTAAATCTGGAAATGCGTGTCAATGCTATGCCTCCCCAGGGCAGGCGTAGCGAGGCGCGACGAGGAGAAATGTTTTCATTTCTAATCGTTTTTTCCTCTTTCAAAGCGTGCTGCATTCTACAGCACGCATTGAAAGAGGAAAATGCCTGTAGTGATTTTTTTGTGCAGGAAGGTGCCCCTTCCTGCACAACAACAACCTCCCCATGACGCAGGCATCCTTGCACCATGGTGCAAGGGTGCCGGCGCATGGCTGCAGCTTGTGTGCCAGCGCAGGGGGAAGCACAGAGATGCGACATATTATTGTAAATATGTCGCATTCCTGTGCTTCGGAAGTGCCGCAGCGTGGCGCAGCCAAAGGGCTTGCGTTGCCGCGCTGCGGCACTTCCTTGTAGATCTGCCCCGTTGTGTTTTGAGAAAGGAAAAAGCAGATAGGGAAGTTGCACTTGGTAAGCCGACAGCCCTTCCTGCCGAGTCAAAACCGATGTTTGAGACAAATGAACTGGCCCCTGTGCAGCCGCTTCTAACCAGCCCTCAAGAATTTCAATACCTTGGGTGCAAAGCTCCTGCTATAATTCATGAATGAGGTGTGGGGTGAGTTTGTACTGGAATTTGACGCGAATCGCTTCGTTTCCTTCTAACCTGACAAATCCCACCAGAAGCAGATTGGATTACGATCTTAATTTGATTTTATTAAACAATTATGATCAGCGCTCAACTTTCTGGAGCTGGGGCGACTCTTCAGTGAGCTCGGTGCTGACTTTTTACAAGGTTTTTTCCTGCTCAGATGTTTGTGATGTGCATTTAGGCCGTTGTCTTGCCGAAATAGCCAGTCGGGTGGAAAGCCATCTTCTTCCATATCTTTCATCAGCTTTGTAAACTAATAAAGGGAAACTAGAAACAAAAACATTCTGGTCATCTAAAGTCGTGTCAGGGCACTGAGACAGCCAGCAGCTCCATTGGGGAGGCCGAGTCTTCTGAAACATTTGTGGGTTTATTTCCAGAAATATCTGCCTTTATACATGCTAACTAGTCAAAGGGACATCTTAAGGATTTTGGGGGCCCTGGGCCAAACGAATTTTAGGGGGCCCTCTTCAGAATAGCTTTGAATCTATGATCCAGTTTCTGCTCTTTCATAACCTCTTTGGCCAAATCACTGACAGTGCACAGGCACACTCATCCAAATCAGAAATGTGTTTACATCTAATGTTCAGGGATAGTGACGTGTGTTTCCAATTTTGTAACAGAGCCGCAGCTCACTAACATTACTGCAAATAATCTCTGTGACACCGTCCCATTTCTAATATGTGAGGTCCTGTTTCGATCTAAAGGAACTTATTTTATGAATGTTCCTTGAGAAAATAACATAACATTTCTCTGCAAAATGTCTGTAATAGACTCTCACACATCACCTACATTAAAAATTAAAGGAAAACGGTATTTAAAACTAGCTGTTTAAAAATTATTAAATGTCATCCCAGCAAGACTCTCTGCGGAACAGAGCTGGTACTATCAGGGGCCCTCCTAAAAGGCTGAGGCCCTGGGCCACAGCCCACTTTGCCCATGCCTTAAATTGTCTCTCAATCTGTGTGGCTTGCTACAAGTACTAGACCATGGACTTCAACATACCATGGAATGTTGTTTCCATTGGGGAGAGCATGTTAAGCAGAGAGAGGTTTTGTCCCTCCCTCAATCTGCTAGAGTTGACAGTGAAAATACAGTCTGTAAATGGTAACTAATTGTGTTGCTTTGCCATTTGGAAGATTAGTCGCTGGACAAATAGGCTGATGGCCATGACATACCTGCCAACTCACACGGTGGCACCTTGTGACACACGACATCAGCTCCAATCACACGGTCACCCGGTGTGGAGTCGATATCACACAGTGTCAGGGAAAATAAGCTGAAAACCACTGTAAATACTGGTTTTCCAGCTCGTTTTCCCAGGCTTTGAACTGCCGACAACCGTTTAGGCGTGTGAAATCACCCTAGGACATCGGCATCAGCTTCAGGAAGCTTTTATTTGGGGGGGGAAGGAGGAGGCTCGGGTGGGGGGGTTCAAAAGTGTCTCGTAGGTACTTCTTGGCACCAAGCCACGCCCCCTCCTCACACAGTGAGATTGTTCTTCAAGTTGGCAGGTATGACATGAGGAGAGTGAAGATCTGGAGAAAAGGGAAGTCTCGCCCCTCTCAATTCCCCCTGTATGTCCCCCACACCTAAGCTTAGTCAAGAACAAGAAGAAAGGCGAGGGACGTTCCTGACCGCAAGGAGAGGTTGGAGACAGAGTTATCAATTAAATCAGCTGTTTCTTTCTGTAGCCCAATGATATTCCCTGACGTGTGGCCAGAAAGATGCCCGGAAATCGAGGATGAAACCAGAAGGAACTGACCCGCCTCATCTAGCCTCCCATCTGATATGGTAGAATCACTGGCCAGCCCCCCAGATCCATCAGCTTGAACATATAGGATGTGACTCTGAGACTAGGGGCTCAGGAGCGGAAGATTCAGCTTTCTCCATAGTGGATTGCTCCTTGGGGACTTTCTTCGGAAGAAAGTTTTTACTCACAAAATTTTGCAATGATGCGAAGAGGGGTGAAGGAAAGGAATCAGGTTGGGACCCCTAGCTGATGATCCTAACATGATAGCACCATTTCCATCAGAAAAAGAAGATTGGGGCATTGCATTATCTCCAGAGACAGACTAGAGTTCCTGTATAGCTTTTGGAGCTTAATCAACAGTACCTGAACTTTCCATACTTGGTGTTAGGTCTAATTTTGTTCTCACCCCTCTCCCTCCACCGTTTTGAGTAAAGAGACCTCAGTGTTTTAGCTGCCATTCTCAGTAGATCAAAAAGTAGACCAGAGAGATACATTCAGAATGTCAAAACTGATATTATTCGCTTAGATTCCTTTAATTACCAAGGCAATCAAAGCCCTCGATCAGATCTAGTTGCAGGAGGCTGCTCACAGTAACACTCTAGAACAGGCCACAATGGACACCAGATAAGGAAGTTGTGGAAGGCCAAAGAGAGTCTGCAGAGCTCACTGATGCAGCCAGACTGAACATGCTCTCAAACTACACTCAAAGGCTTCCCTTGTTGCATCAACTGTTACCCTCCCCAAATTCCCTTCTCCCCTGCCCTGGTGGACCCCTCCTCACCGCTCAACTCCTCGGGCTTGGATGGCCTTCTAGGGGAGGGGTGTCGGGTGCTGGGTTCATCGCAACCGCCAATAGTAGGAATAAGAGCAAGTCCAGGCACAAGCACACCAGTACACCGCTATAAAATCACAAGTGCTCCAGGAGAACAGAGAGCCTAAAATCTGTTGCCTCTATTTGGATTCTGTAGTAAAACTATTGTGAAGGTAGGCAATAAAGGCAATATAAGGTTGTTAAGGCAAGATGACCTTAACGCAGCATTTATGGTCTCCCAACTTATAGAAATGACAAATCGCAGAATCTTAGGGGTAACTTCTCCATCATACCATCAAAGAATTAAGGGAAAGATTGCCTATTCAAAGGAACAAAAGGTGACATTTCACATTATGGGAAATTTGATAAGAGAGGTATAGTTCAGTTTGACCAAAACTATTTTAGCAATAAAAGATATTGTTGTATTCTTCTTAGGGTGTCCATAAACGGGCTTTCCAGAATCATGTCCTTATATAGGCACAATTCGCCCTGCCCTTATATAGGCATAAAATCCCAGTCCTTATTTAGGCATTAAACCATGCACTCCAAATACAGGCATGGTCTCCGACATCCGTCCACCCTAACGTCACAACGAGTTCGTGAAGAACAGACCCTTAGGCTGCGGGAGTTTCCCTAGCCCAGGACTATTGATTTCTTCAAGGACTCATATATTATGCATGAACCATTATTCCTTAGGGGTTCATTCATGACGTCTTCCGCTGTCCGACTCACGTCAATGCTAACATTCTGAGGTAATTCTCAGGTATAAATATACCTTCCCTAGCCCCTGTAAATCAGAGGAGACCTCGACTTCAGAGGAGCCCGTTTCCCGGCTTGACGCACTGAGAAGACGCTGTCATCCCTGCACGCAGAGAGTCCAGCTTCCAGTGATCTGACTTCCCTTGCGGGGTGTTGGAGTTCGAGTCTGGCAAAGAGATTCCTACCTCTCTCATTCTTCAGGTATGGAGCTGACTAGAACCTAGAGGGACTCTTGGCATACTTCACCTACTTCATACCTCTCCCTACACCTAGGTTAGGTTAGGTACATTGGGGTAGAACTAGATTAGAAACACATCGTATGAGTACTCGCATTTTTAGTCTGTGTCATTTATGTAAATGCATATATACTAAAAGATAATCTATTGCAGTATTATTTATTTCTACTGCTCACACTGTACATTATTTATCTTGCATACTGTCTTGTGATCGTAACAGCACATTTACTTACACCAGAAACAAGACTGTTCAATAAATCTTTTATTGAAACGCCCGTCTGTTCTTTCTGTGTAACTTTGAGGAAAACTAAGCATGCACGATTGAGCTGAGTGAAATAGTTATCTATTGTTTCCACGACTCTGGGACACGTTCTGATTCTAAAGGGAAACAAAGTGGTCATGTTTTGCGGCTGCCAGAAACTACTCCCTTCGTGTCGTCAGGGAGTTTCTAGTGGCCTCTGAGCTAGCTGGCACAAGTAATTAAGTTTAATATACTCGATAGGGACATACTGACCTTAGTCCTATGTCAAACCTATAGGATATATTATTCCAATGCGCAGAGCCTATTAGGGAAATAGGAGCTACACTACGGCGCCCAACGGTTTGGTAAGGCGGTAATTCAACGATTAGACACTGAGGGGCCGATTCCGATCTCGGCCGGTAGGCCTCCGAATTGGATTCGGCTTAACCGGATCCGATTCGGAGCCCTATTTCCCGACCGATTCGTACGCGCGTCCGGGCGAGCGAGTACGATGCAAAATCGCCGACCGACTCGTCCGGGCGTCCCGACCGCTCCGACCGACTCGTTCCCGGGTCTAACCGCACCGACCGACTCGCTCGGACTCGCTCGGACACGACTCGCACCGCGCAATGGAGACGTTCCCCGGCCGGGTAAGTACGATGCGCGCCGCGAGCAGTCCGCACTCCGGCTCCAAAGAGCAGTCGGAGCCGTACTTTGGGGGTCCGTGTCGGACCCCCCTGTATGCGTAGCCGTGCGAGTCGCACACAGGGGGGACCCATGGGTCCCCCCTACACGTGCATGTACGGCGCGACCCGCATCGACACGAACACGCTGTAGGGGGCGCCCTTGTTCGCGTCGTGCCCATTGAGTCAATGGGAGCCCGTGTACGCGTCGTACGACTGGCTCCCATTGATTTCAATGGGAGTCCGACCGAATCGAGTCCGATAGCATACGTGTGCATCGTACTCGTTCGGTCGGACTGCTAGAGTCTGATTCGGTCGGAAATCTCTCCGGGTCCGGCTCGGTCGGATAGATTTCCGGCCCCTTAGTAACTCAGCCGTGCTTTTTTCTCTCAGAGACCCCTACCCATATACTCCAAAAGACGTCTGAAGTGGGCAGGGTTAAGTATCCACCACGGCTACATAGGGCGGTACCCTATATATTAGCTGTTTGGTTTGCTCAACGTTGAAGGATACAGTGTTCCAAAATATTGTGCACCTTATCTTTGTTTCCTTGAAACTTGTTCTACATTTTTAAAAAAACAAAATGACTGAAACCGGAAACGGTGGAGCTGCGGCTGATCCAGCCCAAGCAGCAGTTTTTAACATTACAGGTTTAAATGAAACCGAGGAGGGTGTAATAGACATCCATCCAAACTTAAGAAGAGCCATCACTCTAAAACTCATAAAACACGGCCTACCACCGAGAGGAGGTAGAGCAGTTTTCGTGATAGAGGCACACGAATCCTTTCAGACAGAGGTATTCTATTCATGGGTAATATTTCCTGAATACAATCCAGTAACACACATGTTTCACTTCTACAAAGAAGATGATCAACCAGAGGAATACATTCCTTTCGAGGATATAGAAATTCCATTAACATACCAGGAGCATCAGCTCTGGTTTAAAGGCGCCCTAAAACATCACAGAAACATTACCAGGCTCGGTCCACTAGGTAGACCAGGAGCAACATGGCCGATTCTAGCCGGCTACACACCTCATCCTGAACTTGACATAATGACAGATGAGGAATTACTTACTCAACTCACAGAGTTAATAAAAATCTACAGACAATTGGTCCAATATGTCATGCGGACTTTCACAGTCCAACCACCATTAACACTTCCAAATCAAACTCCTCACCAGGGGAATACACTAAAAATTACACCACAGACTCTATACGCAGTCATGGGTAAAATGCCCACAAAACGTGAGCAAATTCCATTTTGGATAGCTCAAAAAATTACTCAAATCGAAGCAGTATTTCTAAATACTAGCCCGCATGAGAAACACAGAATACTGACAATCAGTTTACCGATGGGGATCACACCACAACTCGAAGACTGCACCACTTGGGGCTCAGTCTTTGCTGCCATCTATACTAAAACACATGGCATTCCGTCAACTGCGGTAATACCTGATGTCCTGAAACAAATTCAAAACGAATACGGGGCAGAGCCCGCTCTAAATTTAGGTATGAAATTACTGAAAAATTTCGACCAGGTCTCAACAATAATATTATCTAATATTAAAGGGGAGGCAGCAGCAGTGGCGATCCGCCAAAAGTTAAGGGAATTCGATGTTACAGAACATCAAACTGAGCTACCCAGAATAATAGAACAATCTTATGCAGAATTAGGCAGAGATAGTTTGGGTGGAAGACCAGTGAAGCCGAAGCTATCTGAAAGTCCTGAGAAGGACTCAATTAAACAAACTCCTACATCTTCTAAAAAGAAGTGGGAGACTAATAAACAAAATTCAAATGAGAAACGTTCTCAATCCCGGGGTAGGTCTCCTCAAAAGGAGCCCTCTGAAAGGAGGTATAACCTCAGGAATAGGGATAATTTGAGAAAACCTGACAGGTATCAAGATACTGATACACGTTCCTCTCGTCCCTTTCAGATCTCATCACAGACTTCGGAAAGAAGAGGACGAACAGAACATAGAGAAGAACGCGTGAAATCGAAAGACGAAAAACACGCTCCAAAAACTAAACCAAAACCTCAATTCTCCAAAAAGAAAGTAGCAGGTCTGAAGATCAGACATGCTGAGAATACTGAGAACACAACTCAAGAATGGAGAATGGGCTCAGACAATGCTGGACAGTGCAGCAGAAGTCACAATAGCTCGCCAGAACCTGAAGGAACTTCTGGAGATAGTGGACTTGAATGAGTACATTACAGTTGAGACTGTAGACACCAGGGTTAGTACTCCACAAAAGTTATATGAAATAACACTCCGGATGGAGGGAGATAAACCTAGACAGGTGAAAGCACTTTTTTGGGAAAGACTATCAAAGGGTTATGACATACTTCTAGCAGAAAAAGACTGGCCACCACAATTTGTCAGGGAGTGCCCACACGGCGAGGACATTATTATGCCTGCCTTTGTAGTAGTGAGCCTCAGCAAGGCCTACCAGTGCTTAGGAGTTCTCCCTTCTCTGCACAGAGTCCTCAGACACTTAGGAAGAAGTTGGCAATAGAAACTGGAATAGAAAGGACAGAGTTTATTAAACCTCATGAGGTGGAGCTAACATTCGCACATCACCCTTCAGTAATGCATGAAGTAGCACACTGAATGGAAGGATCCTGGTCCTTTTATACCCACACAGGGGCTCAAATGAAGGCGGTACTAACACAAATGCTGGTTTTAGGCACATATAAGGTCATACAATGCACAGTCGACAAGTGGGTGAAGCTAACAGTTTCTACTTTTAGTAGACACATCCTGACATTTATAAACTCGGAACAGCTGCAAGCTCAACTGATCATGTGCAAAGCAAGAGGAACTAAATATAACTTGTCTCTAGGCAGATTTCAAGAGCAGTTAACAGGAAGGTAGGACAGAGCACATGGCGAGCACATGGTAGCACATGGCAGCCAAAATGGCTGCCAGAAATACAAAATGGATTCCACAAAGCGGACAATTTAGCCTCTAAATACAGGCTGTCTTCAGCTAATGCTTAACTTAAATGCTGCCAAATTACAACAGACGACCCTTTCAGCATTGGCTGAAGACATTCATTTATCTGGGGTAATCTAGATATTCATCCCGTACATCTATTAACATTATTTCGGCCACCTCTTTATTCAACATTTGTTGGGCCTTTGTTTCAGCAATGTTCCCTCTGGCAGGTATACAAGCAGAGATGCAAATGGAGCAAAGCATTGGACCACATTGGATACATACGCAGCATGTAAAAAATATTGTAATTATTACACACAGGATAGTCAGTAGCTTCCAGCCCCAAGCAGAAACAAGAGTCCAAAACCATCCAGCAAAAGTCCAAGTTCCAGTCTCTGGATGAATTTCTGCAGCAATCTTATGCAATTTTGATATTGCGTCATATACTGAAGGTGAGTGATCTGGTATGAATACACAACAGCTGCTACCGATGATGCGACATGCACCACCTCGATCAGCCAAAATTACGTCTAGCACCATCCTATTCTGGAGTGCTACAATCCTTGCAATCTGTAGTTCCTCTGTAATGTTCCCAAGTGCCATAGCTGTCTGATTGGTAACAGCTTCCACAACACGAGTTAGTCGTCGGATTTTCCTGCTGTTTAATGCAGCACCCACAAAGAAAAATAAGCCCAAGTTGAAATCAACATATTGTTGTAGGGTAGTGTCGGTTTGGTCAACTTCATCCATACTTATTGTCCTCTTATTTCTGTTTTTGGAAATGTCATTGTACAGTTTAAAATCACGGTGATACAATGCAGGTGCCAGAAACACAGGGGGCAACAGAAAAGATACATAACAGATTCCTGACCACCCAACAGGTAATTGATAATATCCGTTATTTCCACACACAAAATACGTGTTATGCGAGGCTGTGAAAGTGCTCTTATTGGCACCTTCAATGGTCAGGATTACAGTACACTCGCTCCTCCCCACTGGAATTCTTCCAACACTACAAATACACAAATCTGCTTTAGCTTTTGTCACAGAAATCACAAAAGGTCCAATGTTCTTTATTATTCTCACATTTGTGAAAACATATGGTGTTGAAATATTGTCCGGTTGATACTCTTCCCATTCCCATTTAGTCCCTTTGGCTTGTGGATAACCTTCTTTATTTTGATAACATACTTTATTAAGTTGAAAAATAATCCCACCTACTGAAGGCTTTCCATATGCAAACAAGAGCACATACCAAGCTTGACAAGAACCATTGTGAGAAAATGGAAGAGGAATAAAAGGTGTTCCTCCTTTCTTTTGATGTGCAGGTATCATCCCACACACCCAACAGTTGGTAGTATTTGTAGCATTGTGAGTATGGTGCAACATCTGGATAAAAGTATTGTTTAGATAAGATTGTCGATGCTTTTGCTCATGGTAAGGAAGAGTAAAGTAGTGGTGTTCCACGGGTACTGGCGTAGTGGCAACAAAAAGCTGTCGAACAGGAGCCACCTTCTCGATGTACCATGTAATTGCTGCCATAGCCACCATAGCAACAACAAACCCTACAGCACAAATGACTCTTTTGTTAGTCATTTTAGCAGCAGTAATGATTGATTTTTCTGAAAACTTGTTGAAAACAGTCGTTGGAGCTCTTCTCCCTGGGCAGCCGCTGATTTCTTCACCATGGGCCAAAGCGGGTGTCACTACACTAATACAGGGCTGATCCCCCTCCCCTTGCCACAATGGCTCTCCGTTTCACTAACCCAGGGCGGTAGCTCAACCAGTCTTTTTCAAAACTGCAGATTCTTTCCTCGGTCTCAATTGATATCTGGATACTCCAGTGATCGTGTGGTCCGGGAAGACTTCCGCAGATTCGTCAGGCGAGATAGCTTGGCCTTTCTCCGTCTCCAGAATCTCTCGATGGTCGGTCAACACAGCAGGTTCCACCAAGGCAGGCGACACACGTTTGCAGTGTGTGCTGTGGATCCAATTCTTTCTGTTTGTCACTCGAACTGCTGTCCTTGTCGCAAGGAGCACCTGCTCTGGTCCTCGCCACCTTGGCTCCAAGCTGTTCGATCTGTCGAAGACCTTGACCATTACATGGTCACCAGGACGGAGTTCGTGGGCCTCACCTGTAGATCTGTCAGGAAGAGCTTCTCGAACCTGTTGATGAATAGAAATCAAACTGTCAGTTAACTGTGCCAAATAATCATTCATCAGAACACAAGGAACATCATGTATGGGGCGTGGCTTAGGAATTCCCCAAATGTTCATCGGTCTCCCAAACACCACCTCATAGGGGGTAAGACCTGATCGTGAATGTGGCACCGATCTTATGGATAGTAATGCCAAAGGTAGTGCATCTGGCCACTTTAGGGACGTGGAAGCCAGTATTTTCGCCAACTTTGATTTTAAAGTAGCGTTATACCTTTCCACCAATCCTGCTGATTGCGGGTGGAAAACTGTATGGAATTTCTGTTTGATCCCTAATCCTTTCAGGACATGCTCAACAACTTGCCCAATAAAATGAGGTCCATTGTCACTCCACAAAAGTTTGCAAACACCGTATCTAGGGAAAAACTCCTTTAGAAGCACCTTTGCTGTGGTGAGAGCAGTATTATCCTTCGTAGGGTATGCCTCTATCCATTTGCTAAAGGCACATACCACCACTAGGACATATTTCAGATTATTGCAGCGTTCGAGTTGGATGTAATCCATCTGCAAAACTTCAAAAGGTGCGGTTGGTGTAGCAAACCCTCCTGTAGGAGTTCGTGTCCCTTTTCCAGGATTATACTGCCAACAGATCAAACAGGACTGTACTACCCTTTTGGCTGTGCTAGCAATTTCAGGATGCTCCCAAACTTGTGTAAGCAATTTAGTTATTGCTAGAGCTCCAACATGTGCCAGCCCATGTGCCATTTGAACCATAGGTTGTAAATAGGCCGCAGGCAATTTCCACTTATTCATTTCTTTGTTACGCCAACAACCCTCATCATCTAATATTCCTTCTTTAGACCATTGCTCAAGCTCTTCCACAGAAGCAGATCTCTGTATATCCAATACTTCCTCTCTAGCATCATGCCAACGCTCAGCTTGTGATTTCACTACGTACATGGGTGTAGTGCTTCGCTGCATCGCAGTCTCACGGGCTACGCGGTCTGCAAAGGCATTGCCTTGTCCTATTTTGTCAGTCACTTTCTTGTGTGCGCTACACTTCATAATAGCAACTCTCTTTGGGTATGTAAGTGCAGTCAAGAGATTATGCACTAACTCTCCGTGCATTATCTGCATCCCATGGGATGTAAGAAAGCCTCTTTCCTTCCAGAGTAGGCCAAAATCATGAACCACTCCAAAAGCATAGCGGCTATCCGTGTAAATGTTCACACACAAGTCAGTGCTAAGCTCACACGCTCGTGTCAAAGCTATTAGTTCAGCTGCTTGAGCTGACTTCTGAGGTATGCGAGCTGTTTCCACTACTGTCTCAAGCGTGGTAATTGCATAAGCAGCTGAAGTCGTGCCATCTGGTAACTTCAAACAGGACCCATCAACCCACAGTTCCCCATCTACATCTGGAAGGGGCGTATCTTGCAAATCGATGCGACCCTTTGTCTGTTCCTCAGTAACGAATATACAATCGTGAGGCTCCTTTGACTGAGACTGAGTCACAGGATATGGCAACAAAGTGGCGGGGTTCAGTGTCGCACATCTCTTCAAGGTAATATGAGGTGCTAGCAGTGTCAATTCGTATCCTGTCAAACGAGCACTAGTTAAGTGCTGAGTCTTAGTCTGATTCAAAAGGGCATCTACTGCATGGGGTACTAGCACCAACAGTTTGTGTGACAAAACTATCCCTTCACTCTGACGTATGGACACAGCCGTCGCTGCAACTGAACGGAAGCACCCAGGTAATGCACGAGCAACAGGGTCAAGAACTGCAGAAAGGTATGCGCAAGGACGCTGTTTGTCCCCGTGTGTCTGTACTAAAACTGACAATGCACATCCTTCTTTCTCATGTACATAGAGTGTAAAAGCCTTCGTGTAATCTGGTGTGCCTAACACTGGTGCAGAGCAAAGAGCTTGTCTCAACTGACAAAAAGCATTTTGACATTCATCTGTCCATGGAAGGGGGATCGGAGTGTTTTTAGTCAAAAGTGCTAGCAAGGGTTTAACAATGTGTGAAAAACCCAATATCCATTGCCTGCAAAACAAAGTCAGACCAATGAATGCACGGACATCTTTCTGCGTGGAAGGTACTGGGGTGTCTAAAATTGCTTGAATGCGATCTGGTGTCAGTGCACGGCCCTCCTTAGACAGAAGGTGTCCTAAATAGGTCACCTTCGGTCTACAATATTGCAATTTCTTTCGTGATACTTTATGGTGGTGTGTAGCAAGAAAAGAAAGCAAAGACAAAGTGCATTTCTCACACTGCTCAGGTGTATCAGCTGCCAACAAGATGTCATCGACATATTGTATGAGAGCCACTCCTTTAGACAAGGTAAAGGAATCAAGCTGTCTCTTCAATGCTTGACTGTAAATACTAGGACTCTCAGTATAGCCTTGAGGAACTCTACAAAATTTGTATGATCTATTATTCAAAGTGAAACCGAACAAATATCGACTATCAGGATGAATAGGAATCGAGAAGAAAGCGTTCTTCAGATCAATTACAGAAAATGTAGTTGCTGTTGGAGGGACCAAGGTAAGCAATGTCGTTATGTCAGATACTACAGGGTACTGTGGTACTACAATCTTGTTGACTTCTCTCAAATCGATGATAAATCTATAGATCCTAGTGTCAGTATCTTTTTTCAAAATGGGAAGAATCGGACTATTGCAGACATTGTAAGGAACTTCTTCCACAACCCCCACCTTAATTAAATCATGTACAATACGTGTGAGTGCTTCTTCTCCTTCTCGAGAAATTTTATACTGAGGCAGTCTTGGCAATAAAGCGCCCTCCTTAACACTAATATGTACTGGTGAAATAACCATTTGTCCTACATCAGTGTCCGAAGTAGCCCACAAAGTACTAGGGAGTGAGGCTAGTGCAATGTCCTCTTTAACAATACAAGATCTCTCAATCATAGGGTAGTTGTCATTCAAAATAACCCGTACTCCTTCCGGAGAACACCGTATCGTAGCCCTAAAATATTTAAGCATATCAAGACCCACAATATTGTCTGGTGTGTTTGGAGAAAGCAAAAACGGACATGGAGCAGTAAACTTATCAATATCAAATGCAAGTGGTTGTGACAATGGGCTAAGGGAAGGTGTTCCATCGAAACCTATCGATGTAATGGTTCAGCCAGACAGGGGAGCCCTTGGAACCAATTGTTTAGACAAGGCGCTACGAGTAGCTCCTGTATCAACCAGAAACTGATCAGTAGAACCCAAAACATGTGCTGTAACATAGGGACCCCTCTGATCTACTGGAACTTCAACTGATTCCTTACCCCGTCCTAGGCAATCCTATGCATAAGCAGAATCTTGAAAATCAGAGGGCGCATAGTCAGACATTTGATATTGGTTCCTTCTATCAAAAGTGTTAAACCCATTCTGCCCACGTGTATTAGCTTCAAACCGAGCACGATCATTCGCGCTTCCTCTAGGCCCTTGATATCCTGAACGATTTCTCATTTGTCCCCGACCACGTAGATTCTGCTGAGCACGCAGCACTGGACAATCAGAAAGCCAATGTCCAAATTGTTTGCAGTACGCACACTGATCAACAGACAAATTCGAACGGGCAGAGGAAGGAAAGGACGAACCATAAGATCCACGTCCACCTCTATCATTATCTCTAGAAGGCGGACCATAAGCTTGAGCCAACATAACCTTTGTTTTCAACTCTTTAGACTTTTTGTCCTCATTACCTTTGGCTTCTAATTCTTGCCGCTCATAATACTGGGCCATAGTTAAAAGAGAAACCGGAGAAGATGTAGTCCATGAACTCTCACTGGCCTTTAAGCGACTAGCTATTCCTGGCAAAAGGTTTGCGACATATTTATCGACAAACAGATGCCTACCCGTGTCATCTGTCAATGACTGGCCACTAAAATCGTGAAATGCTTCTTCAAAGCGTGTGAAGAAGTCAGAAACTGATTCATCTACCTTTTGCTTGCAATACGCTAGCACTGTCCAATCTATCTTTTTAGGGGGAATGATCGTCTTTAACTTAACTAATATAGCTGCCGGAAGATTTAAAATTAACTGACACGGTTTCTGTGCAGGTTCTCTATCTTCATCTAACCACTCTAAATCTTTCCACAATGCTCCAAATGTCGCATTATCATCTATCTTGCGCACAGTTCTCCACATATCAGGTGGTAATATTAATCCAAAAAACAAATCAATATCCGACAAAGTCATAGTACAAGAGCTGATTGCACCCTCAACTTCCTCATAAAAGGCTGCTGGATTCTTTCGCGGGTCAGGCAATGCATTTTTAAGGGCCATAACATCTGCTCTATTCCAAGGAGTGTAAACCCAATTATAAATAAAGTACCCTTTCGCATTAAGAGAAGTCTTATCATCCTCTGTACCCGTTCCTTTAGGAGGAACATATAAAGGCGCGGCTTCCCGCATGGGTTTCACATGAATTACAACATTCTTATCTGTTTCAGGAGTAGAAGTTCGTGCCATGCTGATCTGAGATGCTAGTGCAGCTGTTTCTGCTGCCTTTTTCTCCTCTCGCAAACGGGCTGCTTCAACACGCAGTTTAACCAAGCGTCTGATCGTGTCAGCCACCTGGGAGAAGACAAAAAGACTGTCACGTAATTTTTTACAATCAGTTGCTACATCATCGGGCTCCATTTCTACCGAATACTTCCTAAATTGTTCAATAACCTCTGCAGCAAATGTATCGGTAAAATATATTTGCTCCCTTTCCTGCCATCCTTTTATACTATCTAAAAGTTCAGAGGCAGTGGTAGTACTACGAACGGCTTTACGCGCAGTAGATCTAATGTCAGAAGCACGCTCAGCAGATAGCATGGAGCGAGTTTCTCGAGCTTTGTCCTGGTCTGAAAAAGAGTCCTCATCTGACTCATGAGGAGCGGAAGAAAAAATATACGGAGGTGGAGAACGATCTAATAACAAGAAATCATCTTGCGGTTTATTAAGGATAGGATAAAGGGGCTGCCTAACAGCGTATTGGCCAGTTACCTGTAAATGGCGTTCCCTATCTTCCCTCTCTTTAATTTCTTTCATCTCCTTGTTTTTTAACTCTAATGCTTTCGCATAAATGGTCTTTCGCTGTTCTTTGTCAATCAAGGCTTGCTCACGCTTCATTCGCTCACGCACTTCTTTCTCCCACATTCGCACACAATCAAACATATCTTGCCTAGTCTTTCGTTTAAACATACATTGTTCCACATACTGAATTTTTCGCAAATCAAATGACCCATACATAGGCCAACGCAACTCAGGATCTTTACTAGTATATTTGTTCCATAACGTGCAGTACATTATAGAAGAAATACCATACTTAATATACATATCCCTATTAGGCGTCCCCTCCGGGGAGGCTGGTTGTGCTTCGTCAAGTCTCAAATTGGTACCACTACAAAAGCAACACATCCTACGAAGTGTGCTGAAAACAGGCATGCCAAAAAATAGTGCAAAATATGCAGTATTATAATCAAAGTAGCGCTTAAGGTACTCTTCGTACGTTGCGCTGTTCAAACAATTTTAAATAGAGAAAATTCTCCTCATTACCTGCCTATATGTATTGCAATACATATATAATTACAAAACAGATTCCAAAATTGGCCAATCATACAAACAAAGCCACAGTAAGTGTTACTAAAACTACCTTACCAATCAAAGGCATCAAACCAACAGCAAGTGCCGCAAAACGGCTCTTACCAATCAAATGGTGTCCAGGTTCCAACTGCCAAGTTCTCAAATCGACCAAATGGTCACTGGACGGCGAATCAACAGAAGAGATCTCAGTCAAGGACCGGCGCCGCCGGGATGGTCAGATCAGAAAGAAAGGAAAAACGCCGTGGGTGCCAAGACTCAGGTCTCCTCAGGCAGCGATCGCGTCCAAAAGCGAGATTCCAATCCTTCGTCGCAACCAGTCCTTCGGGCATCCGAGTCACTGATGAGCCCCACGTTGGGCGCCAATTTGTAGTAGTGAGCCTCAGCAAGGCCTACCAGTGCTTAGGAGTTCTCCCTTCTCTGCACAGAGTCCTCAGACACTTAGGAAGAAGTTGGCAATAGAAACTGGAATAGAAAAGACAGAGTTTATTAAACCTCATGAGGTGGAGCTAACATTCGCACATCACCCTTCAGTAATGCATGAAGTAGCACACTGAATGGAAGGATCCTGGTCCTTTTATACCCACACAGGGGCTCAAATGAAGGCGGTAATAACACAAATGCTGGTTTTAGGCACATATAAGGTCATACAGAGAATGCACAGTCGACAAGTGGGTGGAGCTAACAGTTTCTACTTTTAGTAGACACATCCTGACATTTATAAACTCGGAACAGCTGCAAGCTCAACTGAGCATGTGCAAAGCAAGAGGAACTAAATATAACTTGTCTCTAGGCAGATTTCAAGAGCAGTTAACAGGAAGGTAGGACAGAGCACATGGCGAGCACATGGTAGCACATGGCAGCCAAAATGGCTGCCAGAAATACAAAATGGATTCCACAAAGCGGACAATTTAGCCTCTAAATACAGGCTGTCTTCAGCTAATGCTTAACTTAAATGCTGCCAAATTACAACACCTTCTCCAACCATATACCAATGCACCTAAGATATACATATGCCAGGAAATGGGCAGTGGCCCAGGCCCCAGCATTATATAAAAATCATGTAGGATGGGATGAGGATTCACCTCACCATAAAATACATCTAAAACATGAACCAACTGCACAAAGGCAGTACCCAATAAAGCAAGAAGCTAAGAAACAAGTCAGGGAGATCTTAGATCAACTTGAATATCAAGGGGTGATTGAAACATGCACCTCCTCAATGAACAATCCTTTGTTTCCTGTCTCCAAACCAGACAATACATATCCTCTAGTTTTGGATTACAGACACTTAAACACTTGTTCTAAAACATTTGCAGTGCAAAATGCACATAGCACAGCATTAATGAATAACATTGTGCGTAAAAAATATAAAACAACATTAGACATCTCAAATGGTTTCTTTTGTCAAAACATAGCACCTGAAAGCAGGTACTTAACAGCATTCTCCATAATGGGGACCCAGCGTCACTTTTGTCGACTCCCACAAGGGTTCAAGAACAGCCCAGGTTTATTCTCAGTGAGGGTAACGGAGTTACTACAAATTTATGACAATGAGGCATTGTCCTATGTCGATGACATCTATCTGACAGACGATGACCTGGACAAACACTTGAACAGGGTGAGCACCATTATACTGGGTTTCGCCTCTGAGGGCTACAAGTTCAACTTTAAAAGTCCCGAATTGCCCATCTCAATGTCCTATTTCTAGGATATGAGCTTTCAAGTGAAGGCAAGAGCTTGGCAGCTAACTTTCTAGAGAAATGTGCGCTGCTCCAACCTCCAAAAACGCTAAAAAACTTACAATCCATCCTGGGTTTCCTAAATTTTGGAAGAACATACATTCTAAATTACGCAGAAAGGGTTAAACCTCTCTACGCATTAATCAAACCTGATTTTTCTATCAGAAATGGGACACAAGTACATACAGAAATCTTGCGTTCACTACAGGCTAACATGTTAGCAACAAATCACTTACAAACCCGTTTAAATCAACGAAATTTGGTGATCCGAATAATTTCGGGTCAATGCGGATTCACCTACTTAACCTTCAATGAGGGTGAGAAAATACCAATCGCATACAAATCTCATTTGTACACACAAGCGGAAATGCGCTTCAGTTCAACTGAAAAAATTCTAACAGCAGTTCAAACGGCTGTAGCAAAAGAAAGAGCCTTAGCCCAAGGGAAACGCATTATTGTCGTAACCCCAGTACCAGCTTTAGAAGCGGTCACAAAAGCAAGCATTCCAAATGCCTCTCCACCAGCACTGGATAGAGCCCTCCGCGTGTCCCCTCCCCAGGGACGGTCAGTATCTGCCCCGGATATCCTGACACCAGGGCCGGTTCTAGGATTCTGGGGACCCTGGACAGAAGGGGAATTTGTGAGGCCCCTCTCATTTGCATAGACGTGACACATTCAGGGCTGCCTGCATCTCAATAGATGCCCCTGCTCCTGAAGCTGCAGCACCTCCCTCTCCTTATGTGCCTCTTAACAGCTCATAAAGGGCTGGAGGTGTGAGGGTTGCTTATCTGCAGAGACTGCCAGGGAGCTAAACAGAGGGACAATAGCCATCTCGCTGTGCCTCTGCATGGGTGGGGGGGTGGAGACCTAATTGCCGGACAAACCTGAGGAATGTGTTTTCCTGCAACTGGGACTGCACCCCCACCCCTCACCCCCCTCAGGTTCGCTTCGCTACACCAAAGCAATGAGGCCAGGGGAGGGGGCCCCCTAAGGTGGCGGCAGCGCACTTGTAGGGTCGCATCTTTAATGCCATAACCTGGCTGTGTCTCATTGGTGCGGGGCCCCAAGTTGGAGGGCTGACTAAGGGGCCCTGGGCAGCTGCCCACACTGCCCATGCCTAGCCCCGGCCCTGCCTGACACAGGTCCATTTTGTCGTTGAAAAGGAGACTATTGTGAAGGCTTTGCGGATCAGGGCGGATCTTGTCCTCCGTGGCCACATGATTCAATTATTTCAGGATCTCTCCCCTGTCACCCTTCGTCACCGCAGAGACTTCTGGCCAGTCACAGACTAATTGCGGTAGCTTAATATTCGTTACCAGTAGGGCTACTCATTCGCTATCATGTTCACTCGGTAGTGCAAAAGACCAGCTATCATCTCCCTAACAGAAGCTAAACAACTTTTCAAACTTCAAGCGGACCCACCTGGAGGCGCTGGATCACCCCCACGGACACCTTCCAGAGAATACTTGTGACCCACATAACTGATCTATATCCCTGAGATGAAAGTTAGTCCTTGATGTACAGTGTTATTGAATGCACATTTGCAGCAACACTACAGAGGTAACTCCTTCGGGTGCATGTGATTTATAGATAACAGTGGGAACATCTTGGATACACTTAATTGTTGATAACCATTCTTATTTCTAGGTTGAAGACTAGTGCTACGCCTGCTTTCCGGTACCGGATCCTGGCTAGCCCAGGTGGCGGATCATGGCAGTTTCTTCTCTTCTCTTTTCTTTCTCGTCCCAATCCCCTTCCCTCTTGGAACATCTGCCAGGGCTCCTGTTTAGTCAGTAGCACTGAGAGTTATTCTGAGCGTGAACTAGCATCGCCCCGGCAGACGGTCCTGTGTTTCAGGTGAGTGGCTTGACTCACATCTCACACTGCCCTTGGGTCCATAACTTTAAAAGGCCCTTCTTACAATTAAAACTTACCAGTGCAAATTTTTAATTCTAATAAAAGTCATTTTATCAGCTGGTCCAATTCGAGATTCATAAAAAGGAGAGCCCTTAAGGACAAAGCTGGCGCATGGAGGAGCTTACAACCCAGCCATATTATGTTTGTGAGAGCTTATATATAGATACTAGACAGTCCGAGCTCTATTCTAAGAATTTACACTGGTATAGCCAAGCTCAGACTACAAATCTTTCATAAAATCTTCCCTTCGTATAAATTTAAAAAGGAACAACTAGAAATTGGAGTATATTCCAAAGCATCAGTAAGAGTAGGTGGTATCTTTATTTATAAATATTTAATAGATGGATAAATGGCTTTTCTTCATGGACTTATACAAGTTTTGAAGGGCACCTGCATAGGCCAGAGCTTTTTCTCTAGTCTGGTACAGTGCATCTTATGAGAGAGTTTGCTGGAAAAGGATCTGCCTAAATAGACATAGTTATTAACGACAAATATCCACAAACTGAGGGTTGAGGCAATAACAATCCGCACCTGACAATATGATGTGTGGGCAGTAAATAGCAGTGCAAGGAACCATGGAGTACACCCCTCTCTACTCCTAAGTCAGGAGATATTTCCTAATCAAACATTGGCACAATAAGGTTCCGCACTCAACAATGTAACATGATAATCAAAGCAGTCTTTGTGTGCATATTGAAAGACTTCCAGTTCACGGTTATTTCTTTTTGTTCCAAAATGTTCTTTATTAGAATTTCCATTAAAATTCAATAGCCATAGCCGACGCGTTTCGTCCCAAAGGGACTTCTTCAGGGCTCCACAGTGTAATAAGTAGCTTCCAGTAGTAACATTTGTTCTGTAGTCTGGCTTAGGTCCTTTGTTCACACATTTTATATGGTATGTATTTCCAGAAAGTCTTGTTTGTGGTCATACAATAATAGAGCACCTGTTTCTGAATCTTGTGTCTACGGTCCCGGGAAAGGTAGATTGCTTTGATTATCATGTTACATTGTTGAGTGCGGAACCTTATTGTGCCATAGTTATTAACAACCTCCATTTTCTTCTTGATCCACATACCGATTATATGTTAATCCTCTTTGTTTTACCCTGAAAATTAAGACTTTCTTTTTCGCAATGTTTATTTTCAAAAAGCGCCTTTCAGCATAAATACTTAATTCTCACAAATTTATTTGCAAACCTTAAAGAGTTAAGTCAAACAAAAGTATAGCGTTGACACACATGTGCAATTGTTGAGATCCCAATTTGGGAGGAAAATTACTCAGCTACAATAATTATTGTGTGAAATCAGACATGCAAAGCATAAATAGTAAAGGTGCTAACAGACAACCCTGTTTTAACCTATTTATGTGTTGAAATAGTAGGAGAAAGACCTTTAGTACTCCCCCCATTATGACTTTGTACCATGTTGAAGAAGGCAGTGAGATGATTAATCTGAGCAAATTAAAAGGTACACTCAGGGACGGCACTTTGAGCCATAAGGTAGGGCTGTCCACTCAATCGAACACAGTTGAAAAATTAATGAAGGTAGTATATACAGCTTGATGTTTTTCCACAACAACAGCTTAGCTCCAAACTGTCTAGCATGACAAAAGGCAGGGCAGGCCGTTTTTCAGGATCTTTTGTATGTGCTGTGGGCATGGTCCTTTGAAATGTAATCAGGACAGAGTACAGCTCCTCCCCAGGCATCCTGCCAGGAAGACCCCCTCCCAGCTACACCCAGGTCCCATTGTGCACTGTCTGGGCCCAATACACATCCATTAACATGCGCAGGCAGCTGGAAACACCTAGAAAGGCCCGGGAATACTTTGGCAGGAAAATATCAACTTTCTAAAAAGTGGCACTTTTTTAAACATTATAATCTAATAGCTGACTTTACCATTAAAGAGGGTTTAAATTCCAAAGTGTAAACATAATTACTCTATCTGCTCCCTATCTGAAGTTAGCACTTATTAATTGAAATAAGGTAACCCAGTGTTAGCCTGTGTGAGAGATAGGATTTACAAAGGTGAGAAACGACTTTAGGAGATTTTTACTGCCACGAGATGTACACTTCAAACCTACATAACCTACTTTTTAAATACCATGCACCCAGCCCTATGAGCCGACGTTAGGGGTGACATATAAATATTAACAATGGAAAGTGCAAACCTGGCAAAAGGTCTATCTTGCCAGGCGAAAATACCAGTTTACAACTAGACTACGGGGTGCAGTGGCAGGCCTGAGACCTGTTTTAAAACTCTACTTTAGTGAGTGGCACAATGAGTGCTGCTGCCCACTAGTAGCATTTAATTTATAGGCCCTGGGTACCTGTAGTACCATATACTAGGAACGTACAAGTAAATTAAATGTGCCAGGTGTAAGTGAATTTTACCATGTTTAAGAGAGAGAGAGAGCTCTTTACCACTGGTTAGCAGGGAAAAAGTGTCAAAAGCCAACCAAAACAAGCTCAAAGCACGAGGCTTAGAAGCTCATGGAGTAGGACATACTTTGTGGTGGCTCCGGATCCCCGCGACCTTCTAAAGCCTCTAAAAAAACTACATGGCATTACAATGCTGGGGGCATCTATGTTCTATACCCCGTCGGTGAGGAAGAGCTGCTGACCACAGAGAGCGGGGCCTGGGTGTGAAGCCCTGGGTAGGCGGTGGCAACCTTCGCTGTGCTGACGGCTGTGCCATCTTGTTTCCCTTGGGATTTGGCTCGCCCTCTTCGGTGCCTCTGCCGGGTCCGGAACGCCTTGGGGTTTTGGCTATAGCTACAGGAGATTTTGCCTGCGGCGACGCTTCAACCCACATTGTGTGTCTGGGCCACTTTGCAGCACTTCTTTTCCTTGGGGAAGGCCTGCAGGAGGGGGCCATCATCTTGCAGCAGCCAGAGCTCAGAGCCATACCCAAGAGCATTCACCTGCCCTCACGACACTGGAGGGCCCCCTGGCAACATTGTCAGTGCCGATCCCTGCTGCTGCCTGTGAGGCCCCTCGGCCCATGCTTTACTCCACCCACCAGCCTTGCACCTCCTGAAGACGGGTACCTCGACCTGCAGATCACACATCACAATGGAGGACAATGGAACAACTTTCAGACTTACCCGGGGACACAGCGACCTCGTCTACCGTGGCCCTCTGGTGAGTCGTTCTTCCGCGAGGATGGGTTAGACACGGGTCCCTCTGCCTCCTGTTGGTGACTTTCTGGGGCCTGCCCAGTAGACGCCGGTGCGATTGCTGTTGACCCAAGGGAGGGAGAATCAGGCCGCAGATGGGCAGTCTCTCCACCCTCCACTGCCTACTGACCTCGAGCGTGGGTTGCTTTGCCCTGAGGCCTTGCCTGTTTCTGGCCTAGATCTGGACACGGGATGGGCAAACATCTTCATGAGCCCCGTGTCCTTCCTCCACACTCGCCAACACTAGTGATCGGGCCTTTGACCGGTGTAGGCCTGCATTCCCTGCTCCACCAGGCTGCACTATTAACTTTCTAGCTCCCATTAACTTTGGAGAACTTCAGATGCCACACGTGGAACCTGTGGCCCTATAACACCGCCTTGCTGGAAACAACGGGGCTGGGACTCACTTTGAGACCTCTAGCTTGCATGGGGTCAAGGAATCTGGCTCGAGAGACAGGGCTCAACCTACATTTGTAGCCCCTCTGCTCCCCAGGACCAGTGTCTTGTCCCTGCGGTGCTTTCTAACGAGGGACTGATGCTGCAGCCTGTGCCGCCTATGCATTAGTTGCTTGCTAAACTCGCTCTGGCCCCCGCATCTTGCCCTGGAGCTGACGGCCCTGGAGGGCCTATCAGATCTGCCTGACTCACGATTTTCTGTACAAAGAGGTCCCCCCGGGGTAAGATGTAAGGAGCACATAGAGAGGTACCGGGGTCCACTCTGCCTCCCTCTTCAACTACTTTTGACACTGGGGGCACGCCGAGGGTTGCTGAGATGCTCTCCAAATCCCTCTGCAACACAGGGCTGTAACCAGGGCTGGTTTGGGGCTACATCAGAGCTGAAGCCTTCTTCAACCCTGGGCTCTTTGCACCAACCTTTGCCCCACTCATATTGACCTTGCATGAAGAGGGTACTCTGGGAGGCCCTGTTCTGCCTGCCCTGACTTCAGCAACTTCAATCAATCCTCCACCACATGATCCTCTTGGCCCAACTGGATACATGTCTTCGCTCTCACTCCGAGATAGTATTTTCCAGAGTGACTGTCGGTGCCGCTCCGGTCCGCAGTGTCAATTGCATACCTGCTCCTTCCTCTGGTGGATACCATGCCTCGTGGCAAAACAACAAAGGACACACCTGCTGGATCTACTAGGGACAATCCAGTCACCTTGCTATGAAATAAAATGTCTGTGCCAGATATTGACTCTGTCGCTCCCCCGCTCTCTGGTCCAGATGGAGACACAACATCGATACCCATCTCACAGGCCGACATGGACCATTTCCTACAAGAAATCCATACTGAAATTGGATCCCTCAAAATGGATTTTAAATCCTGCTTGAAAGACATCCGCCATGAGGTCACTGACATAGGATGATGGGTGCACGGTCCGGAACGCACTGTCGATGCCTGTGCCGAGGATCAGGAAATGCTATGGTGACGAGTGGCAACACTGGAGGAACAGCACATTGAGCTCCAAATGAAGCAGGAGGACTTTGAAAATCGAAGCTGGAAGAATATCATCCACATAAGTGGGAGAACCAAGTGGAGCAGAGGCTAGTGACATTATAGCCTACACTGCTGAACTCCTCCATGCCATCTGTGGGAATGACGATGCCTCTCCACCAGCACTGGATAGAGCCCTCCGCGTGTCCCCTCCCCAGGGATGGTCAGTATCTGCCCCAGATATCCTGACCCAGGGCCGGTTCTAGGATTCTGGGGACCCTGGGCAGAAGGGGAATTTGTGAGGCCCCTCTCATTTGCATAGACGTGACACATTCAGGGCTGCCTGCATCTCAATAGATGCCCCTGCTCCTGAAGCTGCAGCACCTCCCTCTCCTTATGTGCCTCTTAACAGTTCATAAAGGGCTGGAGGTGTGAGGGTTGCTTATCTGCAGAGACTGCCAGGGAGCTAAACAGAGGGACAATAGACATCTCGCTGTGCCTCTGCGTGGGTGGGGGGTGGAGACCTAATTGCCGGACAAACCTGAGGAATGTGTTTTCCTGCAACTGGGACTGCACTCCCAGACCTCACCCCCCTCAGGTTCGCTTCGCTACACCAAAGCAATGAGGCCAGAGGAGGGGGCCCCCTAAGGTGGCGGCAGCGCACTTGTAAGGTCGCATCTTTCATGCCATAACCTGACTGTGTCTCATTGGTGCGGGGCCCCAAGTTGGAGGGCTGACTACGGGGCCCTGGGCAGCTGCCCACACTGCCCATGCCTAGTGCCGGCCCTGCCTGACACAGGTCCATTTTTTCGTTGAAAAGGAGACTATTGTGAAGGCTTTGCGGATCAGGGCGGATCTTGTCCTCCGTGGCCACATGATTCAATTATTTCAGGATCTCTCCCCTGTCACCCTTCGTCACCGCAGAGACTTCTGGCCAGTCACAGACTAATTGCGGGAGCTTAATATTCGTTACCAGTAGGGCTACTCATTCGCTATCATGTTCACTCGGTAGTGCAAAAGACGAGCTATCATCTCCCTAACAGAAGCTAAACAACTTTTCAAACTTCAAGCGGACCCACCTGGAGGCGCTGCATCACCCCCATGGACACCTTCCAGAGAATACTTGTGACCCATCTGTTTCTTAGTACCACTGCGCCTTCATCGATAAAAACCACAAGGCCACTGCCTCCCAGGAAACAAAAAAGGACGTTAATCAACATCTCCATGATATGGATAAGAAATCCTCCCCAACTCCATCAATCGCAGGCTCTCTGTGACTTACCTCTGTACGTCCATGACTTCATTTGAGTAATATCTCACAGGACTCGTCTTGCCGGAGAACCCCAGTTTTGTGAGTAGGCTCTGGAGTTTGCTGGGCTGTGCTGCCACATGACATGCTCTTAGTGGCCTAGAAATGGAGCAACTATATTTCAATCGATCACCCCACTGTCTAAAACTGTGCGTGCCCTCTGCCAGGAGCCTCTTTGACCTTAAAGGACCATGAACGTAGGTCTCCTCTTTGATTCATGTTATGATTCCTGCTGGCTGCAGGGGTCTGGGGCATACAGAGGGCATCACTGCTACACTGTCTTACCTGCTTTTCAGTGGAGTGTGCCCACTGATGTTTAATGATTCCATGCCACCGATGGCCGTCCCCCCTCGATTCACATTGGAGAGTGACTTCTCCATTGTGTCCGGCTTATTTACTTGCTGGCCACGACAGGACTTGAATGAAGTTGTTAGGCCCTGTTGGCCTTATGATGTTTGTGTTTTTTTCTCACCTTATTTTGTTTCAGGTCAATTTCACTGCTTGGGAGGCCTTTTTCACTGTCCCTGTATATGCCTCACAAGTGTCTAAATCCTACCGACACTTACGCCACACCTCGGGCCCTTTCAGTTACTCAAACTGTTGATATGGCCTCGCCCCTGACTATACCCTGGTCTAAGACTTGCATGCAGGAGGATGATCTTGCTGCTTTTGGCTGTTTCTGTACTCCTTTCCGGTATGTTCTCACATGGATATCTGATAGCCCCATTATTATATCTACATCTTCATACAATGACCACCACACAACATACCAAATTACTCCCCTAATAAGAGAAGGCAAATATGGCGATATCTCCTTTTATAGGACCCTGATGCCATCTTCCTCCAGGAGACTCACGTTATGTGGGATGATGCTCCTCGTATGTTCCACCCAAAATACCCACACCGCTTCAGCGCACATGCGCTCAGATATTGAAGACAGTGAGCGATGTCAATGGTTGCTATGTGAAACTTACTATGCCACATGGTTTCTGCCTACTTACGCTTCTAAATGTTTACTAACATGCCCAAACCAAGCACAAGACCTTTTCCTTCTGGACTTATTACGGGAACAGCTAGCAGCTGTGAGAGGTGACATAATTATGGGTGGAGACTTAAATTTAGTGTGAGACCCCCAGCTTGACCCCACTGCCACCTCCTTCCAGGACACTGTGGCGATGTCGGCAGCACTCAAAAGAGAACTTACAGACCTGT
Organism: Calotriton arnoldi; assembly: GCA_963921515.1. Classification (NCBI taxonomy): domain Eukaryota; kingdom Metazoa; phylum Chordata; class Amphibia; order Caudata; family Salamandridae; genus Calotriton; species Calotriton arnoldi. The sequence continues at coordinate 927,412 of CAWUFW010000304.1, forward strand.
ATTTGATAGATGCTTGGAGGTATAGACCCCCTGATGCTCGTGATTATTTGTTCTATTCAAATGTACACACACCTTTCTCCAGAATAGACCACCTCTTCTTCACCCACTCTCTGTTCTGAGAGTTGGAATCTGTCTCAATCTCAGACATTTCCATATCTGATCACGCTCATGTTGAGGCTGTGTGGGACTGAGATGGAAACTTGCAACAGGGCCAGTCGCGCTGTCAATTCCCTCCATGCCTTCTTAGAGACGCGGTGGATGTTGCTGAAATTCAACAGGGTATCACTGATTATTTTGAGCTCAATGATGTTCCAGAGACCATGGGACACACACTCTGGGATGGCGTTAATGCCACTATCAGGGGCGTCATCTTCTTTATTGCAATAGCCTGCGCAAGGAAATCCAGATTAGTGGAGATGAGGTTAACATCAGAGATAAAGGCTGTTGAGCGACTTCATCAGTCTGCCTCCTTCCAATGCAATAGGAGGCTGCTGGAATTGTTGCGAGGCCAGTTGCGGACCCATTGAACAAATAAAGCAAAGCAGTCCCTGCTTGCTTTAAACCAGCATTACTACGAAAGGGAGACAAGGTGGGAGCGCTTCTGGCCCATAGATTAAGCCAGCAACATGCTCGTAGACATATAGCTAAGATTAAGACCAACATTGACTGCTGGGGCACTTCTGAGCAGACGAAACATTAGACATTCCACAGCTTTTATCAAGCCCTCTACTCTGAGGACAATGCCTCACGTGCACTCATAGACTCCTATCTTGACTCTTGCTCATGAGACCCTATTGACTAGGCCCATGCTGAACTTCTGGAGGGCCCTATTACTCTTGCTGAACTGCAGCAGGCTCTACAGGACTTACCCATTGGTAAAACACCTGGCCCTGATGGATTGCCAGTTGCCTTCTAACGATCCTTTCTTCCTCTCATCCAAGAACGCCTGCTAGGGCTTTTTAGTTCATTCTCCTCTGAATCCGGCCTCACCCCAACGATGGCGGTGGCAGAGATTGCCCTCATTCCTAAACCTGGCAAGGATCCCTCTCTATGCACCTCCTATCGCCAGATTGCACTTTAAATACACAGATGCCAAGATCTACACCAAGATCAGGCCTCAAACCCTGTCTTCCTGGTCTGATTGAACCTGACCAGGTTGGCTTCCTTCGTAATCGGCAAGGGGCATATAACATCCGTCGGGTTGCTCATCTGGTGGAGACGACCCACAGCCTTAATATTCCAACCTGCCTTTTCTTGCTTGATGCGCACAAGGCTTTTGATAGGGTTAGTTGGACGTTCCTCAGATCGGTACTTTTGAAGATAGGTCTCGGTCTGAGCATGATATCCCAAATCATGGCCTCTTATGCAGCTCCTACTGCTACCATTTGGGTCAATGGTCAACACACACAGCCAATTCACCTAATGCGAGGCACTCAACAGGTGTGCCCACTGTCACCTCTGCTTTTTGCCCTACTGCTGGTGCCCCTAGCCATCACTATCTGGAAGACAGAGTCCATTGTCGGCATTCCTTTTGGTGGGTGTGCTCATAAATTGAGTATGTTCACAGATGACCTATTGATCACACTCAGCCAGCCAGCGGTGTCTCTCCCTGTGGTAGTTCATGCTCTGATTGGCTTTAAATGGGTCTCCAGCTTTAAGGTTAACATGTTCAAGTCACAAGCCTTAAATGTAACGATCGCCAAACTGGACCTTCCTGCCATAAAGACTCTTGAACCCTTTCAATGGGCTCCACGTACTATCCGTTGTCTGGGTCTCAATTTGACTTCCACCTTATCGACCTGATGGGCCCAGCGCGTTTCTCCCAGAAGCAGTGGGAGACGCTCTGGCGAGGTATCCCCAGGATTTATTGCAGTGTACCACAACGGGAGTCAGCATACAAACTGATGACACAATGGTATTATACACCAACACGCCTTTGCACCATTTATCGCACCACATCTGATCTTTGCTGGCACTGTAACTCATCCCCTAGCAATTTTCAACACATATGGTGGTCATGCATTGTCATTTCCATTTATTAGAAAGAAATCCTAGGCCACATTAAAGGCGTGCTGGGCTTCCCCCTCCCTGCCTCCTATGTCAAAGTGGTCTTGGGCATCTGTCTTATGGAACCAGAGGCTATGGCGTACATGGATTGGCATCTAACGGGCTACATGCTAGGTGCTGCCAGACAACTTATAGCTCTCCATTAGAAGTAACCCTCTGCTCCCCCTGTGGGCTTATGGTTTACACGCCTTTGGCACGTTATGGCCATGGAGCTTTTATCACATAGAATTGCACATTTCGATACTAAATTTAATCGCATTGGCAGCCTTTAATTGACTATATCACACTCCTGGAATATACCTGCTTCAATCCTCCCAAACTTAAAGCGCTCCAGCTCTTCGTCTGAGTTGCACCTAGGCGGGAGAGGCGTGGTCCTGACGCCTCTGACATGCCATTCATAAATATTTCCTCCTCGTCCGCCCCCCCAACAGCTACCCACACCTCACAAATACCTACCCTCGTATGTAGACCAGAGGTCTCCCTGACAATAGGCTCTTATACATTTTGCCTTCTTGAACTTTTGTACTTTGTTTTCGAAGTTCTATTGTTTTGTAATAATCGCAAGGTCATGCAAAGATTGCAGACTTGCTTGTCCTTCTTGCTGTCATCCTGTGGTGTATGGGGAATTTATCATTATACACTTTCTCTGCTTATTACAGTGATCTATTCTCTGCTGTTTCCTTGGCTACAACAAAATGGATGTTATTATGCATGAGCAGTCATATGTTTAAACTGCTACGTTGATTTGTGGAACATTTTCAATATAAAGATTTCAAGTTAAAAAAATCAAGTTCAGCAAAGGAAGGCAGAGGAAGACAACAATCTGGGGTGACCCTGCAGAAAGGGCTAGGTCCAACACTCAAGTTTCAAAGACATGTAATAAACAGCTTTATGTATACCCTATAGCCAGGGCACAAGTCCTAAAAAGAAAAGTGGGGGGACTAACCAAGTGAGGCAGTATGCAAGTGACATCATGGTGCGTGACATCAAATTGGTTGACATCATGGTATGTGACATCGCATGTGGTATCGCAGGAAGTGGCATCACAAGCCATGACCTCACAGAAAGTGACATCAAAAGAAGTGACATGATATCTTAAGACCTCACACATATGTTTAGCAGGTCTTTCATGAGTACATCTGAGCGTATTACAATATTCAAAAAATGAGATGTTGCGTTGGGGTTGTACAAGAAAAGTGACGCAACCCCGACACAAAATCTGAGCCTCAACTTATACATTTATTTTTTAGAACCCTGCCACAAAACAATTGGCAACAAGGAACACTGTGGCAGTAAATCTGTTCTTCTTAATTGGTTGCAAAGTATGCATTTTAAAATATTTTATGAGGTTAAGGCACCTGCTGCAGAGATATTTGTGTGCCAACTAAATCTCAGGGAATAATAATAATGGTAAGATAACTCTGGAAGTTAATGTGTTTGCTGGAGAAATCTGTGTTTTGTTTAGTGCCAGTTTCGAATCAAAGTAGCATAGAGGGTTAATATGTTTCTGGCAAACCACACTATGTAACATGCAGATGACAGAATTGTATTATATGTAAATAGGTAAATGGGATACTGCTTTTAACACAGAGAACCTTTTGTTAATTGTTGCTTGTAAATTGTAATCCTTCTAATATAGTACAGTGAGCTATTAAGGAGATGTGGCTCCTACATCTTGTAACCCTCACCGTGTTATGGAACACATCTTACACACATTTATTTACACACTCATAATTTATTATCAATATATAATGTGTACATGTGAAGTAAAGAGCTCTGAATTGCTGCATTGGGATGAGTAGCGCTCAAGCGCTATAAAAATAAATAGTGATATTTAAATTGTTTTTTGTATAAATACTGGGACAGACCAACACATCTGACATTCTTACGGTGCAAGCATATCTCTTACACACAGGGACTGAACAAAGTCAAAAGCATGCTTCTTTTAAGTACATATGAAGTGATAAGCTGTGTGTCTTTGTTTCCCCTCCATTACATTTAGGTATGGGGCTCCCGATAGGTCCCAGGCAGGATACTCCAAACAAAGGAGACCTGATGGCCCCTTAACTTCGCCCTTTGTTATGGGCCCAGCTGGAATCTGATAAGCCACCTCCCCGCCTGCACGTTGCTGCTAGGGGCGAAAGCAGACAATGGGCAAGCGCTGCTGAATGTGTCCTGGTGTCTGAAAATGACACTGTGCCAAGTTTAGCATATTTCTGTGGGGCCCAATGTGGTATCCTCTCTATGGTGTAGTTTGTTGAGTTGTCAGTATCCTACTTGCCTCTGTGTGTGTGTCTCTGTGTGTGAGGTCCTAGCAATGCAATGTAAATATCTTAGGTCACACAGAACGTATGTATTTGGTTTCCATGGAACTGGAATGTTGATTTGAAAAGAGAGGAGTTAGTGAGAGGATGCTTGGAGCAGAGGCAAGTGTGGAGGCTGAGGTGTTTCACTGGATCTTAAATAAATGCTCTTGGATTCAACTCTTCTTGTGCCCTGTACTTCATTTTATTGGCGATGGCTTGGAGTAGATAACCCTGTCATCTCATCTGGAGCAACTTAACCCACACTCTGCAGTAAAAAATATCCTGCTTCATCTATTTTTTGGAAGCACAAATCAGATCTCCTCAGAATCAGTGCCCTCCCAGGTTTGCCCTATCTACTACTGGGTGAGTGGCTTTTAACTTTACAACCTGCTGTGCACTTTTCTCCGTGTTACGGACGCTTTCTTGATTCAATGGCATACTATCACAGGTTATGTTAAAGGCGTCGCAATTTTCTTAGTTTCTGTGGAAACCGCACACAGGGAATTTAAGTGCACAGCAGAGTTTTGATTTAAAAAAAGGGAATTTAGTGCTGTATTCAATGCGTTGCCCAAACGGAAACTTGCGCGGACTGTGTTTGTTTTCACGAGCTCTTCTGCCTTAAGGGGCCATGTCTGCCTTCACAAGTTCTGTCTTGAGTCATTATGCCTGACTTACTGTAGCGCTGCGCGGCCTGGGTGATCAGGGGCCTAGCGCAGCAGAAATCATGGACACACCACTCCACTATGGCAGTGTGGCGGGAAGACCCCAAGCGGTCTCCTGTCGTTTATTTAACACCTCGGGACGAGCACGTCCCGAGGAGTGCATGCTTGCAACAATGTATGGGAGAGCCCGGATGGCTCTCTACATCCCTCCTTTTCTTTAGCACACATATATTACAGATTACATGTTCAAGGCGAGGTGCATACAAAGTCTCTGAACCGTTGGCTTGGCGCAGAGTTCCGCCGGAGACCATACTTCTGACTCCGGGAGTTGGAGTTGTTCCCTGCTTCGGCCCGGCTGCATGATGTCGGCATAGTCATGGTGCTTTGGTTGGAGGCCTCAGGGACCGGTGTAGCCGCGATAGCCCTGGACCCTTCAGAGTCCCGATCAGGAGTTGGTGGCCCCAGTGGACTGTTACAGAGGTAGCTCCCAGCTCCTTCTGGTTAGGTGAATTCTTCTTGGTCTGTGCAGTACTCAGGTGCTTTCTTGAACCAGGCCACGTTTCTGGTAACCACTTGTTGACCTCTTTGTGCGGAGACCACCGTCCCCTGTACTCGAATGACTTCCCATACCTCCGGCTCGTACGGAGGTTCGAAATTTCCAGCCGGGGTGTCTGTCTTTGACCACAACGCGGTCTCCCACTTTCACTGACGGTGTCTTGGCGCCCCTGGCAAGACTTGCCTTTCGGTTTGTCACTTCCCTCCGGGCTTGTACTGCCATGTCATCCTTCTCTGGAGGTCATCAGGCAGGGTCGGTTGGGATGCTGTCTCGCTAGACTCGCCGGAAAAGTAAATGAGAGGGCGCACAGCGAGTGGTGCTGTGATATGTCTGTCTATAGGCATCTAGGAATTGATGTAGGGCTCTTTCCACATCTTCTCCTTGTTCCACTGCGATGCGCAGCGCCCTGTTGAGCATTCTCATGAAGCGCTAACCTCGCCATTTGCCTGCGGCCACTGCGGGGTGATTTTTCGGTGTCGAATGACTTTCCTCTCTAAGTACTCTTGAAACTCTCGGCCTTGAAAGGGAGGCCCATTGTCAGACGTGATTTCTTCGGGGAGGCCCATGAATGTGAAGGTTTTGTCCAGAGCCTTTTGTACCTGTGTGAACGCTGTGGATGCAACCACCTCCACTATTGGAAATTTTGAGTAAGAGTCCATTAGTACCAAGGTGCTGCGCCCATCGGGGAAGCTGCCAAAGTCGATGCTGACTTTGGACCAAGGTAGTTCACTCGGCTCCTCTGTGATGACAGGTGCCGGTGCGGGATCACCGCCTGTTATGGTGCACGAGTGACAGTGTCTGATCTTCTCTTCTACCATGGCGTCCATACTGGGAAACCACACCTTGCCTCGTAGACGTGCCTTGGTTTTTGCCATCCCCTGATGCCCAGCGTGTGCTAGTCCCACGATTAGCTCTTGCAACTTTCTCGGGACTACGATGACGTGGCTTCTCAACACGACTCCGTGCTCACCTTTGCTTAGTTCGCTGCGGACTCTCCACAGTTGCTGACGCGCATGATTGTCCTCGGCTGTGAGTGCTTGTGCACCATCCATGAAATGGGCCCAGCCGCTGGTCTGCAATGCTTCCTTGACTCTGGCCAGCGTTTCATCCGTGGTCATGGCTAACCCAAACTCCTCGAGTGTCACGGCTTTGGGACAGGCTTCCTGAGTGATCATTCTGACGAATGCTTCAGTGTGTTCTTCATCTTGGGGCATGTGCCGCGCATCCACCACTTCTGGGTGTCTTGAGAGATATTCTGCTGGGTTGTGCGCTCCGGGGTGAAATATGACTTTGAATCTGTACGCTTGCAATTGTACTGCCCACCTTTCTATTCTGGGGGGTGCCAGCCTCGATGTTCCTGCGAATAGGGGAATCAACGGCTTGTGGTCCGTTACCACTTGGAACTCTTGCCCATAGAGGTACAGGTGGAAGTGCTGGCACGCCCACTTAATGGCCAGGGCCTCTCTTTCGATCTGGGCATACCTTGTTTCCGTGTCCGACAGAGCTCGGCTGGCGTATGCAACTGGTGCCCAGGTATCTCGGTTGCTTTCTTGGAGAAGGACTGCCCCAAGGCCAATGGGGCTGGCATCTACTACCAGTTCTGTCCGCCTTCCTGGATGAAAGTAAGCCATGACGTTTTGTCCATTAGTGCTGTTTTGATGGCAAGGAACGCAGTGTTGGCTGCAGTGGTCCATTCCCAAGGGCATCCGCTGCGCGTGAGGGCAGTGGCGGCTTGCATACGGCATGCTGCGGGGGAGGGGCAGGGTGGGGGGTAGTAAACTCGAACATACGACGGAACAGAGGAACGTAATAATTACTTTCCTCCGTTCCGTCGTATGTCCGAGTTTACTACCCCCCCACCCTGACCCTCCCCTGCCCCGCCCCACCACCCCGCAGCACGCCCTATGTGAGCTGCCACTGCGCGAGGGCTCGTAGTGGTCAGACAGCGAGGTCAAATTCGGAATGAATCTGCCGCAATAAGTGGCCATACCCAGAAAACTGCGGACTTCAGTTGGCGAAGTGGGAGTTCTGGCCGACCAGATGGCTGTTGCCTTTTTGGGATCCACACTCAGCCCTTCTCTCGAAAAGATGTACCCAAAAAAGTCTATGGATCCCTGATAGAAGGAGCATTTGGCTTTGTGAAGCGTTAGGCCGCAATCTTTCAGACGTTGGAGCGTGGCTCGCAGGTGTGTGTGATGGTCCTCCAGGGTGTTTGAGAACACCAGAGGGTCGTCACTAAGGTTAATGACGCCTTGCAAACTGGACAGGGTTTCTTTGATGGCGTTCTGGAAAACCTCTGCAGACGAAGACACCCCGAAACTCAGCCTCTTGTATCTCCAGAGGCCCACGTGGGTGGAGAACGTGGTGATGTAACAGCTCTCCTGTTCCAGCTCCAGCTGATGATATCCAGCGTTCAGGTCGAGCTTTGAGAACCACATGGCTCCATTGAGATCCGCCACTATGTTGTCCATCGTGGGCGTCAAATGCCGTTCTCTCTTGACTGCTTGATTCAGGAGGCGCATGTCTACACACAGCCGGATACCTCCAGGTTGTTTGGGCTTCAGTGCGATGACTAACGGTGACACCCACGGGGTCGGCCCAGATACTTTCTCGATGACATCGAGATCTTCCAGGTTCTTCAGTTCTGCTTCTACTTGTGGGCATAGATGGAATGGCACTCTCCTGTGCCTCAGTGCTGTTGGCCTGACACAGAGTCGATGTATAGTTTGAACTGTTTGCCCTTGAGTTTTCCTAGTCCCTCGAACAGTTTCGGGAACTCCTGCAGAATAGCTTCGGCGTGGGAGTCATGTATTTGGTTTGCAAAAAAGACAAGGCCCAGGTCTTCTGCCGTGTGGCAGCTGAGTAAAGTTCCTTTCTTCCCCTCAGTGATATGGAACCTGGCTTTTGTGGAGTGCTTGACACTGATGACTTCCGTTTCGATTACCCCTCTTAGGGGAGGTGGATGAGGCCCTCCATATGTGTAGATTCTGGCCTTAGTGGGGGCGAGCGGGGGCGCGGAGACAGCTGCTCATATTGTTCTGAGTCCATTACGTTTACGGACGCCCCAGTGTCAATCAGCGCTTGGACGGTGGCTCCAGCCACCTTGACGGAACACATGGGAGGAGGTCTTTTATGTGTGTCTGACCGACTTACAAATGATATGACGAACACGTCATCATCATCGTCGTCGTCCAGGGCGAAATTGCGTCCTTGTGTCGAACCCTCCGCTTGGGCCTGAGGGTTATTGATTGACAATTGTCTAAGTTGTTGCATTGTCCCGCGTGATTTTGGGTAGGTCGGTCGAAATCTGCTTCTTCTGCAAACTTTCGCAAAGTGGTTTAGTTTTCCGCATCGGGAACAGGTTTTTCCTTTTGCGAAGCACGGGCCTGCTGGAGGGTGCTCTGTCCCGCAGTTACCGCATGCTCCACCTGTCTGTGTTCTTGCGGTCGTGCGTGTGGCGTTCGGGTGCTCTATTGAGGGCTGCATCCATTTCGTCTGCTCGGGCGTCTGATAGCTCATGAGACCTGACGAGAATGAGTATTTCGTCTAACGATATTCCCGGTTGTCGAGGGAGCAATTTCCGTAGGAGGACTGAGCAACACCCCTGGATCACCTGGGCTCGTATTTCTTCTCTTTGATCAGCAAAAGAGCACGTGCTTGCCAGTTGCCGTAGCCGTGCGTAAAACATGTCTACTGACTCAGTGTTGGACTGCTTCACTTGCCGTAGTTTAAATCGCTTTAAATCAGGGTTGAGCTGGGGGTCAAAGTGTTGATTGAGCGCAGCGACCATGGATTCATAGTCGTCATCGTCCCCTATGTTTGGGAGTGTCTCAAACAGGTCGTAGATCTCTCCACCTCCATAGTATATTAGCAGTGATCTCTTTACTGTTCCATCCGTCTCCCGCGTGCCTTTGAAATAGTGATTGAGGCGCCCTAACCATTCTTTCCAGTGCAGGGCTGCTGTAGCTGGGTCAGCCGTTTCGCTAAATGGGGGTAGTGGAGATACTGCTGCATGGTTGTGCAGTTGGGGTGGTGCAGCCACGCCTGCTTGTAGCTCTCCCACCTCTGCCTGCGGGTCTGCCGCACCTGCCTGTTGTTGTGTGCTCATTATTGCTCAAATTGCTGTGGCCAGTCTGTGCTCTGGGCGCGTTTTTCTGGCAGGGCCCACTTCCCAGCAGTTTGCTGACTTTATTCTCACTTTCCTTGCCCTTGGCTCGTGTTCCCTGTGCTTCTCTGCTCCCCTGTCTTAGTCTCTTGTACTGTAATTATTTTCTCGTGCTTATTTCCTTATGTGACATGCCCTCCGTGTGCTCCTTGGTGATCAGATCTGGCAGTCTACCTGGGGTGCTTCTGGTGAACTGTGTGCAGTCTGATTAGGGGGAGGGGCCACAGCGCGCTCACCTCGATGCTGCTGTGCGCGTTGCTGGTCTCGTTCCTGCCCTCGTGGCCGTAGGCCTCTCCCCGGTCATCACGATCTGCGCTGCTAGGCTTGGCTTCACGCTGGATCGGTGGGGCCCAAGCGTTGGTGGCCAACTGTGGATTCCGCCGCCGTACAGTGCTGGAATGGCGCGGAGGTTCCTTCACACTGCGCTACTGGTACGTCAGCAAGGCGCGGGTCCTGTACTGGCCTCGTCGCCAATGTAGCGCTGCACGGCCTGGGTGATCAGGGGCCTAGCGCAGCAGAAATCATGGACACACCACTCCGCTATGGTAGTGTGGCGGGAAGACCCCAAGCGGTCTCCCGTCGTTTATTTAACACCTCGGGACGAACCCGCTCCGAGGAGTGCATGCTTGCAACAATGAATTGGAGAGCCTGGACGGCTCTCTACAACTTACCTGTGTCCTTTCGCAAGCTCAGCTGCTGCATGTCATTGTCAGCTTTCAGCTTCTCTTCATGTGATACTCGTCTGACTTTGTTTCTCAATGTGTCAGCATCGCGTCACGACGCTGTGGAGTAAGCTCCATTTTCTCAGGAAAATAAACCTCAAAATTTATGTGGTCATGTTCACGGATGCCATTTTAAGAGACTGGGCTGTTCTGCATCCATTTCTACAGCAGTACCGGATGCGAAAAGCTACATGACTGGAACATTTATTTTTGTCACTTTCGTATTTTGTATAGCCGGCACAATCAGAGTGCTCGATGATGAGAACACCAATATTTTGACACAGCTTGAAAATATTTGCAGTCACAGGTATTTGGATTGTACTTTTGCACACAGTTTATAAAATCATCATTGGCTTTTGTGAGCTGTACTTGATGTCGGTGACCACACCTTTGGCCAACGCGTCATTGAAGTGCTCTGTGATAGGCACACTGGTATAAACTGCCTATTGCTCTTTTTGTGCTTGGTGACAGACACATCTTTAAACATTATTTATTCTATCTACACTTCAACATACAACTCCTATTGCTCATTTTGTGCTCAGGGCCAGGCACACCTAAACTTTGCATATTTTATCTGTGTATAGTTTATCTGAACTGTTTATATGGTTGTTTGTTCATAAAAGGTTTTGCAGGGGTTTACATTGTACGTTAGTGCATTTATTGTACATTGGTAGGTTCATCATGCAGAACGTAACTCCTCCCACATTTTTCCTAATGAGTCTTGGCGAACCACCAATACATTGGAGGAAGGAGAAATCTGTCTTTGCACATTATGCAAGAGTATGCAGCACTTCTTTAAGTGCTGAGATCAAGATCTCTCTATTCCTGCATTGTTTAGGTCCTGAGAGCCAAGAAATATTTGAACACTTGCCTGATCTTACAACTAGTGAAAGTAATGATTTGAATGACTATGAAATTTGTCTGAAACAACTGGAACTGCACTATTTACCCAAGGTTTCTACAGTTTTGTAGAGATACCAGTTTGGCAAGCGGTTGCAATGGTCTGGAGAGTCGGTGGAAGAATGGAAGGCTGTGTTGCAGAAGTTAGCCTCACCATGTAATTTTGGGGGGAACAATGAGGAAAGATTGAGAGACCAATTCATGTTGGGATGTTGTTTAGAGAAGGCAAAAGAGTAATTTTGGAAAAAAGATAATCCCTCACTTACTGAAGTGGTGACTATCGTGAAAACGTTTAAACATAGTCTTGCATGTGTTAAGGAAATAAAAAAGGGAGGTATGAGTGAGAAAGAATGTACAGAACAATCTGTAAGCCAACACAAAAAACATTATGGTTAAGGCACAAGCCAGAAAGTCAGTAAAGATTTTGGGAAAGATAAAAAAGATGTAAAGAAACGTAAGGGGCGATGTTACAGGTGCGGGGAGGTTGGCCATTTTGCAAATTACAAAGACTGTATAGGCTGGAAGGCTACTTGCAAAGGTTGTGGTAGAAGGTAGGGGTGGGGGGAGTTCCCAGAGTTTCTCTCCATGGAATTCCGCGGAGTAAAAAAAAAAATGGGTGGCATTGTGCTCGGCCCCGCATTTGTGCTGATTGGTGCGAATAGCATGCTCCGCATAGCAGAGCACACGCGGACTTCACCACGTGGTTCCTGCGCACGGGGCTATTTTTTTTCCCTATTTTCTGCATGGTGCTGGGCTTACTTCTGAATACTAACTATATTTTTGCCATCCTAACTTTATTTACGTTATTTTCCCCTGTTTTACATTTATTTTCCTAGTGTGTGTACTTGTGTTGGTGTATTTTATGTTTTTGCCTCTTTTTTTAAAATTTTCTGCGCTTTTTACTACTTTTCTCCTAACTTTCCCAAACTTCCTAATTTCTTCCTCTCTAGTCTATTCCTTCTCTTCCTCCTGTCTTTTTTTTCATATTCATCCATCGCCTTGTCAGAGAGTGGAAGAGACAACGCCAGTGCAGCGAACTGCACACCCTGTGGGTGCTGGCACCAGCAGGGGGTGCAGCCTTGCACCATTCTTAGTGAGGAGTGGGTGGCCGCACTAATTTTCTTTGTGCAACGCCACCTCCCCTCTATGCTAGCAGTTGGCGGCAGGCCCGGGAGTGGGTACGGCCTGAGGAAGCGTCGGCTACTATGGGAGAGGGTGCGCCGTTGCGTTATCCAACGCACTGGGGTTCGGCGCACCCAGCAGCTGATGCACCGCTGGGCTGACCTCCTGGATCAGGAGAGGGACCTGCTCGACCTGATAGGCATCCAAGTTGCGGGGCTTGTTAAGTACTACTAATAATTATTACTAAATTATTGTGTCCTATCCTATAATGCTAATTTTTTTTTCGAATAGCATGCTGCTCACACTCAAAGGTAAGTTGAATTCACGTAACATAACGTTACAAATATTATGTGATCCAATTTAAGCAAGCCAGGTGCTCGATGCTACCACATTGTGCTCGTTGCTGTAGGCGCCCGCTTGGGTTGATTATGTAAGAAGTTATGCTGACTCCTCTGTCCTCCTGTCACCAAGATAGTTGTACTGTGGTAGTAGTAGCAACATATTATCGGTGAGTTAGCATTCTCTATGTCTTTCTTTTTATGTGGCTTGTACAGTCCTTAGCAAACGTGCAGTGATGCAATATGCAAAATATACATCTATGCATTGAAAAGGGAAACTGGCTGAGTAGGCCCATCAAAGGGGGTTAGATTTGTGAAGCAAATATCAATTATTTCCAAATGTAGTTTAGGAAATTCTGAATAGGGCTTAGGTAAGGTTTCAGAAATTAGGAATAAGTCAAGTGGATAATATAGGGACTCTGTTTTAGAAAAGTATAATGTCACTATGTTACTGCATTTGCATTTGCCTGTCAAAATATTTTCTAGGAGATTAAATGAACCACTAATCTATTTGTGTTATTTTCTTGTTACTTATCCCTCCCTGCATTATCCTTCTTTCTATATTTCCTGTTACTGTAGCTGACTTCCTCCTGTGTCTGTACTAATCTGTAGCTTAAGCTTTCTTCTGCTTGGTTATGCTGTCCCTCTCCCCTAACTTTATACCCTGTGAACTGGTACTGTAAGACTAAGACACTAGATTAGGTAGTCTACTGTGAAGATTGCAGCATTTGCAGACCCTAGCAAGCTTTTTACGCTTGTTTGTTGAGAAGGCTTTTTATTACTTGCTCATACTCAAATGATGAGAAAGTGGCCATGGTTATTGGTGACCCCCGCCCCAATGCTGTGTTTTATGTATTTCAGAATCCCAGCAGTTTCGATGGCAGTGCAGCATGGCAGGAGAGTAGTATGAGCCTCAGGATGGTCCCATTACATTTGCCAACCAAAACCATATGTCCTTTATTGGCCAATGTATTCTACCCCTTCACTGTGCTTTAAATGACTCACAGCCATATCTCTGCCCCTTCATTTCGGTTGGCTTCACTACTGGCTTTTCTAGCATTGTCGACCAACAAAATGCCTAAAGTGATATTTTAGATGGGAGAGAAGATACTGCAAACTGAACTGTAGTCATGTGTTGCTGCTGTATTTTTAAAAAAATAAAAAGGGGGAGATGTATCTGGCATTTACAATTCATAATGTTTCCTCTAGCCACACAGACGACCAGTGACGGGGCCAGCACCAGTGAGCCAGCACCAGCAAAAGCTGAAGGGGGAGTTTCTGCGGCCCCATGGGAAAGTGATTGTAAGTCACATTGCTTGGTTACTGACAATTAATAGCATCCCCACATATTTTGTTAAGTGAGGCAGATCCCACCCATCATCATTCATCCGTCTATGACCTCCCTGCCCATGGCACTTGGCGAGTCGTGACCTATGGACCATGACCTCACCCAACTGCACCATGGTTCAATCTGGCACTGCAGTGTTAGCTGTGAAATGTGCGTCTGCTTCTGTTAATTTGGCATTTACAAAGCTTTCAATAGATTGCAAAACGAAACATTTATGGCATGTTCCACATGTTATGGGACAAGTGGTTAATATGGCTTCCATAATGGATTTATGCCTGTTCAAATTTGACATTCATCAACTTTCATTTTCAATTACAGTGACAGACTAAGCCTAAGCTACATCAGTGAACCACCCCAACCACTATTCTATAGCAAAACCTCTACTGTACCTACTTGGCCTTTTCCCTGTACCTTACCCTTTTGCAGCAGACTAAGGGCCAGATTTTTAGAGTTTGGCAGACGGAGTTACTCCATCACAAATGTAACGTATATCCCAGTCGCCATATTACGAATCGTAATACGACGCATGGGATATCTTTAATATTTGTGATGGAGTAACCCCTCCACCAAATTCTAATCTAAATCAGTCCCCAAGTCAAGCCTCCCCTCCTTACTGCCAAGCAAATGTATTTCATTTAAATATTTTGTGTTTGAGGGTGAGGCCAAGAAGCAAAGTAGGATTAAGTGTCTGTGATTTCATATTTTGCGGATGGGATAGTCTGTGACCAGCGTGGTACGTGCCCAATAAAATCTATATATCCCATTCCATTCCCTATACTGCAGTGCATCATTTTTCCCAATGTCTACTTACGGCAGACGGGATATCTATTATCTGCATGTTCAACATGACGTGTGTGACACAGTATTAATCATCTGCCTCTTTGGAGTCAGAGTAGAATTGAAAGGCATTTGGAGAAGAGCAGGGCCACTGGAATCAAAGATAATTTTTTGTCCACTGCAGCTTTTCCCACTGCAGACTGCAGACTGCAGAGAGTAGCAAATTTGTATCTGATACGCTAGCTAGCACGCTTCCAGTCATTTAGCACAACAAGAGTAGAAGAGTTGTACTCCATAGTGGATAATGCCTTACTCATCAAACAGAGTTATTTATTTTCTTTTTTCCACACAAAGGGGCATATTTACTAGCCCCTATCACCATGTGCTTATATGGACTTTGCCTTATTTACAAGGCAGCGTTAAGCCACTTAACGTGGCTTAACGCTGCCTTGTAAATGAGGCCCCTTTACAAGCTATACTTAGTGTGAAAGGGTTGGGCAATGGGTGTTGTGGTAGGCGTTCCACCGCAACACACTATTGATTTTGATGCTGCCCCATATTTACAAGGGTGGCGTGAATATGGGACAGCGTCAAAATTAAGACCAAGGAAAACCTGGCCTTACCCTGGCGAAATGAGGACAAATGTTTAACTTCTCCTCGTTTTTGCTGTTTCCATTTGTGCTGCGTTGTGCAGCACAGATAGAAACAGCAAAACGCCATTGATTGTTTATGTGCAGGAAGGTGTCGCTTACTGCACATAAACAATCATTTAAAAATGATGATTTGCAACTCCTATGTGTGGTGCATTAAGCAGCACACGTAAAAGTTTCAAAACGCCATTTCAGATTGCTTATGTGCAGGAAGGTACACCTTCCTGCACATAAACAATCATTCCCATCAACGCAGGCACCCTTGCACAATGGTGCAAGGGTTCCTGCGTTGGTGCTAGGCAGCTAAATTAGCTCAAGGTGAAACGCAGGGCTGCACCGTATTCTTGTAAATATGGTGCAGCCCTGCATTTCAGAAGTGGTGAAGTGCTGAAGTGTGGCGTTAGTCTTCCACTTCCTTGTAAATATGCCCCAAAGTGTCTGTGTGGTTTACTTTTTTTAGGAAATTCTTAACAAGAAACAAAATCACTCTGTTTTTTTAATCTTATACTCAGTCTAGCTTTCGCTGGAGTATACAGTCTGTGTATATTATTTGTACACAAAACATGGCCAGCTTTTGGCATGGGCGCCATTCTTCAAAGGGGCTCACAGTACGGTTTCTCTGCATTAAGGTCCTGCCCGCAGCAATGTCTCTCTACCTTGGCTCCAGCGATTTAGTTTAAAGTTGTTCTAATATTTTTTAATGTGTTACAATTGCTGTATTTAACATGCTATCAGTCCCCTTCTGTGCCCTCCCATCTACCTTTCACCTCCCCTGCTGCCATCCACCATCACCCCCTCCCCTCCCCTCACCAACAAACAACTTGGCACCTGCCTGACGGACTTAAGCTGAGGGTGAGTTGGGGGAGGTGCAAGTTGTTTGAAATCAAGAGGCAAATCACTGCTTTGATGAAGCCAGCCAGGAACTGACCTGTGAAAAGCATCCCCCTGCTGCCCCATTTTACACCAACAGCAGCAAGGGTGGCAAATGTCTTTCTGTCCAGGGTGCACTTTGAGCAAAGGCCAGCTCTGACACAAAATACATAGGTGGATGCAAGGGAACAACCATGCCCCACCCATGTAATACCTACCTGACGCACGGTAATGCAAGGCAGTGCAATGCACTGCCGTGCATTCGTTTTTTTGTTTTTTTACAGAGCCATGCAAAAACTATCCTTTGAGGCTATTTCCTCTTTATATGTGTTCTGCAGAATGCAGCATATATGTAAAGAGGAAATAATGAGGGGAAATAAAGATATTTCTTCATGCTACGCCAGCCTCAGGTAGACCCACCATTTTGGTGCAAACCTATGTTTACAACTCTTTGTAAATACAGGTTTGCGTCAAAATACATGGGTGGAGGCATTGGAACGCCCAAGCACCACTCATAAAACGTCTACCTGGCTCTGTTCTTTTTTTTATTTTTTTTTACAAAGCCACGCAACCGGGATTTGTGTGGCACTGTAAATCCCCAAAATCTGGCCCGAATTTATACATTTGTTTTTTAAAAACTCTGCCACAAAGAAATTAGCAACAAGGAGAAAAGTGATAGTAAATCTGTTCTGCTTAATTGGTTGAAAAGTGTGAATTTTAAAATATCTTATGGGGTTAAGGCACCTGCTGCAGAGATCTTTGGAATCCCAGTAAATCTGAAGGAATAATAATAATGGTAAGATAACTTTGGTGGTTAACACGTTTGCAGGAAAGATCTAGATCTGTGTTTTGCCTAGTCCCAGTTTTGACTTGAAGTAGCATAGAGAGTTAATGTGTCTCGTGCAAAGCACATCATGTAACATGCAGGTGACAGATTTTTATTTTATGTAGACAGGTTGTCGGGTTACTGCTTTTAACACCGATCCTTTTGTCACTCACAGTTGCATTGTAATCTTTCTAATATATCACAGTGAGCTATGAAGGATGGTATATGACTCTTACACCTTGTAACTCTCACTGTTTAATGTAACACATCCTGTACATTGATTTACAAATGTGTATGATTTATTGTCAATGTAATGAGTACAGATGGTGTCAAGCACTCTGACACCCTGCCTTGGGATGAATAGCGCTGTAAAAGAGATTTAAAAAATTGTGGTATTTGAATTATTAATTATTAATTATTATTATTGTTATGGGCTGAGCTGGAATCTGAAATATAAAAGCTTCCTGGCTTTCGCCTGCACGTTGTTGCCCGGATCAAAAGCAGAAAATGTGCAGGTGTTGCCGAATGTGTCCCAGTGTTTGAAAATTACACTAGGATGAGTTAATCGTTTTACATTGAGGCCCAACTTCTTGGCAGGGTGGACGGCGTCCGCCCTGTGAAAGTAGTGGGTGGACGCCGTCCACACTTGTGTACCTCCGACTTGTGCCCTGATGCCACTCCACTTCACTTAGTGTCACTACAGTTCAATCCACACAATGCCTCACTACTCCATACAATGCCACTCCACTCCACTCTATGCAACGCAGTGTCACTCCACGCCACACAAGGCTACTCCACGCCACACAATGCCACTCCACACCACACAGCCACACAATGCCACTGGATTGGCGTAATTTTGGCTCCACCCTTTTTCGTTTTGCCCATGCCATATATACATACATATGCTTTCATGTATTTGTGTGATTTAATATCATTAACATAATGTGGTGCACTTGAACAGATACAGAAGGTGCATTTACTGTATAATCTCTAAATTTATATGAATGTGCATACTAAAGTTTTCCTTACAGTGTCACTGAATTGCAGTGCTCATATATATCTGCATATAGTTCGTTTGAATAATATTGCTAATTCCTGTATAATAAAAAAAAAAAAAAAAAAGTAAGTCAGTTTTTATATAGCGCAGCTACTCACCCTTACGGGTCTCAAGGTGCTGGGGGCCGGAGTGGAAATTAAGTGAGCTATTGCCCAGAGTCACATGGTGCTGAGCTGGGGATCGAACCGTGAACCCTGTGCTCCGAAGTCAGCTGCCCTGGCTGCTGCACCACACCTCTCCACTATAATCAAGCATTCGTTTAAATCAGCATTTGTATTATGACTGTATATGTATCCATAACCATGCATTTAAATGTGTACTGAATTATTGCTACGTTAATTTGAACAAAGCCCTTAAGCATTTGGATTTTAATGTTTAACCTTCAACGCGAAAGCTTGCTTGGGATGCAATGTTTTTCTCTCCTCTGCAGGTGCATTAGTATGATCTTATAGTTAGTGAAAGACACATTGTGTATGAGAGATTGTGAGGCTAGGGAGGAGTATTATTGAAAAGGACAAGAAACACTAACAAACAAAGGGAGGACCACTGCCCGTACTGTATCTGGAGATGGAGGGAATCCAAGGATGTTCTAATGTGCAGATCAGAAGAGGGGAGTTTTCAAGTGTAGTTGCCAAAGTTTAACTGTGAGAAGGTGGAAGAGCCCTGAGATATGTGATATGGGATTCTTGAATGTTCTTTTGTGGATTTAATTGGCGACCACACCTTAGCTTTACACATATTATTTTTAGACTTTGAGGGGTACAGACCTCTTTGCTTTCTCTCTGTTGTGTGGGTTTATGCTATACAATACCTTTGACTTGAGAGAACTTCTACAGAAGGTCTTCACAATGCTGACACCTTTCTGCTTTATTGGATCAACTTAAGGTTTCCCAAATCATACTAACTAGGTTAGACTCAGTTAGATAATCTGGCTTTACTCATGTGTAGACAAGGAAAACGCAAATCATATTCTGATCATCAAGTTCTGTTACTAATTTTCTTTCTTGACATTACTAAATTTCTTGTTTGTTTCATGCTGTTAAGGCTTAATTTTGTCAAACGGCTTGGTCTGCCAGTAGTGATTTTGTATTTTGACATCGTATTCTTAAGACTGGTGTATATCAGCTTGTTTCTGAATTTGTAATAAATCTATACTTAATCTCATCTATCGACTTTGAGTCCTCAGTGTGTGGCCAAATGGGTTACAATGTAAACTGAATTTGTGGATGATGCTAACTCCTCTTTATTCTTCAGGCACCTAGAAGGTTCTGTTGCAGGGATATTTGGACAAAGTTCCCAAGGGCTCTAGCACGACTCCACTAAATGTTGTAGTGTTCTGCTTGACACGTCACTGTATACAGGCACTCCCTGAGGGGGTCTCCCACTCACCCCACACCCATCCAACACAGGCGTCATAAGTGATGTGGCGCCTGCCAAAAAAAGGGGCCGGGTGCACACGTGCCTTGGGCCAGCTGTATGTATCATATATATGCGCCTGCGTCATTACTTCACCGGCATGCTGGCCTAGGGCCCAGAACTCTACAATGGCGATGAGGCAGTTTGACCCCGTGTGTGCGCTGGAAGCAGCTCTGCAGTTCTTGATGGGAGAAGTATAGCCCAAGTCTGAGGCACCCCTGCACCTGCTGCTAAATGGACAGCAACCAAGGCAGGACGGGGCAAGAACAAGGCCACCCACATCTCTCCAGGTGCTGCCTGATGTGAGCCAGCACACAGACCGGCTTTGTTCCCCACAGAAGGAGCGCAATATAAAGGGAAGGACAGGCCTCATGTCCCACTGCTGCGACTCTAGTAAGGCAGTGGCGGACCTGGAGCAGTTGTTTTCACGAAGGAGAGCGAGAGATAATTGAACCAGTTGCACTCTTCCGCTGTCGATACTCTTAGAACGAGCAACTGATTGATCAAAAGGATTTTCCGAGGGGAAAGTCTTTTATTCTCTTATGAGAGGGTAAGGGATTCCCTTCTTCTCAGGGAGTTGGTATTCGCCTCTGCAATATCTGCAGATGTAGGGATATCCAAAGATATTGGAGTAGACGCCTCACTCACTAATCGTGACCTGCTTCATCATTGGTGCCTATCCACACACTGGTAAGATGGTACCACCAGGGCGGACTCAACCATAGATGGAATGGGAGTTCTTAGATAAAGTCAAGCTGGACATGCAGGGATCTAGAAGAGTGATTATTTAAAAATACCTCTAGGTATACCCAAAGATGGATCTTTATTATTAGGGTACCTAGAGTATGAATAAAAACATGAAATCAGGGTTCTGTTGAATGTAATGGTTCAATTATACCCTTATTGCCAACATGTTTTGGCCCACTCAAAGAGCCCGATCGGATCTGGAGCCTTTGTCAGGGCTGAATTGTGTGTATCCCTGCTCTCTCTCGTGCATGCACACCATGCACACTCGTGAGGCCTAACACTCTCACCTGTCTTAATCTTTTCCCAGAGGATTTTCTGTAAGACAGAAGGTCAATCAAGAAATAAACAAACGAGGTGACTACCAACCCAATGTTACATTCTGAATTTGTATTCGAGAGTTTTTTATCATACTTAATGATGAGCGCCCCCTACTTTACAAATCATTGACATGTGATACTTATCCTTATACATCTATAATGACACTAACTATATCCCTTTGAACCGATAATAGGGTGCTCCCCGGTGGGTGTGGATATTATTTAGGATTTTCTCTCATTATTTAAAGTGAATAGTTCTCACTTCTTTCATTTCTATAAGCATTCAAATATAGCTCTAATTGTTAAGTTTGTTTCCATTATTTCTATATGATCAGCTGTGTGAATGGAATGAATCTGGACCACCTATATATTGTGTCTAGAAAAGTCTGCACATTTCTTCTTTCTTACCCTCTACTTTTTAAATCCAAGGGTCATGCAGCTCATATGGGTGGTGTCATCTTATAGTCACACACTTTAGGAAAAAAAGGGGTATAGGGTGTATAAACAACAAGTAAATAAGCAGGTTACTACATACCACAACGATGTCCACTCTCGCTAGATGCAAAGGCGTAGCACCGCTTTTTCACCGTATACTTTCCCTTGTTTCAAGGATGATCCATACATCTGCTTTAGTGACACTCGTTCACTCATTCAATAACTCACTCGCATCTCATTCTATAAGATTTCTTAATATGGCAAACACGATTGTCATTTGTTCGTACCAAAACTAAGGAAATCATGGTCCACTAAGGTGCCTGTGGCTTTAGGGTACGTTACTGTTACTTGAAGCTGGAGAGACCTATGTTCACCTTCAAGAGGGGAAAACCACTTAGAGACCTCTTGGTACATACTCAACCAAAAAAAATCGGAACCGGGGAACACGCAGTAAAAGCTCTGTTGCACCTACCCGAAGTGATGGGTCACTACCCCTGTAGCAGTTGCAAGATCTGCCCCCTAACAAAGGCTGCAAAAGAAATAGATCTGGGCCTATGGACCCCTTGGAAATTCATGAAACACATGAATTGCAACAGTACCACCGTTGTATACATCATCACATGCAAGTGTCAATTTAGATACGTCGGTATGACCACAAGAACAGTCAGGACACGCACCAATAAACACAGAAATACATGAAAAAAACAATCACCAAACTGATGCACCATTTTCATACAGCAGGACACACGGAGAACGACTTCACGTGGACAGTGATTGAAAAATTACCAACTACCGCAAATGAGAAACAACTACTGAAATTGGAACAGAGATGAATATACCGCCTTTCCAGCACCACAGAAGGATTAAATGAAGAAATCCCTTGGACTTCACTCTCGTAAAGATATCTTAAACAGTGGAAATCCGTCAAAACTGCGGCAACCAGAACCAGAACTGTACTTACTTTCATCACCGTCAATAGTGGACGATAGTAGTCACAAGGGGCAAAAAAGCGGAAAATAAAGAAAGCAACTATAACTCCTGCCCACACATGGGGGCTAGTGATACAATAGATATCTATGAGGCTTGTCCTGCAAAAATTACACAACCCATAAAGCTATAAATTGGGTAGGGCTATATGACAGCTGGAACAGTGAAATAAATAAGAATAGAACATTTTAGGAACATTCTTCACTCCACACATGTACCACAATCACACGAGTGGTTTTCTATAAACAGACCAATCCACAGGAAGATGTGTCTGTCGTTAAGAGAAATCTTCAGTGTCCCAATTGGTCACATACTACACTTGCCACGAAGAACCAAATCCATTGATAAGAGTGAACAATTCCGGTTCACAGGAGTATGTGTCCGTGTTGAAATAAAAATCTTTATTGTTCTAATCGGTCGCAGACAAAAAACTCGCCGATACGCACAAAGTCTTGGATAATACTTAGGAATCTCCTCAATCAGATAAAAACCAATCCACTATTCAACAGAAGATTATAAACACTGCCATAGCACGTTTATATCGGGATACCTTCAGCTAAACGAAGTTCATTGTAGGCAGTAATTTCTGCAGTATGCAGATTACATAAGAATACAAAATAACTGTTACCATTTTAAGAGATCTGGTACAAGACAGAGAAGGGCCTCTCCATGCGTGCTATATACAAATTGTAAAAGTTTTACAACGCATAGAAACGGTTATAAATATTCAATAAACCAGGATGGGACTCAATCTTCCAGTCTTCATAGCGACGCCATACGTCGTACGTCAAAGGCGCGCCGAAACCGGAAATGATATGATCAATATAAACAGACCCTCAGGTTGAAGCCAGTCACCCGACGGCGATAGGCGTTCGAAGTACTGAGGTAATCCCGCAGTGTTCGATCTTTGAAGAAGTAAGTCCAACACGCTTATAAATGTGACCTCGAGAGAGCTTTTTCTTTACAAGGGCCTTTTTCTTAAGGGTAGGAGAGCGAGTGTGGTAGGACCCGATAAAAGCAAACAAATAACAATCATTTAAGGGGTGATGTTAAAAGAGGTCGTTGGAAAAATGTTATGACAATAACTGCAAGTCAACCCGGGCACCGAAAATAGATCCGGTGTCATAAACACCACAGATACAAAAAATCATAACTGTAACGTACCCTCAAGCCACAGGCACCTTAGTGGACCATGATTTCCTTAGTTTTGGTACGAACATATGACGATCGTGTTTGCCATATTAAGATTAGAAATCTTATAGAATGAGATGCGAGTGAGTTATTGAATGAGTGAACGAGTGTCACTAAAGCAGATGTATGGATCATCCTTGAAACAAGAGAAAGTATATGGTGAAAAAGCGGTGCTACGTCTTTGCATCTAGCGAGAGTGGACATCATTGTAATATGTAGTAACCGGCTTATCTACTTGTTGTTTATACACCCTATACCCCTTTTTTTCCTAAAGTGTGTGACTATAAGACGACACCACCCGTATGAACCACATGACCCTTGGATTTAAAAAGTAGAGGGTAAGAAAGAAGAAATTTGCAGACTTTGTTAGACACAATATATAGGTGGTCCAGATTCATTCCATTCACACAGCTGATCATATAGAAATAATGGAAACAAACTTAGCAATTAGAGCTATATTTGAATGCATATAGAAGTGGAAGAAGTGGGCACTATTCACTTTAAATAATGAGAGAAAATCCTAAATAATATCCACACCCACCGGGGAGCACCCTATTATCAGTTCAAAGGGATATAGTCAGTGTCATTATAGATGTATAAGGATAAGTATCAAGTATCAATTATTTGTAAAGTAGGGGGTCGCTCATCATTAAGTATGATAAAAAAACTCTTGAATACAAATTCAGAATGTAACATTGGGTTGGTAGTCACCTTGTTTGTTTATTTCTTGATTGACCTTCTGTCTTACAGAAAATCCTCTGGGAAAAGATCAAGACAGGTGAGAGCGTTAGGCCTCACGAGTGTGCATGGTGTGCATGCACGAGAGAGAGCAGAGATACACACAATTCAGCCCTGACGAAGGCTCCAGACCCGATCGAGCTCTTGGAGTGGGCCGAAACATGTTGGAAATAAGGGTATAACTGAACGATTACATTCAACAGAATCCTGATTTCACGTTTTTATTCATACCCCAGGTACCCTAATAATAAAGAAGCATCTTTGGGTTTACCTAGAGGTATTTTTAAATAATCACTCTTCTGGATCCCTGCATGTCCAGCTTGACTTTATCTAAGAATGAGTCCTCCCTGGTGGTACCATCTTACCAGGGTGTGGATAGGCACCGATGATGAAGCATGTCACGATAAGTGAGTGAGGCGTCTACTGCAATATCTTTGGATATCCCTACATCTGCAGATACTGCAGAGGCGAATACCAACTCCCTGAGAAGGAGGAAATCCCTTACCCTCCCATAAGAGAATAAAAGATTTTCCCCTCGGAAAATTCTTTTGATCAATCAGTTGCTCGTGATTGAGAGGACCTGGAGCAGTGCCTGCTTACCCACCGGGCATGAGGTGAGCCCCGCGGTTAGAACTGTGTAGAGTTGGGCGGGTGGGAGTTCCGTGGGTAGGGGGAAGTGCTGCAGCTGACACAGGGTGCCTCAACGTTTGAGGTGAGCTGCACTGACACCGAGCAAACCCCCCGCACCTGAAGTGCCTGGGTGGGAAAAGAGATTGCACCTACCGTGAAGCGGCCGAAGTGCCTGTGGGAACGGCCTCCCCTGCTGCTTTCACAACGCTTAAAGTGCTCACGGTCAAGTGACAAAGAAATGGGAGAGCTGGGGTGGCAGGGAAGCAGAAGCATGGCAAGAAACACGCCGCCGGGCAGCTTATCTGAGTGACTTGAGTGCGGCAGCCCTGACCGGAGCTGACTTTGCAGAGAGACAAGCCGCTCTGCCGCACCTACATCTCCAGCCCATGTGATCCACAGTTTCAGAGAAGGAAAGCTGCAGTGGCTGAGAAGAGTGGCTGCAGTGCCACCTAGTGGTTATTTGTGGTACTGCACCTGAACAAAGTAAGCAAGTTAACAAAGAAACAGCCCCCAACAGACACTCAGGGAATGTATAAGCCGCTCCTGCATTGTGCAAACCCTGCATCAGCATCTCAAGTACCTCGCAAAACTCACAGTAACTAGAAGCACCAACAGCAGCACAAGTCACTGAATCACAGACTATAGCATTGGTGAGAAGCAGCACAGCTCACAGAGTCAGTAAGGCTGCCCCAGCCCCCAGGAGGAGCAGGAATGTTTGAACATAAACTGTTAAACCCAGCAAATACTGCTGCCACCACATGCAGCCAGTGGTATGTTTCCCCTGAGAAGGCTGAATGCGTATTGGCCTGAGGAAAGAGGCCACACAACAAGAGAAAAGGAAGTACTGTGCGCCCCCTAGAGACGGTCTAGCACCACCGCACTCGAAAAAACAGCGCTGCTTGCCCCCTGGTGGTGAACAACCACCAACGCAAGACAAAAGATCAGTCACGCAAGCAGCCAGCTCAAGGCACCCAAGAAGAGACTATCTACTAGCCCACCACTGCCTGAAAGGGCACCAGCACGCCAGGGTGCACCCCATCAAAGAAAAGACAGAGAGAGGGGACATACTCAAGGGGGCAGAGACAATGTACGACTGCATCAAAGTGGTGTAAAAACACTAGCAGCATATGCCCAGCAATATCATACCCCTGCACAAAGCAGCACGACCGGTGCCCCCCTTCAAGCACAAGGAAGACGTGGGAAGTTCACAGAGGGCCGCACCAGGGAATTTATCACCAAGGGCAGGAGCCCTGGAGAGAGAGAGCCCTCAGAGAGTGAAAGGCAATGCTGCACGAAAGAGGCCGCACCAGCTGGCGACCCCAGCACCAAATGGCCACTGTTGGCCCATCAATAAGAATGTCATATGGAGTGACCAACCCAGCCAAGCACACACGAACCTAGGCAGGACCAAGCGCTGCGACAGCGCAGCCTCGAGGCACAAGCACTGCACCCTCGGACGAAGAAGAGGCGGAAGGAAGGTGACCATCCATCCAGGTAGCAGAGCACCAAGAACATCCCTGAGAAAGGGACAGGGCCTGCGAGAGGTCCACAAGGAGAGAAGAGTCAAGTCCTACAGACAGGACCGGGCCTGCGAGAGGTCCACGAGTAGAGAAGACACACTGTCCTACAAACAGGATGCGACAAGTGAGAGGTCCATGTGAAGAGACCATGCAACACTTGGCCGGACGCCACATCACCACGAAAAACCTAGAAAAGGAGAGAAGTGGGTGACCAGCCCTGGTCCGAAGAAGAGGAGAGCGTGGCACGATGCCACACTGTAAAAGACAATTGGAAAGGAGAAGAGAGAAGAGCATGGCAAATCGCCACATCGCGAAAGAGAAGTGAAAAGGAGAAGAGAAGAGGTGTGTGACAGACCTGTCACACTGAAAAACCTGATGACCACAGGTTAGCAAGAGAAATGAACAAAGGTGACAAGACCCAGGACTCCTGCCACTACCGGAGAGTGCACCTACAGACAGGAGCCAGCCACTGAGGTGGAGCAATGTCCCTGGTGACAGCTCAGCAGCAGAACCAAATGTAAGCTGACAAGTACGAACCGCCTATCTGCCCAAGCCTCCGAATGCGACTGTCCGTTCCCAGGTACCAGCTGCTTGATGCAGATGGTATCCCTGCTAGCAACCGGACATGCCAAAGGAGAAGGGCCGCACCAACAATGCAACAAGTTAAGCGGCTACTAAGTTCCTCCAGTGACCCTAAATCATCGCCACCTCTCATACAGGTTGTGAAATGGCAACACCACCATCATTGCCATGTGCATCACCCTAACCAACAAAAGAGCAACCCACCACCACAGTGGAGCCTTACGCCTGCGAATCATTAAGTGACAAGGCACTCCTGGCACTGTGAGGGATCAATTATCCAGAGACTATCTGTTAGACCCACACATGCACCCGAGCCCTGCTGACAATAGCACACCTGACCATTGAGTCATCTACCCTTGTGGTTGCATGAGTGACTTGGTCCTGGCCCTGTTGGCGGTCCTGCAGCGGCCCACACGCAGCACTGCATGCCAACGCATTCCCGTGGCAACCCAGCTAAAAGGGCCTCATGGGAATTTCTGCACAAGAGGTGAGTCCGAAGCTGCTCCACCAATAGGTACCGGGAGGCACTGGAGCCTCAGAGGAAGACGTCCTGTCGTGTAGTTCCTAAAAATACATAGGATCTGCGCATTTGTTGGACAACATAAACTAAGGGATTGGTGTCTAGACTGATTCCGGACACCCCCACAGGATATGTCAGCCTATAGACCAGCTAGCTCACAGTGCCACTATAAGCCCCCAAACCCTACCAAGGAGCTTATAGTTTCTGTCAGCGTATAAGCGTCTCCTCTGTTTACCTAGTGAAGGTGCGGTTCTTTTACACCAAAAAGGTAACCTCTGGGGTTTTACCACAATCAATATGTTGTGCGTACGATTATGTAGATGAGCCTAAATCAATAATTGTAACTATGCAAAGTAGCCCTGTCACCCGAGAATGAAGATATCGATGACTTTTGTACAGAGTATGTTAACCCTGTTATGTACGTCATGTGCAGGGGATTAAGATATGATGCTAAGAATCCTCATGCACAATAAATTAGGCTAGTTTCAAGAAAATCAATTGACATTTATTCAGCAAATAACTGGGTAAAAGGTCATTGCTAGAACTGTTATGCAGAGCAAGGTAGGACAAATGTAGGTAAAAGGTCACTTTGCTACTTAGGCCTAGGTTAGGAAACATAACAGTCCAAACATTGTCGATGTCATCCCAGTTCTTGCAGGGTTGTTCTTCTCGGAACCAGAATGCCCGAAAAGAAACCTCTGCAGCAGACTCCACCAATGCTACTGATGTACCACAGTTTGAACTGTTAACATGAACCCCAACACCAAGAGAGCAGGCGGGATCGACCAACATCGCATGGGTGGACTTTAACCCAACTGACATGATATTGAAGGATCCAGACTCCATCTATGGTGTGTTCCTGCCCAGTCATCTGGTTAAATCACCTGTGCACTTATCCAGTACTGTCCTGCGGACTGCCTGAAGAGACTGAAAGACTCAGTGGTGTCTTGTTTTGTTGTTTTGTCCATTCCTACAGGTTGGACTCATTTGTATTTTTTCAATAAAGTTTTGGAGGGATGTAGTGTGCGACTGGAAACGTCACTGTAGCCAGTCACTACCTGAGGGCTGGTCTCCCACACACCCCACATCCATCCAACAGAGGCGTAATGAGGAACTGCCAATAAAAGGGGGAGCTTGTTCCCTGGGCATGTACCATACATATGTGTTTGAGTCGTTACTTCACTGGCATGCGGGCCTAGGGCCCACAACCCTACACATGCCACTCCCCTCTAACATAGTCAATTAGATCCACATTGGCGAGACCTATTGGTTTTTACCAATGCTTTTTAATTTCTACCTCGTTTTAGACAGGGCAGGACTCTTCACTTTTTTTTTTTTTCCGTAGTTTTATACATCACAAACTTGACCCTAAGGCAGTGCTTTAAATGGGCCGGTACTGGACGGTACGGAGTACCGGCACTTTTTTATTCTGAGAGGGAGAGTACCGGCACTTCTCAAGAGAAATGCTATACTTTTAATTGGAGAGTACCGGCACTTCTCAGAAACAAGCAGGTACCCTGGGGCAGAGTACCTGCACTTCTATTTTTCCATTTCAAGCACTGCCCTAAGGTATTGGAGCGCTTTACATGAGCACAAGTTACTTTACACAAGGAACATTCATTTTTGTAGGCACGTGAAGATCAAGTGATTTGCCCAGAATCACAGGATGTTGAGCCGACGACGAGACTCAAACCTGGTTTCCTAGCTCCAAAGTCGGCAGCTCTGGCCCTCAGAGCAACATCCTCTCTTGAATGTCTTAAATGAGAATACATCCTGAACAAGCATTTGCAATGCAATAGGTCTCGCAGTTACACGAGTTTAAGCTATTGGCATTGTAAATGACAATGCCTTTTATTTATGTTTTTAAAACAAAAACAAAAATAAAAGGCATTGTTATTTTAAACGCCAATAGCTCAAACTCGCGTAAATGCGAGACCTATTGCATTGCAAATGCTTGTTGTATATATATGCGCACTCTGGTGCCCTCCGGAGGTGGACCGTCAGCACTGGAGGAGCATCCAGTGAAAATAAATCTCTGACGAACAAGCAGGTAATTTATAACAAAAGATGCTCACTCAGTAGGCAACAATGCAGCTGGTGGTTTAATATCAAGAAATATGGAGAAGATGCGTTTGCCAAAATGCATCTTCTCTGTTTTTCTCGATATTAAAACCACCAGGTGCATTGTTGATGGACTGAGTGGGCGTCTTATGTAATTCAACTTTCTCCCAACTGAAATTGTCCCCACTTCAGTACAAGTTAATGGGGAAAATATATCCCCGGATTATTTTTTTTAATTTCCCTCTTTCTGCTTTGTAAATGTTGGCATTTACTTTGAAGGTTTAAAGGTTTATGAACTATTTTAAACTATTCCGTTGTAAATGGCCTAAATCTATCCATACTCGTCTAAATCAGATGTTTACTTGCTCTAAGCTTCGGTCTATCCCGTAACATTGAACACTGTCGTGCTGCCTATTGCATGTAAACATTGCTGACGGCCAATCCTTACACATCCGAGCTACAGCAGAGAAGAGGTTAATATTGACAGCTCAGCAGGGCTGCCCCGAGGGATCACCAAAGGCTACTTTTAACCCTGATCTCTGCGTTCCCATTGGCTAACCAGACAGGCAGGTATTTATTTTTGGTCGCGTGTGCTTCTGGGCATGCAGCCAGCGCCCCAACCCCCCACCGTACGTCTTGTCATCGGGGTTTCTCACGGGAGGCCGAAGCCACCACTCAACCTCCCCCAGACGTACAAGCAGTGTGCAGTGCTGCGGCGTTGACGTTACGCATGCGGGCTGCATACTGAGAGGAGAAGTGAACCGTGGGCGTGGGCAGCAGCTCTGACAGGATGTGACAAGATGGAGGACAGAAAGCGACCAAGAACAAAGGCACTGACGCCTGTTATTTTTATCGGTCTTTCACACCTTCGTGTGTAAACCACCGCTGCAGCTGCGAGGAGTTCGGTGGAAATAAACATAGCATCAGTGGCACATAATTAAAAATCAAACTGCATTTTTGTTGCCCCTAAAAGTGCATGCATTTCAGGAAGTCTTGTGTTGCCGTGGTGCAGGGAATTAAGGTGCTTTACAACTCCATCCAGCAGCTCGCTTTACAGTGATTACTGCTAAGCCATGCAATAATTTCTGTATCTCAACTCAACTGGACAGCAACTGCAGTATCCTCAGCTAGACCGTGTTTTACTCTGTGAGGAGGATGTCAATAAGAAGGTTAGAATGGCCTTGAAAGCCACTGCCTGCAACATTTTATTATTTGTATTTTATGATATTTTTTATAGAGCGTGAACTCCAACTTGTAGTTGCGCTTTACAGGACGCTGCACAGAAATACAAATATACAAAGCATATATTACATAGTGGCAGCAGCCTTGGTGTAGTTACGTTTGAGAATGTGTTCCCATTGAAAAGGCATTTTTGATTTGCCTGTAACTTTAAACTCGATGAACGGTTCTGCATGAAACTTGGCAATCTATTGACAGGGAAAAACAAAGCGCGGTCCCGAAAGTGAAAGAGGACCGCGCTCTTGTCTTTATGGGGCCATGTGTTTAAACACATGGCCCCATAAAGATAAGAAAGTGCTTTGCGACAGACGCAAAGCAGGCAAGCCAGTCCGGGTGGGCCGGCACAAAAAGTGAAAGGGAGGCAGCCCAAACACCTAATTTCCAATGGCAGGCCACCGTTTACCATAAACGGTGACGCCAGCCAATGGAAATAAGGGGCGGGGCTTAAAGCCCTTTTCTAAAACTCCTCATTAACAATAACTCTCACCGAGCGAGCTGTGCATGTGCGCAGCAACGCTAGGCGAGACCTAAAAAGGACATTCAAATTCGAGAGTTTTGGCTGTGCTTCCCTTTCTTCTTAGCAAGGGTGTGAAACATTGAAAAGAAGTACACAAAATACAGCCAAGAACCCTGCTTATAAATTTTCACGTTCACTTTTGAACGACTAAAATGCACGATTATTCTCCCTGCTACAAAGTGAATCATCTTTTCTAGTAGATGGCGTGGACCGCACAGCACGCGCCTATACTTAAAAGGTTCACGGTCTAGTGTTTGAAATAACCATTGCGCATGTGCTGTTATGTAGTGTCGTTGCGTTCCAAATGGTAATGTTGGCCGACGTCATCACGAAGAGTAGATCGAATTTTACGCTGATCCGTTCTTCAAGCGAAATTTAATAACTAAGTAGTGGTGGAGTTTGGAAAACAACGCTAACTGGAGACGTAACTTATCGTAATCATGGTATGTAAGCTATCTGTGTGACGTTGCGTTTTAAAGTACCGCGTTGTTTTAAAACATGCTGAGGTCATGCTCATTTCCACGTGGTGTACGTGCAATGTATACAGAGCGTCGCCGCACTTACACTTGCTTTGCTGCAGTCATGCTTTTCTGAAGCTGTGCTGGTTGCTGCCTCCTAAGCCTTCGGAAAAGCTCCGATTTGTATTTTTGCACCTACTTGCTACTCTGTAGTGGTCTCTCGCTGCATTCCGTAAGAGTGGGATGTCGTCTGTCACAACTTCCGTACATTTTTGAGAGAGGATGTGGCACTACGGCCAGAGTTGCCGACTTTGGAAGCCAGGAGACCTAGGTTTTAGTCTCAGCGTCGGGTCAACGTTCCGTGCTTCCGTAAAATCATCTAATCTCAGCGTGCCCAAAAGAAATAAAAAAAACAACGAAGGTGTGCCTGTGTAATGTGACTGGTGCTCATGTAACGCGGTCCAATACTTTAGGGTCGAGTTCGCGCTACATTAAAAAAATTAGCTTTTAAAGCGTGGCATGATAAACCCATTGATGGTGGGCAATACAACCACAACAACGGCCAGGACTTAAAGAGGGACGAGTCCTGTAATTGAAAAGAAAAATTGACGACTTTCAGCTGGGTCCCTATCGGGCGCTAGATTCATTTTATTTTTATTTAATGCGATTTTATATAGCGCGAACTTTACCTAAAGGTGTCAGAGCGCTTTACAAAAGAACCAGTTGCAATAAGGAGTACATGAGTTACATAAAAGATACAAACAGAAAAAATCTAAATTCCCATAAGAATGGTCCTGACAGCAACACTGATCTGTTTTTCAACCATAACGATAAGGTATTCCATGTTATCTAGGCAATTCTTGTTTACATTTCACGTGCTTTACGTCAGCTTCCTTTCCTTAAGTATTTTTTAAAAAAAATGTGTATCTGTGTTTGTCCAATATTCTTGTGTAGTGTATATTTTGAACTGAGTCCAAGCGCCTGAGAGAGTGCAGGTTGTCAGTTGTTGTTTTTGATGCCAACACTTTAGAAGTGTGAAGCTGAGGCGAAAGGCGGGGCAAGTTTATCACAGTGTCAGTGAGACATAAAGTATAAAGGTGGGCAGATGCAGTATGCTCTATGTCCCCCTTCATGTTTATCTGAGCTGGTTGTTGCAATGCTGAGAGTGAATGATGTACTACAATGTTGCTGCAATGTCTGGAATGCACGCTCGGAGAAAATGGACAGTTGAAGTGAGGTGAAGCTCTGACAGGACATACCTTCTGTTGCTGTAACCTAGGGACTAGGGCTGTAACCTTGGGCCTAACATGAAATACAGTACTTATCTCCTACCTGAGTGGCTCTACACTCTTGAATGAAGAGCCTGTCCTCCAACTTAAACATTTTTGGCAGGAAGTTCTTAGGAACCTGGTTGAAAATGTATCACGGCTCAGGTGGCAATTGGGAGCTGGTCGACAGGAGGATGCTTGTCTAATGGCGCTACAACCATGTAAGACAGGTTTTGAGGCCTCCCACCTTCTAATCCACTGGCAAGTGGTGTCAGTTCAAGCTGGTGGGCACGAGGAGCCCAGTGAGGAGTGTGTCCAAGATCTGACAAGGAGCCAGCTGAAGGAAGTTCTAAACTGAGGTGTGAGTCCCAGTATATAGCCCCGAACTTGCAAACAATGGTTTAAGGTCAGTGCTATTAAGATAAAGAGGAGACAGTGCTAAGAGGCATGAAAACTCTTGACAGTAAGCACACCCTTGAAAAGACTCATGAAAGTTTAGGCAGTAGTACATTTATTGATGAAGGTGGCATTGAAGTGTTGGCGAGTGCGCGGTATGATTTCCCAGTTACAGTGGCTGTGGCATATGCAGCCTATACCTTTGGAGGATCCTTTATGCACGGTTGGTGCTATTGTGCTGCAACAGTTGCACAATGCTCCATTTGAATTAAAGTGTCACGTGTGCTGGGCTCATACTTCACTCATGGGCCCGATCACTGCTCACATGGCTATGAATTCAGTTTTCCTAAATCTAAAACAGCCTTTCTCAGTGTCCTGTTTTTGGGATATGAGTTTTCAAATGAAGGCAAAAGCCTTGCATTACATTTCTTAAAGAAATGTTTCCTGTTACAACCACCAAATATCTTGAAAAAGCTTCAACCTCTTTTGGGCTTTCTAAACTTTGGTATAATATACATACCAAATTATGCACAACGGGTTAAACCGTTGTACAATTTAATTAGTCCCGATTTTTCTAATAAACATTGGGCTACAAAACACACTACCATTATCAGAAAATTACAGACTGGCATGGTCAAGTCTAAAAATTTACATACACATGTTAACACTACCAACTAAGTAATCCCCATAATTGTGTGTTACAGTGGTTATGCATATGTTTTATTAAATGAAAGAGAAACCGTGCAGATTGCCGATAAATCACATTTATATTCAAATGTGGAAATGCATTTGGCATCAACAATTTAATATTTTTACTGCAGTTCAAGCAGCTGTCCTGAAGGAATGTCCATTGGCTCAGGGGAAACGCATGGTTGTGGTGTCTCTTGTTACAGCCTTCGAGGCTGTCACCGAGGCCAGCATTCCTAATGCGAAAGCCTTTCATCCAAGGTGGATCCAGTGGGTCACTTTCTTGAAAGCTACTGATGTAGATTGTTTTTTATCCTACCGTACAACACAGGGATACCTCCAGTAAGAATACTTTTGTTAGTGACATTATGCCTCTAGATCAATAAGATTTTATAATTATACTGATTGTTCAGCCCAGCCTTTGGTTGGTACTTAGTACAAATATTCAGCAGCATATGTTGCACTAAAAGGTATCATAAAAGATGGTGTATTTCAGGCACAAAAAATATACTCAGAAACTTTTGGTGAATGTACCTCTCAGCTGGCTGAATTGAAAGCTTTGGTTCTGGCTTCGCAGAATACAGATCCAGAATTCCTCACACTTTTAGTGTGTGATTCCTGTTAGTGCGTCCAGGCTTTTAATAATAATAAGGGTTCCAAGTTTTATGGTATTTATTTTTTTGACATTTCCGTCTGTATTTATCCATATTTATATTTTGCTCATTTTTTCTGTATTTATCAATTTTTATTTTTGAGTTTTCTGTATAAATGAAGCTGCAGTGGGTTTTTTCCCACATTTATTTAACTGATAAATGCATAAGTTATGTTAAATGCATACTCGCATTTAAATGTCCAAAAGGTTTTAGCAGTATAGTGCAATAGCGTTATCTGAAAACACTTGCATTGTAGCATAAATAACTGTAGATCTGCACTTAATTAAGCTTAATTAGAAAATATATTGCCTTTTTTCATCCCCCCTACCCCTCAGTCTGTACACATACTGACCTGGCACTCTTGATTGACAATAGAAAGAAATCATCCAAAGAAGGCCTATTTCTGTATTTCTCTATTTCTCTGTATTTAAAAATAAATACAGACATAATAATAGTTTTCTGTACGTATTTATCTACAAAAATCAGTAAAAACGGAAAAATGGGAGCCCTAATGATAATGTACCTTACTGGCGCTTGAATGGATTCACTGATTCTAAAGGAAAGGCTATGTTATGTTAAGGAAATGTGATAAGCGCGTGGCGACCCTTAAGCATTCCAGCGCTGATTAAGCAACACAAACCATAAGTGCAAGCTCCAGGGGTGTTAATTCACAAACAGAAAGGTTTTAAGCTGTTTTCTATCAATTGTCCGCAGGGTAAGGAGCAGAGTGTTCCAAAGTTTTGCCACATTATACCTGAAGGATCTTCCTCTACTTCTAGCCCTTATCACGGGCGGGACTACCGCCTGTAGGGTGTTGGAGGATCTGAGAGCTCTACCCAGGTTATTGGGAGCAATCAGCTGTCGGTAGATAGAGAGGCCTTGATTTTGGAAGGCTCTGTGTGAGATGCACAGTACTTTGAAATGAATCCTCTGCACGACAAGGAACCAATCGAGGTCATCTAGGACCTGATGTGCCGAGAGGTGTCTAAGAATATTTAACAGGGTCCTCACTGCCGCATTCTGCACCACCTGAAGTTTGCCAATCACAGCTTTTGGTGCTCTCAGGTAGAGTCCAGGCGGGAGAGAATCAAATTTATACACACACACACAAAAGAGGGGAGAGAGGTACCTCTCCTTTTCCGTCATTCATGATTAATGCACAAAAGAGAACAAGGAGGAAATGTAATATTCTATCGCATCAAGAATACTACATAGGAACAACGCAAGGTTCTTTAAAAATGCCCTCACCCGCTGATCGTGGCATGCATCATTAGGCATGCTGCAACCTCCCTGCCCAAGCCAACGCCGGGGATGGAGCAAAGGGAAATGGGCAAGACAGTACACCATACAGGGGAATCTACTCTGCCGAGGTTGGCAACCTGGTTGGGATGGTCAGCAAGCTGCTAGGCTTGCCATAAAGTGTGGCATGGACACAACAGACTCAGTGGGTCGAGCCATGGCATCTGCAGTGGCGCTAAGGCGACGGGCTTGGTTGGCTTCTTCGGGTTTCTTGGAGGCTGTCTAGTCGGCTTTGGCCGACTTACCATTTGACAGTGCCCGTCTTTTTGGAGATCAGGCAGATGCGGCGTTAAGACACTTCCAAGGAAGAAGCAGAACTACAAAGTCGTAGTCCTGCATTTCTCTCACTGTGTTTTTGCTGTTCCCTTGTTTGGTATTATGTTTTCGTTAGGCAAGGTGTAGCCTTTTTAGGATGTTGTACATGTCCAGTTTTGTTAACAGTACTACCTCGTTTCCTTCGGTGAGGAGTGGTGGTTATAACCTCAGTTCCATTTTTCTTTTTACTTGTGTATCAATTTAAATGTATGAGAGAGGTTCCCTTGGTTCCCTGGCCTCTGAGGATGAGCTTTCTGCTCGAGAGGCTATCATTAAGAGAGGTGACTTCCTGTATGGAAGCGGATCTGTTACATGCTTCTACGAAGCAGTTCAGTATGCAAGTTGCATGGCTTTTAGAGACATAAGGTTATGCCAGCTGTAGGCTGGTGTATAGTGACTCTTTGGTCTACTCTTAGAGTATCGGTGCTTCAGCAAGTTGAAGCGTTGCTCTGGCTCAGAGTATATGCTTGCATTATTTGAATGCTATTTTCTTGCGAGTTCTTCCTTTATGGCGAAGGAACAGTGTCTAGTGAAGGCATAAATATAACCTCAACTGCAGGCAATTCCTGGTCCTACTCCATATTGTAGTGCTGTAAATTGGCAGCCAAAGCTTTATGATGCACGGGTTGGGCCAACTTGTCCCAAGACTGATGTAAATTTGATGGCTTGTTGTCCTTGACCTCAGACAATATGTCCTTGGGTGTCGGGCCGTTTTGGTCTCCAACCAGGCCGCCAATCACCTATAAAGGTCTGGGAGACACTTTTATAATAAAAGGATTTTATGTCTTTATAGTAAGTTTCTTCTTCCTATGATATTCTTGATATACATGGTTCTGTCTGATCGGCATTACCTGTCTTCTGGAGAGGATGTACCTATTATTTTCTGCATTCCTCAATTCATGAGGAATAATCACTGTTGTATTCTTGTGGTGTCCGTTATTTAAGATACCTTTTGACAGGCAGCTTTTTCTTCCGTCAATTCACGGTGTTGTGTTGGTGGCAGTTCACCTTTTTCTCTCTGGGTTGCGTATTTTTGCTCAACCTCTCATTTCAGAGTGTTTTTTTGGTATACAGTGTACACGTGATAGAATGTGCTGCTGTGTTTCATATATTGTCTTGTGTCACAGGTGTCGTGTGTGCCTGTTGTGCAAGGATTTATTTTATGATGTATTGGGGAACTGCGCTTTTAGGTGCGTCACCCTTTTTCAATATTATTGAAAAAGCTCTTTTGGAGCTGGTTTCTCAGTTCTATTTAGTTCTTAGGTATACAGAGTATACATGACTGTAATATATGTGTTAGACATATTTGTTTTAAGAAAAAAAAAGGGAGAAAAGAAAATGATTTTAATCAAAGAGGGGGTTGATTCTCTTTTTCTAGCTGGTGTTTGGTGTTTGAGCTTATTCAGAGCTTGAAATTGTGTTCAGTCTGTCAGACTATGACACTGAAGACTGTACGGAGGCAAGCTTTATTCATTTTTGCTTACTGACAGTAGTTATTGGCCAGTGAACTCCTGTGAATTGCCGAGTCAATCAGAGTGTCTGATGACATATTTATGTTTGTGAGTGTATATATATTTATGTCTATATTTGAATCTTTGTGGCAAGATGTTATACAATTGGTGCATAGAATGGTTATGATTTTTTATTTTGTCCAAACTAAATGATTTATTCCAAGGAGGTGTTGTAGTTCATCTTTCCTTTGGGGGAATTGAGTTCTGAAAGTCCTGTTTTGGGACATTATCAGGACAGTTCTTTTTCTGATTCTTTATTGTCGTGATCAATGCAGATTATATGACTGTTATCATGCATTTGACTCTTTTTGGTCATTGAGTTTTCATACCCCGTTGGGGGATAGGGGTTAATGTCTGTCAACCGACAGATGGTTCTCCAGGGGTTTTTTCAACCCTTTTTCCTTCTAGGGCCGATTCTCTCGGGCCTGTAAGGTTGTCTTTTTTTAATATGTTCTGTGACCATGATCATGGATTCTAATAAGAGCCTAGCTCTTGCTCTGCTACTCTTACATACTTTTGGTCGTTGTTAGTTTTGACTGGCTAGTTCTCTTTGTGAACTTTTGGAGGATTAGTTCGCAGACCCTCCTCCAGTAGGGTATAGCTATGGTATTTAATTCAAAGTTAAGGTATCTGCGGCTAGATGTCTCTATCAGATGTAAAAGTTACTTACCTTCGGTAACGCTATATCTGGTAGAGACACAGTCTAGCCGCTGATTCCTCAATGCCCTGCCAATCCTTCCCGCTCTGCGAATTACCTTTGGGGTAAGGGTTGTACCCTTTCAGTACTGGGTTTATATACCAGTGATCACTATCTCAATCTATGTTGAGACTAAACAAATCGCTTGGCCTGGCCACTTAGCTTGTTTAGATGTTGCAATAACATCCATTTCCAAATGTGTATGGTTGGTAGAGTTGGGGTGTGTTTTCTCTTTTTCTCTGGATGACACACCAGTGAGTAGTATTAATTTATTTGTTCTTTCTATGAAAGTCTTCTTGGTATCATCATACCTTCACATTGGTACTGTCAATATATCACATAATGGAGTGATTTAGCACACAACCTGGTGTTGTTGTAGGTTCAGATTGGCTATTGCCATGCCATTCATTACCATTGGAATGGTTTATAAAGTGTATAGTCTCTTCCCTCAAATGGGGGTTATTCACCAGGGCGTAGAGTTTCATGTAGCCCTGTGTTTCGTTACTTTTATTGGATTTTTTTCTTTAAGATCCATGTCTGGTATTAATATACCATTTGATGTTTCTTCTTTATTACTGATTTTTGATCTTTTTTGGCACACTGTTTCCACAACCATTTTCTGTAGTGGGTCCGCGTTCTGGCGCCATAGGTTTCACAGAAGAAACTGACGTCCGCGCGCCGGAGGGGACTTATATGACTATACTGACGTTGTATCTGGAGACGACGTCACTGCAGAGCCGTACAACACTGTCCTTCAGCGCGCAGAGGTACTGCTGAAAAATTTCCGGATCCAGACTGGCGCCTGGGGAGAATTCAAAGTTAAGGAATCTGTGGCTAGACTGTGTCTCCACCAGATATAGCATTACCGAAGGTAAGTAACTTTTACATTTGGGGCCCTTCTCATCGCCCCTCTCACCAGCATCCAACATTTGTTTTAAGAGCCCAACCAGTGCCTCCCAAGCCCCGCTATCACTTGCCATGGTGTCACGGCTTCCGCCGCTTCTTTTCTCTAGCCTCCGTCACTCGCCTGCTCCAGGTCAAACGCCTGATTGACACCTCTCTCCTCCAGTCTCCTTCTGATCAGTGTAGAGAGCAGACTAATCAAAACTCACAGCATGGACTAGCTTCGCACACCAGTGAAAGCAACGCAGGGTCGCGAACGTGAGATATCATTTGAGCACGTTGAAGAAAAGCTGGAATGCGAATATTCGGATGTAAACGCATGCACAAGAAAGAGGCAAAAAGCTAGACTGTGCATTCGCAATCCGTCCATCTGAGTGTGCGGCCATATTACACGGGAAGATCTCTTGTTTTTTTGCCCTTTGTCTCTTGTGCAATTTAATTTTCAGGTCGGATTGACTTCTGCATTATTTTTAAAATTCATAGCTTGCTGTTTAAATATTGAATTGCACACAAGTGCAATAAAATGTAAACGTGAAAAACAAAGACACGCATTGTTATCAGCGGTTAAAGTGCATTAAAAACGAGTGAACAGGAGGCATTTTGTACCCAGTGAATGGGCTAAACAAGGGGCTGAGAGAGCAGAAGAAACGTGGCGGCTGTGAATGGGTGCCGCGCTGAGCAAGGGCAAAGAAACACACCCAGAGAGCAGAGGAAGCACAGCGGCTGTGAAGCGGGCAGCGCACAGAGAAAGGACAACAAAACGTGCAAACTTAAAGGAAAATTGAAAAATTGTGCATGAGCCAGGAAATAAAATGGGACAAGTGGAAGTGTACAAGTCCTGGGGCGCTGCTCCTTGGGAGTTAACAATTGACTAAAAGGTGGGACAAAGAGACAAGATTAACCACTTACAAGCAAGGAATTTTTAAAGACACTGACACTCCCAAATGAACAGCAGAAGCACGGCTGTAAAATAGAATACAACATGTCTCGAAGAGACCGCGCAAGCACTGTCTAGTCCAGACCTAAAAAATAGCTACAGAAACTTTGCAGGCTGATCATCAAGCAGTTCCTGCTTTTCTGAACATTCACCATCACATTTTCTTTGATATGAACTCTGTTTCTATAAAGAATGTAAATTATTTTAATGGTACATAGAGTAAAGAGCTTTTTCGGATGTAAATTAGATTTGTTTTCTTTAAATACTACCTTGTCACCACCAACGTTCTTCAATTTTATCTCACTGGATTGTCAATAGGTCAAGACTGTCCTGTTAATCTCCAATTATGTTTGCCGTTCAGTGTGAGCCTAACACGCCTGCTCAGTGATTAGGCTTGTGATTTGTGACCTAAATCGATAATTTGTCTTTAGACAACTTATGGTGAACGTTGAATTTTAATGAACAGCTGTTTGTGGAAATTGAATATAAAATTTTCTAGCTTTCGTGAAGGGAAGTTTCAATCCTATTAAGGACGCAGAGGCGAGGATTATGGTTATCTCTTGCATTTATTCCGCTCAGCAGCCTTAAAAAACATATTTTTTAGTGAAAGATTGCATATTCCATGAGTCTTTGTAACAATAACAGAACAACCATGGAGTCAGTCTCATATAAGCAACATCTAAGAACAGCAGAACTGGATCCAAACTTGTGATTTCCAAAGAGTGTCACCAAATCACTTCTGCTTTCTGACACCGGATCAACGCCGTGAGTCTGGCTATCATGGAGAACGGGGGAAACGCATACTCCTAGAATTGACTCCAATCTTGCAGGAAGGCGTCTGTCACTTCCGTGAGGGGATCCGGCGAAAACTGAAAAAACAAGGAAGCTGGTAATTGAGGCAAGATGCAAAAAGGTCCACTTTACACGGACCCCACCAAATTATCGGGCTCTGAAATAGAGAGGCTTTCAGGCAAGGTAGTCCTGTAGGTGCCTGGACTGCCAATCCACAGTCTGATTTCATTTTCCCGGCAGATATTCCGCCGTGATTAACAACTTGTGAACCAGTTATTAAATCCAGAAGTCCCTGGCCAAGTCCGCCAGTACCCTGGATCTCGTACCCCCAGACGGTTGATATATCTCACCGCAAAGATGTTGTTCATCTTCAACAAGATGGCACAGGAGACCTTGTTTGCTGCCAGGCTCTGAACCGCAGAGGATCCGGTGAGGAGTTCCAGACAGTTGATGTGTAGAGACTCCTCTTGCTCTGACCACTGGCCGCCTGTGGTAGTATCCCCACAATGTGCGCCTCAACCTCTCCGACTGGCGCCTGATTCGATCACCAGGTCCGGGGTCGATCCAAAAATGGCCCATCCGTTCCAGGCCTGCATATGCTCGAGCCACCAGCGAAGCTCCCCGCGTGCCTCTGGGGAAAAGGGAAATCTCCTGCGTGTACGTTAGGGCCCACCGTAGGTGTTGCGCCTTCAGGCGTTGTAAGGCGCAGTAGTGTAATGGACCCAGAAAGATCGCTTGGATCGAAGACGATAAAGGCTCACAATCCGGGCCAAATGCTGAAAGGAAAAATTCTCTCTTTCCTAGGTTTGGCGCAACTCCCTGTGAATCAAAAGTATCTTCTTTTGGGGTAACCTGAGGAACTGGCGTACCGTGTTGACCTCGAACCCCAGAAAGGTCATCTGCTGTGCTGGCACAAAATCTGACTTTTGGTCATTTAATATAAAACCAAAGTCTTGTAGCGGGGATTGAGTCATCCGGAGTTCTTTGAGTAAAATCGATTTCTCCTGGTGCATCAGAAGGATGTCATCCAGGTACACTATGAGTTGCACAACCCGTGCCTGAGCCATTCCACGACCCGCCTCAGCACCAAGGCGCTGAGGACAGACCGAACGGTAGGCAAGTAAATTCATAGATCTGGTCAGTCCACTGGAATTGTAGGAACCTCCTGTGGGGAGGAAGTACCGGGACGTAAGGTAGGCGTCCTTTAGGTCGAACCGTACCAGCCAGTTCTTGGGCAACAAGACTTCTCTTAGGAGTTGAATGCCCTCCTTTTTAGGTCGAGCCTAGCGCAGCGCGCATGCGTTGCTCTAGGAGATGACCTTTTGGAATCGGTCTGCACTTTCCTAACACTCGTGCGTGTGGCGGCATCCACCTTGCGGGAGCGAGCAGCGGCGCGCAGGGGCCATCTGTTTCTAATTAGCGTGTCCGCGCGCGCTTGTTTACATTTCTCTACTCTCTCTCCCCTGCCTGTCTCACCCTCGTTTTGGATTCTGAACGACATGAAGAGAATAAACTCACAAGGTGTAGAGTTAAGTGCAGCCGTTTCGTCTTTTAATCGTACTCTGTGTCCCTGTGACCCCCGTTATGTCCCGTACATGCTGCAGCGTCACATATGGCCATGTATTTTAGGGGAGGATACACTCTTGCGTACACTGTGACCAGGGGGCTACAGTTTGTAACAAGTGCCGCCAGCCACCGAGTCACACGCGTGCGAGTTTCGGGCAGCTGTGTTTTTTGCGGAGAGCTTCCGGTCAAACAAACAGTGCCGCTTTTGAGCAATTCCAAAGCATCAGATTCGTCTGCCACACACAGCTGTTTGTTTTCCGTCTCCTCTCTCTGTTTTCCGTCCCGTCCCCGTTTGTGTTGTTTTAAGTGGACCGCGGCACCGTGTGGAAGTCAGGCATATTTGAATGTATGGACGAAAGAGCGCTGAAAGCAATTTAGAGGAAGAAGCTTATATTTTAAAAACGTCAGCACTGTGAGGTCCAACCCTTTGTTTTTAAAAAACAGTAGCAGAACCTGGCGTTTTACCCTTGCTTCTCTCGCCAAATATATGAAAGAAAATATGTTTAGGACGTCAGTTGGAAGTTTGTGGTATTTACAGCGCTTCATATTGGCTTCCAAGCAATCAACGGTGTGGATATATCGAGAATTTGGGCACAGCCTTCATTCCGATCGGACAACATACACTGTGTAACTCGACCAGGACCTTAAACTTGTTTATTATCTGGCTTAGCTTTCAGAAGTGGCAGATAGCATCACAGCACTCTTCAAAACACCCAGCGTAAAAAGACCTAAATAAACTTAAAATTGGTTTATTACACCACTGCAGTTTTATCATACTGGAGGACGCTCGGAGCAAACCTGTTTTCAGTTTGATTGGATTGAAGAAGAGGAGAATGTGCCGCACACAGTTACGAGCACGTTGTGTCGTGATTCGTAGGACGCACACATTTCTCTACCCTTTATAACCAGCAACACATCCGAACCCAGACCAAAGTATTTTTGAGCCCAGGGCTTTAAGTGGGCCGGGTCCTGCCGGTGCTCGGCACCGGCGGCAGTTCTAAAAAAGCAGGTGCTGAGGCGGGTCTCTAGCAGGCTCTCCATTTTTGCCCTCAGTGTGAAAAAAAAGTCTTCACTCTGCAGCAGTGCCACCCTTCACTGCCTGTGATGTAACTTTAAAGAGACTCGCTATAATTCTTATATTGTGCTGCATAACTAAACTCTTATAAGGTCCCAAAGGCGAGACCTATTGGCTATGCCAATGCTTGTTTAAATGGCGATATACCACCCATTGATTGAAATCCTGCAAGTTTATTACTGGTCTGAACCCCTTGTCCTTTTTCTCGACCAGCAAAATATTGCTCAGGAACCCTGGGGTGGAGAACCGACTGTATGATGGCCCCCTTTGTAGCAGGTCATGCACTTCTCTGTTTACTACCTG
Organism: Calotriton arnoldi; assembly: GCA_963921515.1. Taxonomy (NCBI): domain Eukaryota; kingdom Metazoa; phylum Chordata; class Amphibia; order Caudata; family Salamandridae; genus Calotriton; species Calotriton arnoldi. The sequence goes on from CAWUFW010000304.1 coordinate 971,538, forward strand.
TGTCCTTTCTCGTGAGAAGGACGGGATCAGGAATGTTGGCAGGGTATCCCGTGGAATTCTATATGAAACCCCTTCATGGTTTGAAGCACCCATGTGTCCCCTGTAATGGACGCCCACTTGTGGCTGAACCATTGCAGTCTCTTCCCCTTCCCCCTCCACCCCCCCTCCTGGTGGGGAAAAAAGGGGTATTTCTTACCGGTGGCTCCACCTGGCGCATTGTTGGCTCTGCAGAAGTTTTTTTTTTTTTCCCCGCTGAGCTTCCTGCCGCATCCTCTGGAGGGTTAGAACCCTCCGAATTTTTGGTGGTCTTGCCACTGAAGAGAACTCTTCGTCTGGAGCTTATGGGAGCTAGAGTTGTATGAGCGGCCGGAGGTGCGCCCCCTACCTCTTCTCTCTCCCCAACCCCCCCCCCCAAACAATTGCTGGCTACAGACCTTAATTGACTGTTGGGCCTTATCCTTAGGTGAAAAATTATTAACAAAACATAACAGCTACTTTATGAAAGGCTCACCAAAGAGACCCCCGTTTGCCAGCGTCTGTGGTGACCAGTTTGCCTAACCTGGGCTCTATTTTGATCAACGACGAGTGCCTATGCTCCTTCGACAATGCGCAGTTCGCATTCCCTAGGAAACATAAGGTCCTTTGAGCCCATCAAGATTGGATTGCGGGATTAATCATATGGCCTGACTGGCATCTTCCACCATGTCTAAAATTATTGGCGCTGGATACAGAACATCCAATACCTTATCTTGGCAGGACCGCCAGAAACAGTTCAAACCTTTCTTAGGGTCTTTAATGAATTTGGAGATAAGTGTCGCCATTTGTGCATCTATTTTTGGGGTACTTGCTACCTTATTGGCCAGGGAGGGCCTGGGGCATTCCGCTTTTAGGCGACTCCAGGACCACCTGATCCATGGGTTTCCTGATACGGCTGGCCACTTAATTGCTAGATTTGGCTCCGGGATACAGTCCGCAGAACGGGGCTGATATCTTCTGGGTTGAGCATGCCCTGTAGTGTAGTTCCTATTTCCCTAATAGGCTCTGCGCATTGGAATAATATAACCTATAGGTTTGACATAGGACTAAGGTCGGTATGACCCTATCGATTATATTAAACTTAATTACCTGTGCCAGCTAGCTCAGATGCCACTAGAAACTCCTTGAGAACAAGAAGGGAGTAGTTTCTGGCAACCGAAAAACATGACAACTTTGTTTCCCTTTAGAAGCGGAACATGTCTCAGAATCGTGGAAACAATAGATAACAGTTTCACTCATTCAATCGTGCATGCTTAGTTTCTACAGAGATACACAGAAAGGAAAGACAGGCGTTTCAATAAAAAGGGTTTTTATTGAACAGTCTTGTTTCTCGTGTGAGATATGTGCTGTTATGATCACAAGACAGTATGCAAGATAAATAATGTACAGCGTAAGCAGTAGAAATAAATAATACTGCGCTAGCGTTATCTTTTAGCATATATTCATGTACATAAATAACATGAGCTAAGAATGCGGGTACTCATTCGATGCGTCTCTAAGCTAGTTCTACCCCAATGTGCCTAACCTAGTCTAGGTGTAGGGAAAGATAGAAGTAGGTGGAGTATTCTCTAATATGGTAGACTAAGTGTGTTAAGTCTAGTATTCCAAGAGTCCCTCTAGGATCTAGTCAGCTCCATACCTTGAGAATGAGAAAGGTGGGAATCTCCTGCCGGATCTGAAACTCTAACACCCCGCGAAGGGAGTCGGAACACTGGAAGCTGGATTCGTCTGCGTGCAGAAATGACAGCGTCTTCTCAGTGCGTCAGGCCGGGATACGGGCTCCTCTGAAGTTGAGGTCTCCTCTAACTTGCTTGGGCAAGGGAAGGTATATTTATACCTGGTAGGTGTCTTGGAATGTTAGCATTGACGTGAAGTCGGACAGAGGAAGACGTCAGGAATGAACCCTTAAGGTATAACGGTTCATACATAATAGATGAGTTCTTGGAGAAATCAATAGTCCTGTGCTAGGGGAACTCCCGAAGCTTAAGGGTCTGGTTTCTAAGAACTCGTTGTGACGTTAGGGTGGACGGATGTCGGTGACCATGCCTGTATTTGGAGTGCACAGTTAATGCCTAAATAAGGACTGGGATTCTATGCCTATATAAGGGCAAGGCGAATTGTGCCTATATAAGGACATGATTCAGGAAAACCTATATACGGACCCCTAAAGCGGAATACAACACCCACTCCATCTTCGATTGAACGATAATAATAAATGCTAAACATATTAAATGCTAAACATAAAATTGAGTACCAAATATCGCTAAAAACATTTCTAAAAGCATTTTAAAAGAAGCTCAAAACTGTTGAAATGCAATAGGTACAGTACATTTAAAGCATTGCTTTCATTCTAAGCATATAACGGAAGTGGAATGCAACGTCTATAAAACAGTAATATATACATATGGTCGATAACTTCATACAATCAAAGCCATTTGCATATCATGGAAGTAAATGAAATGTTAGACAAGTAAGGTGACAATGTGTCCCTGGAAGTGTTCAAAGAAGTCCGTTTTATAAGACTAGTTCTACTGTAAGCAGATTGTTCAATTGCCATGTCATTTCAAAAATTTTAAAAAGAAAAAAGTTCAATTCTGGGAAAAGTTCCAAGTTTGAAAATATGAAGGCCAAATTTCATTGTTGCCCTGGTACACTGTGAGCCGAATCCAAGTCAGTGTATGGGTCTGGCGTAAACATTAGATCATCTATGTCCGTAGCCAAAATATCATCCACCGAAGTCGGTGACATTTGGAACACCTCGTTCAGAAGGTTAATTGCACAGAGATGAGAAACATCGCCTTCAGCAGAAGATGCAATGTTCGCGTCCGTTGTTACCTGCGTGCCCGTTGATCCATCTCGTACCTCAGCAGCAGCCGGAAGCGTCTGTGAGATCTCGATGAATGCCGTCATCAGGATTGGTAGCCTCCGGGGACAACACACAGCATGGGCCGTTATCGGGTCCAGCAGAGTATCGATATCCATTGGCATGACTGATGGGAGTGTTAGACAGGTGTCTAGCACGCATTCTTCACCGCAAAACAGGCATCGTAGAACAGGTAAGATGCAATCTTGCCAGATTGTTCTGAATGACAGGAACCACGTTGTATTAAGTTCCCGTAGACGAGGCATGCCCAAAAGCTGTACTATTCGCTCACGGCATTTCCGTTCAAGGAGGGCTCTCTCCACATCGCTCGGAGTGATGTTGGCGAAGAGGCTTGCCATAGCGTAGTAGGAGGAATAGAAACAGAATTCCTGCAACAAGTGCTGGAATTAACGGCACACCACCAAACACCGAATGTGCGAAGTTTGGGATGATTCCGAGGACAGCCTGGAAAGGTGCTAATAGTCCGGAACAGATGGTCTTAAATACATGTACAATTCCGCTTGTATCTGACATGTTGAAGATACGTCCTATCATTTCTACGAAATGTATAGGGCAGTTTGTACGAATTAAAGCTTGAATCTCAGCCGAAGTCCTTGCAACTTGCAGATCATAGGTTTCTTTGGCCGAGGTCAAAGGCACTGATTGTTGTATAAGCATGGCTTTCATTCTGCTTAAAGTATCAAATCAAATAAAAGAGACATTCAACGAAGGCCATAGAGGCGACTCCCTGACTATGTCTATTGGGGCAAACAATACTTGCATACAGCAAGTGACCCTGGAGTTGACCGTTACTAGATATGGGATGCCTGGCAACATGCCACAGCAACTCTGATCATTCAACATGAGGTAACTCCCATTAGAAAGTTGTCCAAACGTTGGATTAATCACAGCAGCTGGTGTACCCTGCTGGTGGCAGGACAAGTTTGCCAAAGAACCATTACAAGCCCCGTGTAAAGAAGTGTCCTGACAAATCAGTGAACCGCTTAGTGCACTTTCACAGTGTGTACCGCTTAGAAACACTTCACGATCCCCACTCCAACATCTACAGGTGTAAGGTAAATTCCAGGATGTCTTAATGTATTCTTTACCCAACCTTTCATATTTGCCTGCTTGCATCTGTTTAAGGCAATACTGAAACTGGAAAGTAGTCACCGGTAGACTAATTTTGCCGTGAATAAGCCATTCTGTAGCTGGTTTTTCGGCCACTGTAAATGGTAATTTTTCAAGTTTTTCAATGCTCAGTACTGTATATTTTGCTCCCCTTTGTGCCAGTTTGATCTGTTTATCAGTTAGATTGTATTCAGCAAACAGAGCCGTCGTGTTGATAAAACGTCAAGGCACATAGCCCGCATGCAAAGATTGCAGCGTCCAGCTTAATAACATAATAGAACGTAACTGAGACTGGCCTTGCTGTAACATGGCTAAATCTTGTTCCAGTATGTCGATAGCAGAGGATACAATACTGTCCAATGAATAAATTCTGGAGGACAAAGTTGTTAACCCATTGTCGACCACAGAGAGAGTTTTCTCTAAATTAATACGATCAAGTTCACGTATTCGTTCTGCGGCCTCCATCTGTGACACCTTCCATGCTTCATTACAAGCAGCATAAATGCCGGCATATATGAAACTTTTTTGACGCAGTTTTCTTGGTCCAAGCAAGAATTCCCTACGGTCTGCGTCTTCTTTAAGTAAAGATAAGTGTTGTTTCACATCCTTAAGTGTAGATTTTTGCAGCCAATCGAGGCATAATTTTCCTACACTGTATGTGGTTACTACCCCCGGATGCTGTCTTTGGACGTATCGTGGGTCTGGCCTATGAATAGTAAACCCCTGTGTCTTATTCAGGAATTTCCCTTGACAGTTGTTTGTGTCTGTGGGCCAGATCAACCATTTTCTCCAATCAGGATTTGTTCTGTTGAGTTGTAGTATGGTGTCAACTGTAACCGCTGCCTGTGTATTGTTATCACTTGCAGGTGTTGGTACAGAAGGTGCTTTCATGTCTTTAATCTTGGCTAAACCAAGGCAAGACGTTTGTTGGACAGTGTCATTCAAAAACATTATTTGCTGAGGGACGATACAGGCTCTAAATAAAGCTTCTATCCCTGCACTTGCCAATCTTTAGTACCCCAGACAGATTTTGTGTCTATTGTGTCTTTCCATAAGTCGAAACCCTGTCTAGACAGTTGGGTAATAAATGCTGCAGAGTAAATCTGTTTTGTATTTGTTAACATCATTTTCAGTCCTGTTTTGTTTACATTTCTATAGTAAAATGTTTCTGGATCAGATGTATTGTATCCTGAAAAATATGGAAACTTTTTAGCAAATGTTTTTGAACTACCTTTTGGTGGTGTAGGACAATGCTCCCATTGGTTAAACATAAACACATTTCTAGGGGTTGCTGATTTATGCAAAAAATGATGACCATAGTGGTTATAGCAATACAGCTGTTCATAGTCTGATGAACCCTCTAAATATTCATTATTAGAAAATGCAGCAGATTTTTCTAGGTTAAACATCATATCATTTACAGTTTCAAAGTCCCAATCATCAGAGTAGGTACTAGATGAAATAAAATCACTTAGTGAAATCTTAAATAAATGTGGAATGTTCAAATGTTCCGTCGGGCCAAAAATAGCAAAATCAGTTTTGTCCCACACTATACCATCCTGTATAGGAACGGCTGTGATGTTCACTGCAGACAAGTCTCTTGTTTCACGACGGGATGATTTGTGAGGTTTCAAAAGTAATTTCACTTCTTTTCTTTCAATGTCCAAATGGATGTATCTCCCATTTATAAGCACGCTCATAGTCATAACCAAAGCAGGAAGAAAAATATTCCAGAAATAACCCAAAGTTCAATCCATGGTGAAACTAGGTAAGTCTTTTTCAAAAAATGTAAAAAGTCTTGTACTTGCTGTTTAAAAGTTTTCGGTGCTGGTGACGTCTCGGGCTCACTCGGATCCTCGGAAAACGTATCAAAGTTAATGAAGTAGCCAGAAGCAGTTCTGTCAATTATTGGAATTGCATCAGGATTTGTAGAAATCTCTGGTACCAGTTGATCACTTGTTACATTGGTGTAGACAGGTGTATTTGGACGAACTGTTACTTGTGTTTCAAGAGGGATGAGTTCCATAGCATTGTTGCTCAGTCCTTCATCTGTTACTGCTGAATTCTCGATGGTTATCAGTCTTTCAGTCTGAACCTCTTGGATAGTAGCGAGAGGAGTGTGTTTGCTACTAGGTCGGAGTCCACGAGGCCTACTATTTAGTATTGGCCACATACTGTGGTTTGATGAGGTCGATGAACACAAATCTTTTCTCCTTTTTTCCAGCAAGGGGCGGCAGAAGTACTGTTCTTGTTCCGTGTATGGCTAGGACAGGTACTGGTTGTCTGTATGAAGGTCCAAATTCCTTTTTGTCCGCAATTTTTTCTCTGACTAGATCCCCAACTTTTGGAATCCAGACAGGCCTTGCTGGGACCGCCGGTTTTTCCCCAGTGGTGGTTGGCTGCAGGAATACGTTGCTTTGTTTCAATCTTAGTTCATTTAAGTCCTGTAAAACAGCCAAACGATGTTTGATATCAAAGGGTTTATTTTCCACCACTGTGCCTCTACATTCCAGATCGGGCACCCACATTCTTGTCCCAACTAGGACCTCATATGGAGTGACCCCCCCCCTAGAGAACTTCTTGGCAAGTTGTTTAATGAGCGTTGGACCCCATAAAGATGTTTGACCCACCCATCACCCGAACCTAATACCCTAGCTGTTATAGACTGCATTATGTCCCGGTTTTTCCTTTCCACAACAGAATTTCCCTCAGGATGAAACGGAGAGGAGTACCGCAATGCAACGCCCAGACTGGCCATGGCGTCTTTGTAAGCCCGAGCTAAACGCAGGGCCCTGGTCAGAATGTAGCGTGCCTATTGCGTATGTGCCGATAAAGACTCGCAAATCTTTTATAACAGTTCGAGGGTCAGCCGAGCGCTGAGGCCATATCCATAGGAACCTTGACTTAGTATTTGTGGGATTGCACTTGTCCATGAGGACGTCTGTGCATGGATAGTCTAATGCTGTCTAACAATGGTGTCTGTGCTGGGCAGCTACATTCGTAGCATGGTGTCTGGTGGCTTTCTCGCTGTATTTTACAGTCTATGCAGTTATTGATGAATATGTGTATTTCTGTATTCATCCCAGGCCACCAGTACATCTCTTTTATTGTCAATATTGTTCTAGAGATCCCTTGATGTGACAGACCCTCCCCCAAATGTGTTCCATAAATCAAAGCTGCTCTACGTTCCATGTTTGAAATTACTCTATCCCCCACTCCAGGGATTCGAGCAAAAGGAACGTTGTTCGCATCAATTTACATATGAGTACTTGAGTGGAAACTTTTTTGGTAACGCTGCACCACTGCCTTTGCTCGTAGCATTGACAGCCAACATTATCTCACTGTCTATTTTCGTTTTTGAACGAGTGATCGCTGCTACGGAAGCCGTCTGAACAGCCCCCTTTGCGGCTTCGTCAGCCAATGAATTCCCTGCAACGTGAACGCAATCACGTTGATGACTCAGTGTATGGATCACGTGAGCCTTTGGTAGTTCGCTTTTTAACTGAACTACTTGTTCCCAAAGCGTTTTATGCTTTATTGTGCCACCTTTTGCATCTTTGAACCCGTTTTCAAGCCAAGTTTGTATATATTAATTATACGACTGCACACAGTAGAAAGAATCGCACACTATTAGTGTGGGGAATTCTCGATCTGTACTTTCAAGTGCCAGTTTGAATGCTTGTAGTTCAGCTCGCTGAGCTGTGCAATCTCCTAGAGCATGGGTACTCACAAACTTTCTCTCGGGGGCCAAATTTACAGTGTGGTTTGTGGCCAAGGGCCGCACCGGTGGGGGCGGGGTCAGTGGGGGAGGGGGGCGGGGCTAGAGCAAAAAAAAAAGCTATGACCATGAGGTTGAACACAGGCCCCTGCAGCGGACGCCTTCGTCCACTGAGCCACCAGACCCGGCATACACACATCTCTCTCTCTCTATCTATCTCTCTCTGTCTCTGTCTCCCTCCCTCTCTCTATCTCTCTCTCCCTCTCTATCTCTCCCTCTCTCTCTCTCCGTCTCCCTCCCCCTCTCTCTCTCTCTCTCTCTCTCCCTCTCTCTCTCTCCCTCCCTCTCTCTCTGTCTGTCTCCCTATGTCTCACTCACTCTGTTTGTCTCCCTCTCTCTCTCTATCTGTCTCCCTCCCTCTCTCTGTTTCCCTCCCTCTCTCTCGCTCCCTCTCCCTCTCTCTCTCTCTCTCCCTCCCTCTCTCTGTCTGTCTCCCTATGTCTCACTCACTCTGTCTCCCTCTCTCTCTCTCTCTGTCTCCCTCCCTCTCTCTGTTTCCCTCCCTCTCTCTCGCTCCCTCTCCCTCTCTCTCTCCCTCCCTCTCTCTGTCTCCCTCCCTCTCTCTGTTTCCCTCCCTCTCTCTCTGTCTCCCTCTGTCTCCCTCTGTCTGTCGCCCTCCTCCCTCTGTCTGTCGCCCTCCTCCCTCTGTCTGTCGCCCTCTGTCTGTCACCCTCCTCCCTCTGTCTGTCGCCCTCCTCCCTGTGTCTGTCGCCCTCCTCCCTGTGTCTGTCGCCCTCCTCCCTGTGTCTGTCGCCCTCCTCCCTGTGTCTGTCGCCCTCCTCCCTGTGTCTGTCGCCCTCCTCCCTGTGTCTGTCGCCCTCCTCCCTCTCTCCCTCCCTCTCTCCCTCCCTCTCTCCCTCCCTCCCTGTCTCCCTCTCTCTCTCCCTCTGTCTCCCTCTCCCTCTCCCTCTGTCTCCCTCTCTCTCTCCCTCCCCCTGTCTGTCCCCCTGTCTGTCTCCCTCTCTCTCTGTCTCCCTCTGTCTCTCTCTGTCTCCCTCTGTCTCCCTCTCTCTCTGTCTCCCTCTGCCTCCCTCCCTCTGCCTCCCTCCCTCTGCCTCTCTCCCTCTGCCTCTCTCCCTCTGTCTCCCTCCCTCTCTCCCTCCCTCTCTCCCCCTGTCTGTCCCCCTGTCTGTCCCCCTGTCTGTCCCCCTGTCTGTCCCCCTGTCTGTCCCCCTGTCTGTCCCCCTGTCTGTCCCCCTGTCTGTCCCCCTGTCTGTCCCCCTGTCTGTCCCCCTGTCTGTCCCCCTGACTGTCCCCCTGTCTGTCCCCCTGACTGTCCCCCTGTCTGTCCCCCTGTCTGTCCCCCTGACTGTCCCCCTGACTGTCCCCCTGTCTGTCTCCCTCTCTCTCTGTCTCCCTCTGTCTCTCTCTGTCTCCCTCTGTCTCCCCCTCTCCCTGTCTCTGTCTCCCTCTCTCTCCCTCTCTCTGCCTCCCTCTGCCTCCCTCTGCCTCCCTCTGCCTCCCTCTGTCTCCCTCTGCCTCCCTCTGTCTCCCTCTGTCTCCCTCTGTCTCCCTCTGTCTCCCTCTGCCTCCCTCTGCCTCCCTCTGCCTCCCTCTGCCTCCCTCTGCCTCCCTCTGTCTCCCTCTGCCTCCCTCTGTCTCCCTCTGTCTCCCTCTCCCTCTGTCTCTGTCTCCCTCTGTCTCCCTCTCCCTCTGTCTCCCTCTGTCTCCCTCTCCCTCTGTCTCCCTCTCCCTCTCCCTTTGTCTCCCTCTGTCTCCCTCCCTCTGTCTCCCTCCCTCTGTCTCCCTCCCTCTGTCTCCCTCCCTCTGTCTCCCTCCCTCTGTCTCCCTCTGTCTCCCTCCCTCTGTCTCCCTCCCTCTGTCTCCCTCCCTCTGTCTCCCTCCCTCTGTCTCCCTCCCTCTGTCTCCCTCCCTCTGTCTCCCTCCCTCTGTCTCCCTCCCTCTGTCTCCCTCCCTCCCTCTGTCTCCCTCCCTCCTCTGTCTCCCTCTCCCCCTCTGTCTCCCTCCCCCTCTGTCTCCCTCCCTCCCTCTGTCTCCCCCTCTGTCTCCCCCTCTGTCTCCCTCCCCCTCTGTCTCCCTCCCCCCTCTGTCTCCCTCCCCCTCTGTCTCCCTCCCCCTCTGTCTCCCTCCCCCCTCTGTCTCCCTCCCCCATCGTCTCCCTCCCCCATCGTCTCCCTCCCCCATCTGTCTCCCTCCCCCCTCTGTCTCCCTCCCCCCTCTGTCTCCCTCTCCCTCTGTCTCCCTCTCCCTCTGTCTCCCTCTCTCTCTGCCTCCCTCTCTCTCTGCCTCCCTCCCCCTCTGTCTCCCTCCCCCTCTGTCTCCCTCCCCCTCTGTCTCCCTCCCCCTCTGTCTCCCTCTCCCTCTGTCTCCCTCTTCCTCTGTCTCCCTCTTCCTCTGTCTCCCTCTCCCTCTGTCTCCCTCTCCCTCTGTCTCCCTCTCCCTCTGTCTCCCTCTGTCTCCCTCTCCCTCTGTCTCCCTCTCTCTGTCTCCCTCTCTCTCTGTCTCCCTCTCTCTCTGCCTCCCTGTCTCTCTGTCTCCCTCTCTCTCTGTCTCCCTCTCTCTCTGTCTCCCTCCCTCTGTCTCCCTCCCTCTGTCTCCCTCCCTCTGTCTCCCTCCCTCTGTCTCCCTCCCTCTGTCTCCCTCCCTCTGTCTCCCCCCTCTGTCTCCCCCCCTCTGTCTCCCTCCCCCTCTGTCTCCCTCCCTCTGTCTCCCTCCCCCCCTCTGTCTCCCTCCCCCCCTCTGTCTGTCTCCCTCCCCCCCTCTGTCTGTCTCCCCCCCTCTGTCTGTCTCCCTCCCTCTGTCTCCCTCCCCCCCTCTGTCTCCCTCCCCCCCTCTGTCTCCCTCCCCCCTCTGTCTCCCTCCCCCCTCTGTCTCCCTCCCCTCTGTCTCCCTCCCCCTCTGTCTCCCCCTCTGTCTCCCCCCTCTGTCTCCCCCTCTGTCTCCCCCCTCTGTCTCCCTCCCTCTCTCTGTCTCCCTCCCTCTCTCTGTCTCCCTCCCTCTCTCTGTCTCCCTCTCTCTCTGTCTCCCTCTCTCTCTGTCTCCCTCTCTCTCTGTCTCCCTCTCTCTCTGTCTCCCTCTCTCTCTGTCTCCCTCTCTCTGTCTCCCTCTCTCTCTGTCTCCCTCTCTCTCTGTCTCCCTCTCTCTGTCTCCCTCTCTCTGTCTCCCTCTCTCTGTCTCCCTCTGTCTCCCTCCCTCCGCCTCCCTCCGCCTCCCTCTGCCTCCCCCTCTGTCTCCCCCTCTGTCTCCCTCCCTCTGCCTCCCTCCCTCTGCCTCCCTCCCTCTGCCTCCCTCTGTCTCCCTCTGTCTCCCCCTCTGTCTCCCCCTCTGTCTCCCCTCTGTCTCCCCCTCTGTCTCCCTCTGTCTCTGTCTCCCTCTGTCTCTGTCTCCCTCTGTCTCTGTCTCCCTCTGTCTCTGTCTCCCTCTGTCTCCCTCTCCCTCTGTCTCCCTCTGTCTCCCTCTCCCTCTGTCTCCCTCTCCCTCTGTCTCCCTCTCCCTCTCCCTCCCTCTCCCTCTGTCTCCCTCTCCCTCCCTCTCCCTCTGTCTCCCTCTCCCTCTGTCTCCCTCTCCCTCTGTCTCCCTCTCCCCCTGTCTCCCTCTTCCTCTGTCTCCCTCTCCCTCTGTCTCCCTCTCCCTCGGTCTCCCTCTCCCTCTGTCTCCCTCTCCCTCTGTCTCCCTCTGTCTCCCTCTGTCTCCCTCTCCCTCTGTCTCCCTCTTCCTCTGTCTCCCTCTGTCTGTCTCCCTCCCTCTGTCTCCCTTCCTCTGTCTGTCTCCCTCCCTCTGTCTGTCTCCCCCCTCTGTCTCCCCCCCCTCTGTCTCTCCCCTCTGTCTCCCCCTCTGTCTCCCCCTCTGTCTCCCCCTCTGTCTCCCCCTCTGTCTCCCCCTCTGTCTCCCCCTCTGTCTCCCCCTCTGTCTCCCCCTCTGTCTGTCTCCCTCCCTCCCTCTGTCTGTCTCCCTCCCTCCCTCTGTCTGCCTCCCCCCTCTGTCTCCCCCCTCTGTCTCCCCCCTCTGTCTCCCTCCCTCTGTCTCCCTCCCCCTCCCTCTGTCTCCCTCCCCCCTCTGTCTGTCTCCCTCCCTCTGTCTGTCTCCCTCCCTCTGTCTCCCTCTCTCTCTGTCTCCCTCTCTCTCTGTCTCCCTCTCTCTCTGTCTCCCTCTCTCTCTGTCTCCCTCTCTCTCTGTCTCCCTCTCTCTCTGTCTCCCTCTCCCTCTGTCTCCCTCTCTCTCTGTCTCCCTCTGTCTGTCTCCCTCTGTCTGTCTCCCTCTGTCTGTCTCCCTCTGTCTGTCTCCCTCTGTCTGTCTCCCTCTGTCTCCCTCTGTCTGTCTCCCTCTGTCTGTCTCCCTCTGTCTGTCTCCCTCTGTCTGTCTCCCTCTGTCTGTCTCCCCCTCTGTCTCCCCCCTCTGTCTCCCCCCTCTGTCTCCCCCTCTGTCTCCCCCCTCTGTCTCCCCCTCTGTCTCCCCCTCTGTCTCCCCCTCTGTCTCCCCCTCTGTCTCCCCCTCTGTCTCCTCCCTCTGTCTCCCTCCCTCTGTCTGTCTCCCTCCCTCTGTCTGTCTCCCTCCCTCTGTCTGTCTCCCTCCCTCTCTGTCTCCCTCCCTCTCTGTCTCCCTCTCTCTCTGTCTCCCTCTCTCTCTGTCTCCCTCTCTCTCTGTCTCCCTCTCTCTCTGTCTCCCTCTCTCTCTGTCTCTCTCTGTCTCCCTCTCTCTCTGTCTCTCTCTGTCTCCCTCTCTCTCTGTCTCCCTCTCCCTCTGTCTCCCTCTGTCTCCCTCCGCCTCCCTCCGCCTCCCTCTGCCTCCCCCTCTGTCTCCCCCTCTCCCTCCCTCTGCCTCCCTCTCCCTCCCTCTGCCTCCCTCTCCCTCCCTCTGCCTCCCTCTGCCTCCCTCTGTCTCCCCCTCTGTCTCCCTCTCCCTCTGTCTCCCTCTCCCTCTGTCTCCCTCTCCCTCTGTCTCCCTCTCCCTCTGTCTCCCTCTGTCTCCCTCTCCCTCTGTCTCCCTCTCCCTCTGTCTCCCTCTCCCTCTGTCTCCCTCTCCCTCTGTCTCCCTCTTCCTCTGTCTCCCTCTTCCTCTGTCTCCCTCTGTCTCCCTCTCTCTCTGTCTCCCTCTCTCTCTGTCTCCCTCTCTCTCTGCCTCCTTGTCTCTCTGTCTCCCTCTCTCTCTGTCTCCCTCTCTCTCTGTCTCCCTCTCTCTCTGTCTCCCTCTCTCTCTGTCTCCCTCCCTCTGTCTCCCTCTGTCTGTCTCCCTCTGTCTGTCTCCCTCCCTCTGTCTCCCTCTCTCCCTCCCTCTCTCCCTCCCTCTCTCCCTCCCTCTCTCCCTCCCTCTCTCCCTCCCTCCCTCTCTCCCCTCCCTCTGTCTCCCTCCCTCTGTCTCCCTCTCTCCCTCCCTCTGTCTCCCTCCCTCTGTCTCCCTCCCTCTGTCTGTCTCCCTCCCGCCCTCTCTCCCTCTGTCTGTCTCCCTCCCTCTGTCTCCCTCCCTCTGTCTCCCTCCCTCTGTCTCCCTCCCTCTGTCTCCCTCTCTCTCTGTCTCCCTCTCTCTCTGTCTCCCTCTCTCTCTGTCTCCCTCCCTCTGTCTCCCTCTGTCTGTCTCCCTCTCTCCCTCCCTCTCTCTCTCCCTCCCTCTCTCTCTCCCTCCCTCTCTCCCTCCCTCCCTCCCTCTCTCCCTCCCTCCCTCTCTGTCTCCCTCCCTGTCTCCCTCCCTCTGTCTGTCTCCCTCTGTCTCCCTCCCTCTGTCTCCCTCCCTCTGTCTCCCTCTCTCCCTCCCTCCCTCCCTCTCTCCCTCCCTCTCTCCCTCTGTCTCCCTCCCTCTGTCTCCCTCCCTCTGTCTGTCTCCCTCCCGCCCTCTCTCCCTCTGTCTGTCTCCCTCCCTCTCTCCCTCCGTCTCTCCCTCCCTCTGTCTCCCTCCCTCTGTCTCCCTCCCTCTGTCTCCCTCCCTCTGTCTCCCTCTCTCTCTGTCTCCCTCTCTCTCTGTCTCCCTCTCTGTCTCCCTCTCTCTCTGTCTCCCTCTCTCTCCCTCCCTCTCTGTCTCCCTCCCTCTCTGTCTCCCTCCCTCTCTCTCCCCCCCTCTCTCCCTCCCTCTCTCCCCCCATCTCTCCCTCCGTCTGTCTCCCTCCCTCCGTCTGTCTCCCTCCCTCCGTCTGTCTCCCTCCCTCTGTCTGTCTCCCTCCCTCTGTCTCCCTCCCTCTGTCTGTCTCCCTCCCTCTGTCTCCCTCCCTCTGTCTCCCTCCCTCTGTCTCCCTCCCTCTGTCTCCCTCCCTCTGTCTCCCTCCCTCTGTCTCCCTCTCTCTCTGTCTCCCTCTCTCTCTGTCTCCCTCTCTCTGTCTCCCTCTGTCTGACTCCCTCTGTCTGTCTCCCTCTGTCTCCCTCTCTGTCTCCCTCTCTGTCTCCCTCTCTCTGTCTCCCTCCCTCTGTCTCCCTCCCTCTGTCTCCCTCCCTCTGTCTCCCTCCCTCTGTCTCCCTCCCTCTGTCTCCCTCCCTCTGTCTCCCTCCCTCTGTCTCCCTCCCTCTGTCTCCCTCCCTCTCCCTCCCTCTCTGTCTCCCTCCCTCTCTGTCTCCCTCCCTCTCTGTCTCCCTCTCTCTCTGTCTCCCTCTCTCTCTGTCTCCCTCTCTCTCTGTCTCCCTCTGTCTGTCTCCCTCTCTCTCTGTCTCCCTCTGTCTGTCTCCCTCCGTCTCCCTCCCTCTGTCTCCCTCCCTCTGTCTCCCTCTCTGTCTCCCTCCCTCTCCCTCCCTCTCTGTCTCCCTCCCTCTCTGTCTCCCTCCCTCTCTGCCTCCCTCTCTCTCTGTCTCCCTCTCTCTCTGTCTCCCTCTCTCTCTGTCTCCCTCTCTCTGTCTCCCTCTGTCTGTCTCCCTCTCTCTCTGTCTCCCTCTCTCTCTGTCTCCCTCTCTCTCTGTCTCCCTCTCTCTCTGTCTCCCTCTCTGTCTCCCTCTCTCTCTGCCTCTCTCTCTGTCTCCCTCTCTCTGTCTCCCTCTCTCTGTCTCCCTCCCTCTGTCTCCCTCTCTCTGTCTCCCTCCCTCTGTCTCCCTCCCTCTGTCTCCCTCCCTCTGTCTCCCTCCCTCTGTCTCCCTCCCTCTGTCTCCCTCCCTCTCTGTCTCCCTCCCTCTCTGTCTCCCTCCCTCTCTGTCTCCCTCTCCCTCTGTCTCCCTCTCTCTCTGTCTCCCTCTCTCTCTGTCTCCCTCTCTCTCTGTCTCCCTCTCTCTCTGTCTCCCTCTCTCTCTGTCTCCCTCTCTCTCTGTCTCCCTCCCTCTGTCTCCCCCTCTCTGTCTCCCTCCCTCTGTCTCCCTCCCTCTGTCTCCCTCCCTCTGTCACCCTCTCTCTGTCACCCTCTGTCTCCCTCTCTCTGTCACCCTCTGTCTCCCTCTCTCTGTCTCCCTCTCTCTGTCTCCCTCTCTCTGTCTCCCTCTCTGTCTCCTCCCTCCCTCTGTCTCCCTCTCTCTGTCTCCTCCCTCCCTCTGTCTCCCTCCCTCTGTCTCCCTCCCTCTGTCTCCCTCCCTCTGTCTCCCTCTCTGTCTCCCTCTCTCTCTGTCTCCCTCTCTCTCTCCCTCTGTCTGTCTCCCTCTGTCTGTCTCCCTCTGTCTGTCTCCCTCTGTCTGTCTCCCTCTCTCTCTGTCTCCCTCTCTCTCTGTCTCCCTCTCTCTCTGTCTCCCTCTCTCTCTGTCTCCCTCCCTCTGTCTCCCCCTCTCTGTCTCCCTCCCTCTGTCTCCCTCCCTCTGTCACCTTACCCTGCGTGTGTGTCAGCCCGGGCTGAGACAGCTTCCCGGGCACACACACAGCCGCACCCGAGTACTTCACAGGTCTTTAAAAGACCATTCACTTGTTAATGAGGTTTTGTTGTATTTCACCTCTTCTTAGCGCCTATGCATCTCCAGAGATGCAGGGGCGCTAAGAAGAGGTGAAATACAACAAAGCCTCATTAACAAGTGAATGGTCTTTTAAAGAATCGCCCGGCCCCCATAGAGCGCTGCTGCAACCGGCGATGTTTGCTGACACTTAAAAAAAAAAAAAAAGAAAAAACACAGGTAGGATATTTGCAAGGTCCGCGGGCCGCCAGGGGAAGGCTTGCCGGGCCGCTGGCGGTCCGCGGGCCGTACTATGAGTACCCGTGTCCTAGAGATTGGGTTTTTGTGACCATAGGTCTGAATTTGCCATCGCGCATGCAACCTTTAACGATTGCGCACGCTGCACTGTAAGCTTGCTTACTCCCTGTTGCGGGTTGTGCGGATCCGTCAGTGTAAATTATGAATTCATACTGATCGAGAGGCAGAATCTCAGTGGGCAGAGGACATTCATGTTCATATTGCAGGAACGCTTGTGTTTTTAAATCAGGATCAAAAACATATTCAACATCTGTTGCAGCAAAAGAATTAACCCATTGTATCCATCTAGGATGTAATGCTTTAGCATTTGGAATGCTTGCTTTTGTTACCGCCTCTAAGGCCGGAACAGGGGTTACGACAATAATGCGTTTCCCTTGGGCTAGAGCTCTTTCTTTTGCTACTGCAGTTTGAACTGCTGTCAGTATTTTCTCAGTTGAAGTGAAGCGCATTTCTGCTTGTGTATACAAATGTGATTTGTATGCAATTGGTACTTTCTCACCCTCATTAAATGTTAAGTAGGTGAATCCGCATTGACCCGAAATTATTCGGATCACTAAATTGCGTTGACTTACGCGTGTTTGTAAGTGATTTGTTGCTAACATGTTGGCTTGGAGTGAACGCAAGATTTCTGTGTGTTCCTGTATCCAATTTTTGATTGAAAAATCAGGTTTGATTAATGCGTAGAGAGGTTTAACCCTTTCTGCGTAATTTAGAATGTAAGTTCTTCCAAAATTTAGGAAACCCAGGATGGATTGTAAATTTTTCAGCGTTTTTGGAGGTTGGAGCAGCGCACACCTTTCTAAAAAGTTGGCTGCCAAGCTCTTTCCTTCACTTGAAAGCTCATATCCTAGAAACAGGACATTGAGATGGGCAATTCTGGACTTTGTGAAGTTGAATTTGTAGCCCTCAGAGGCGAAGCCCAGTATAATGGTGCTCACCCTGTTCAAGTGTTTATCCAGGTCATCGTCTGTCAGATAGATGTCATCGACATATGACAATGCCTCATTATCATAAATTTGTAGTAACTCCGTTACTCTCGCTGAGAATAACCCCGGGCTGTTCTTGAACGCTTGTGGGAGTCTACAAAATTGACGCTGGGTCCCCATTATTGAGAAAGCTGTTAAGTACCTGCTTTCAGGTGCTATGTTTTGACAAAAGAAACCATTTGAGATATCCAATGTGGTTTTGTATTTTTTACGCACAATGTTATTCATTAATGCTGTACTATGTGCATTTTGCACTGCAAATGTTTTTGAACAAGTGTTTAAGTGTCTGTAATCCAAAACTAGACGATAGGTATTGTCTAGTTTGGAGACAGGAAACAAAGGATTGTTCATTGAAGAGGTGCATGTTTCAATCACTCCCTGGTATTCAAGTTGATCTAAGATCTCCCTGACCTGTTTTTTAGCTTCTTGCTTTATTGGGTACTGCCTTTGTGCAGTAGGTTCATTTTTCAGATGTATTTTATGGTGAGGTGAATCCTCATCCCATCCTACATGATTTTTATATAATGCTGGGGCCTGGGCAACTGCCCATTTCCTGGCATAAGTATATTTTAGATGAATTGGAATATGGTTAGAGAAGGCTGGCATAATAATGTCCTCGCCATGTGGGCACTCCCTGACAAATTGTGGTGGCCAGTCTTTTTCTGCTAGAAGTATATCATAACCCCTTGAAAGTTTTTCCCAAAAGAGTGTTTTCACCTTTCTTGGTATGTCTCCCTCCATTCGGAGTGTTATTTCATATAACTTTTGTGGAGTACTAACCCTGGTATCTACAGTCTCAACTGTAATGTACTCATTCAAGTCCACTATCTCCAGAAGTTCCTTCAGGTTCTGGCGAGCTATTGTGACTTCTGCTGCACTGTCCAGCATTGCCTGAGCCCATTCTCCGTTCTTGAGTTGTGTTCTCAGTATCCTCGGCATGTCTGACCTTCAGACCTGCTACCTTCTTCTTTGAGAATTGAGGTTTTGATTTGTTTTTCGGAACGTGTTTGTCGTCTTTCGATTTCACGCGTTCTTCTCTATGTTCTGACCGTCCTCTTCTTTCCGATGTCTGTGACGAGATCTGAAAGGTACGAGAGGAACGTGTATCAGTATCTTGATACCTGTCAGGCTTTTTCAAATTATCCCTATTCCTGAGGTTATACCTCCTTTCAGAGGGCTCCTTTTGCGGAGACCTACCTCGGGATTGAGAACGTTTCTCGTTTGAATTATGTTTATTAGTTTCCCACTTCTTTTTAGAAGATGTAGGAGTTTGTTTAATAGAGTCCTTTTCAGGACTTTCAGATAGTTTTGGCTTCACTGGTCTTCCACCCAAACTATCTCTGCCTAATTCTGCATAAGATTGTTCTATTATTCTGGGTAGCTCAATTTGATGTTCTGTAACATCGAATTCCCTTAATCGTTGGCGGATCGCCACTGCTGCTGCCTCCCCTTTAATATTAAATAATATTATTGTTGAGACCTGGTCGAAATTTTTCAGTAATTTCATACCTAAATTTAGAGCAGGCTCCGTATTCGTTTTGAATTTGTTTCAGGACATCTGGTATTACTGCAATTGATGGAATACCATGTGTTTTAGTATAGATGGCAGCAAAGACTGAGCCCCAAGTGGTACTGTCTTCCAGTTGTGGTGTGATCCCCATCGGTAAACAGATTGTTAGGATTCTGTGTTTCTCATACGGGGTAGTATTTGGAAATACTGCTTCGATTTGAGTAATTTTTTGAGCTATCCAAAATGGAATTTGCTCACGTTTTGTGGGCATTTTTCCCATGACTGCGTATAGTGTCTGTGGTGTAATTTTTAGTGTATTCCCCTTTTGAGGAGTTTGATTTGGAAGTGTCAATGGTGGTTGGACTGTGAAAGTCCGCATGACATATTGGACTAGTTGTCTGTAGATTTTTATTAACTCTTGTAGTTGAGTAAGTAATACCTCATCCGTCATTATATCCAGTTCAGGATGAGGAGTGTAGCCGGCTAGAATCGGCCATGTTGCTCCTGGTCTACCTAGTGGACCGAGCCTGGTAATGTTTCTGTGATGTTTTAGGGCGCCTTTGAACCAGAGCTGATGCTCCTGGTATGTTAGTGGAATTTCAGTATCCTTGAAAGGAATATATTCCTCTGGTGGATCATCTTCTTTGTAGAAGTGAAACAGTCTTGTTACTGAATTTGATTCAGGAAATATGACCCATGAATAGAATACCTCTGTCTGAAAGGATTCGTGTGCCTCTATCACGAAAACTGCTCTACCTCCTCTTGGTGGTATCCGTGTTTTATAAGTTTTAGAGTGATGGCTCTTCTTAAGTTTGGATTGATGTCTATGACACCCTCCTCGGTTTCAATAAAACCTGTGATGTTATAAGCTGTTAAAGCTGGGTGACCCGCAACGTCACCGTTGTCGGAATCAGGCATTTTGTTTTTTGAAAAATGTAGAATAAGTTTCAAGGAAACAAAAAGATAAGGTGCACAATATTTTGGAACACTGTATCCTTCAACGTTGAACAAACCAAACAACTAATTTATAGGGTGCTTCCCTATTTAGTTATGGCGGATATTTAGCCCTACCCACTCCGGACGTCTTATGGAGTATGTGAGATGGGGTCTCTGAGAAAAGCACGAATGAGTTACTCAGTATCTAGCGTTAAATTACTGCCTTACCAAACCGTTGGGCGCCATGTAGTGTAGTTCCTATTTCCCTAATAGGCTCTGCGCATTGGAATAATATAACCTATAGGTTTGACATAGGACTAAGGTCGGTATGTCCCTATCGATTATATTAAACTTAATTACCTGTGCCAGCTAGCTCAGAGGCCACTAGAAACTCCTTCAGAACAAGAAGGGAGTAGTTTCTGGCAACCGAAAAACATGACAACTTTGTTTCCCTTTAGAAGCGGAACATGTCTCAGAATCGTGGAAACAATAGATAACAGTTTCACTCATTCAATCGTGCATGCTTAGTTTCTACAGAGTTACACAGAAAGGAAAGACGGGCGTTTCAATAAAAGGGTTTTATTGAACAGTCTTGTTTCTCGTGTAAGAGATATGTGCTGTTATGATCACAAGACAGTATGCAAGATAAATAATGTACAGCGTAAGCAGTAGAAATAAATAATACTGCGCTAGCATTATCTTTTAGCATATATTCACGTACATAAATAACATGAGCTAAGAATGCGGGTACTCATTCGATGCGTCTCTAAGCTAGTTCTACCCCAATGTGCCTAACCTAGTCTAGGTGTAGGGAAAGATAGAAGTAGGTGGAGTATTCTCTAATATGGTAGACTAAGTGTGTTAAGTCTAGTATGCCAAGAGTCCCTCTAGGATCTAGTCAGCTCCATACCTTGAGAATGAGAGAGGTGGGAATCTCCTGCCGGATCTGAAACTCTAACACCCCGTGAAGGGAGTCAGAACACTGGAAGCTGGATTCGTCTGCGTGCAGGAATGACCGCGTCTTCTCAGTGCGTCAGGCCGGGATACGGGCTCCTCTGAAGTCGAGGTCTCCTCTAACTTGCTTGGGCAAGGGAAGGTATATTTATACCTGGTAGGTGTCGTGGAATGTTAGCATTGACGTGAAGTCGGACAGAGGAAGACGTCAGGAATGAACCCTTAAGGTATAACGGTTCATACATAATAGAT
Source organism: Calotriton arnoldi (assembly GCA_963921515.1). Lineage (NCBI taxonomy): Eukaryota > Metazoa > Chordata > Amphibia > Caudata > Salamandridae > Calotriton > Calotriton arnoldi. The sequence continues at coordinate 992,023 of CAWUFW010000304.1, forward strand.
GAGTTCTTGGAGAAATCAATAATCCTGTGCTAGGGGAACTCCCGAAGCTTAAGGGTCTGGTTTCTAAGAACTCGTTGTGACGTTAGGGTGGATGGAGGTCGGTGACCATGCCTGTATTTGGAGTGCACAGTTAATGCCTAAATAAGGACTGGGATTCTATGCCTATATAAGGGCAAGGTGAATTGTGCCTATATAAGGACATGATTCAGGAAAACCTATATACGGACCCCTAAAGCGGAATACAACAGCCCTGCATATCTGCGGAGTCCTGGTTATTAGGAACTTCCAGCTTGGGTTTCTTGGAGCCACCCCCGGTCTCTAGGGCCTGCTCAGGCCTGGTTTGTCACCCAAATTGCCATTGGGGTTATCGGTATTATCATCCACCCCCTACTGGGGGCAAGAATCGTCCTCGGGGTAATCACCCGGCTGGGAATCCTCTAGGCCCCTTTTGAGAAAAACCTGGCGCAGCCTCTCAAAGGCATTCGATGAGGTAGCGGTCGTTGGCATTTGGCCTGTCCTTGCTCTTGCCCTTAGAGACCCCCAATGTGCCAGTAGGGGGTTCCATCCAACCTTCCCCAGATGAGGGTACAACACTGCGACTTACAGTTAGTTCAATTATGCACTGGTTTAGGAGTTCCAGAGCCGAAGAGACCTCCCTCTCCAATGATGCATCAACCAATTCTTCGTGGATAGGGAGCTGGGAGTGCTCCTCTTCCACAGACTCCCAATATGCATTAAACAACACCTGCCAAGAAGCTCAGGTGAAATTAGAGGTCAGAATATTAAGAAGAAACTAAGACAAGCTTAGCAAGGAACAGAGAAAATAGTTTCTATTAAGCCCAGTTATAATTGTATGAACCAGTGCTTGCTGGCTACCCACGGCCTCTAAATGCACTGGCCTGCTAATGAAAACGCTCTGCGGACGAACTGCTAATCTGGAGCAAGGTTAACTACGAGAGTAGTGCCTCGCTGCCTCCAGCGTGCTCGGGAATGTGTGTCCGTTTCTCACAGCGGAAAGGGAAACTGTCAGACACGCCTATTCTACACACATTTTTTTTTTTCCAGGATGTGAATCCGGCGTCCAGACTCCGTGTCTCTCAGCGCACTCGCTCAAGGGACTACTACATAAAGGTTTTGATATTGATCGGAGCTTCTGGACGAGCCACCGTACTCGGGTCATTTCACCAGTTCTACGATAAGGTTGGACTAAAACATCTCCGGTATAATTGAGATTACAGTCTATTTTGGATTTATTGACCAGCCGGGTCGGAAGTATAACCGGTGGAGAGGATTTAACTTAGGACTTCAAGAACCATACAGCCCTGAAGAAGTCGTGGGGTCTCCCCCAATCGACGAAACACGTGTTGGCTGGGCGTTGTTGGATGAAAAGAAAAGACAACAGAACTTTATTCCTCTTTTGTTCACACCTCCTGTTTTTCTGAAACTTCACTTGTAATTAGAGCGTGTGCATGGGATAAGAATTGTCGCTATTCTACACACACTCCACTGACTTGGGATTAAAGTTTACATTAGTTTTACTGTATTGTGGATTGCACATAAGGATCTTGAAAATTAGACTTTGAAGTTATACCACCAGGCATACATTGCACTCCGCTATAACCAGGGTTTATTCTTGCCTGTTGAGTTTTAGGAGACCAAGGATACGTTGGTGAGCCTTAACTGTTGTGGCTACATTCTTGTGCCAGTCTTCCTCCTCTGCTTTATTTTGACTATTTCTCCTTCTGAAAGCAGTTGAAAAGCTGGCCATTTCTTCTGTGTAGAAAACCAAAAAGTGATGGATGGATTGCATGAATTAATTTCAGCCATTATTAATTACTCTGGGCCCTAATCCAATTCATTACCTCGTACAGGTACCAACCCATATGTAAGTCAGCAGCTTGGTTTATGCTTTTCTTGACCTCGTGTGCTCGTTCACTATTTTTCTTCTTAAATATATTCCATTGTAATACTTGAAATCTGATTCCAACATTCTTATAAGCATCCCTGCTAGAGGCATGGATTTGATAGCTAGCCAAACATGCTGATTATATTTTAGGTTTGGCCTACTTTTATTTCTCTTATGATCCGTGTCCTCTGTTTTTCAAATGTATCATGGTGAATGCTCATGAACTGGGTGTAATTTAACACGTGCGCCTTCTGTGTGGTGTGCTGCTTAGCCCATTCCCTTCAAATTCTCACTTCCTGATACAATTTCATACAGCTCCTCATAGCAATGCTTCTCTGTTCACATAGTTGTGCGCCCCAGCAAGGGGCAGGGCACTATTGGGATTTCATGCCAAGACTAAGAAAAACTCCGGAAGCGTCCAGCTCCCTGATAGGGTGCAGACTCCCAGTTCTGTACCTCAGCTAGGAGCTGAATGCAGTTTGGAATTTTTCTTGGGCTAAGAAAAAAGTGCTAGTAGCGTGTGGCTCTTTCCCAATCAATTAATCAGGATTTCTAAAGTGCAACTACTCACCCGCGAGGGTCTCAAGGGGCTGTTCCCATGGTACAGAAACACATTTCTGTCCCCCAGCAAGGAGCCATGTGGTGGTGCTTGCATTTTCTTTTTCAAAGTTTTTGGCTACCTGCTCGGGCACATAACTGTGTCCGTTCCCCACGTGTATGGGGCAGAGAACAGAAATCGATGCTGTTGCAGTGGTTCCGGCCTCATTGGGGATTACAGCTAGATCTACCGCCAATGTTTCCCCGTGTAGGCAAGGCAGACTGGGAAGACAGCTGTTTACATATCATCATGGAACACCTAAGAATAAAGCTCCCAAGACCTCCCCTCATAAAAGATTTATACAATCAACAGAAGGGTTTTTGATTGGAGGTAAAGAGGTGCTTGAAATCTTAAGCACTAACCGAGATGTCTTGCTCAGAACTGCGTGTATCATAAAGGAGAGTGATCCAGTTGAGGACAGTGGGGGCTGGGATCAATTCATAGTTGATCATCAAAAAGTACCCCCAAGACCATAAATCTAATCTTTCCTTATTGGAAGAAACAGACATGTTGTTTCTCCAAACGTCAATGACTTGACTTGTTCTTACTTAAGAAATTCTTCAATGGTGTACACTAAGATATATCGCGCCAAAAGGATTGATCTTAAATTAAAGAGAATGGACAAGGAGTCCTGTTTCTCAATTCATTACTTTTTTTTTAACCACTAATAAACAGAACAGACATTGTACATGTTATGATTTACACACATTTAGAAAAGTATACGTTCGTGACCACATTAATTAAGAACCAAAAACTATACATCACATTTGTTATTGAACATATGAAAAGGATTGATCATGGAACACCTAAGGAGAAACATACAAATTTACATGTCTAGTGTCCTACACTGTTGGATTACTGGGGCAAATCTCAATTTAAACCCTCTTGTTTGCAGTCCAAAACGGTACTGCTCGGCCCTATTTTTAGGGGTGGTCAGAGCATAGGTTTCTGTACAGATGAGAACATGAATTTCATCACCTGTAATACATCACTTAATGCGCAGATTGTACACTTAATGATAGCTCTTGGCCACGTTTATAAGTACGCCGATGCGTTTCGACCTTCATGATGGGCCTGTGGTGTGTTTCAAAGAAGGTCTTCTTCAGGACTGTAAACTTTGTGGACACTGAATATTAAATCAGACAGTTAATATCTGTGAGTTACCCTTGTGTTCCCTAGATCATCGATATATGGAAAGAATTTCCAAATATCAGTGAATTATATATGGAGACGTACTGTTAAGGCAGCTAGTTCCCGCTGTTTTTCTCAAGGAGTGTAATTACTTTCTTTGTGGATGTGTCACTCTGTGACTTATTTCAGCGTATGGCCCTACATTGGAGTAAACATGAAATGAAGTTGTGTATTATTAATAAAAGTGTTTCATAAGAAGACTGAACTACATTGTACTCCGTATCGCTTTCATTAAAAGAAATCGAGAGGAGGGGTAATCCTACCTTGGAGCAGGTTTTTTGTTGAAAACGTCCGATAGGTTTTTTAAGGTAGGGCCTAATAAGGATCAAAAAGAAAGTTGTCACCTTTCCTGTACTGTAACTTCAGGTTGGGAAGTGTGTTATAGTGGTCAAGATTTTACTCATCTTCTATCTTTTGTTGTTTTATAAGTGCAATCGCATGCAAGGGGCATTCCTTTGTCGGGGAGTATATGGCAAAAAGGTCCCTGCTGGTGTCTCCTCATTTAATTTTAACTAAGGGCAAGTGTGTCTTTGTGGTGCCCAGTTCGGTGAGTAAGTGGCAGGGAACGTGGAGTGCTTTTACCTCTATGTCGGAAGTGGTCCACGTATGGGTCTTAAAGTGCCCGTAATTTAAATCATTAACAGTTGTTCGTGGTCCTGCCCGGCTATTTAATGTGCCGCGTTTGCCTGCGCTCATGCTTGATGTTTGATGTAAAATCCAACGGTTTCCATTCTCCTCGGGTAACTTTTCAGGTTGCTTCCTTGGCACATACGGGGCTGAAGGGTGAACATTCAACTAATCTTCCACAAGCCAATCTTAATTATCCTCCAACCACAAGGGAGGACAGCCCAGCACCGTGATTGGATAGGGTTAGGGCTAGGGTTCCCATTGGCTGAAGGGGTCACCCGATTACTAGGGCTATAAAAGTCCGAGGCCTAGGGCGTCTCAACCCGGGCGTCGAGGCTAAGGGCAGAGAGAACAAGGGCAATTACCTGTTTGAGACTGGACGGGACTAGGGCCAGAAATGCTGCCCATGTTCACATTCAGTAAGAGCCACCCCACACCATCCACAAACAGAGTAACACACTCACACCAAATGTACACCACAGACAACCCTATGCACGGACCAATGTACCAGCATGCACTACAAACACAACCAAACCACATCTATACACCCTTCTATCCCAACTACCACACATACCCACCATCACCTACAAACTACAGTACACAACTCTATCCTATACCACTAACCAATACACTCATCACTAACACAACCCCATACATAACTGCATCCCATCCAGACACACGCTCCCTGCTCTAATTACACCTAACAGACCACCTTTTATCACTAACAAACATATATTCATCCTTCCATCATTTGTCCAACAAACACCCTCCTCTCCCTACTACCATAATAACACTAACGCACAACACACACACTGCACACCACCACACTTTTTAACTCATGCAACAAACCAGTCTAAGACCAACACTCTCACCTCTACTTCATTCCCTCTTACACACAACATACTCTACTCATAAACACATCACCACCCCCTCTACCTTACAACCTCCTCTCACAAACAATACTATACAACCAAATCCATTGCAAGAAACAAATACACCAGCACCCCTTTTCACTACTCCTCAAAAACAAAACATATCACACACACCAGCACAACAAGATCTTCAAAGCGCAACACGTCAAAATACATACCATCACAAAATACAAACATACACCCACCTTTCAAACCACACAAAGGAACAAACTCCAATAAAATACTCCATGAATTTTGCAAACCAAATTGCCTAGAAGGAACTCATCCTGTTACTCAAGATTTCACAGACAAACTGGCAAATCATTACACAGACAAAGCAGACACATTGGACTCATACTTAAAACAGAAACAAAGCACCAGCACTAACCCCTGTACAAAACAACAATCCAAGAATACTCTAACCCAGCCTCTCCGTTCCTTCTAACACATCTCACACAATGAATTTATGGACCTGGTCAAAGCAAGCAGGCCTACCGGCAGCCCTTCTGACCCCTGTCCACCACAAACTTTCAGGACAATTCTTTTAACAACCTCTGCTGCCACTCCAGTAAGAAGAATCATCAACAATTCCTTAACTAGCGGAATATTTCCAGAAGAACTCAAAAAATCACACATACGCCCTTTACTGAAGAAAACAAACTTGGACCCGCTGAACCCTGACAACTACAGACCCATTACAAATGGACCTTTCCTGGGCAAACTGATAGAAAGAGCAGCATTCGCCCAGATGTCACAATTCATTGAAGAGAATGACATACTCTCAGACTTCCAAACAGGATTCCGTCCGGGAAGAGGCACTGAATCTGCCCTTCTAGCCATCTGGGATGACCTGAAGAATACAGTTGACCGCAGCGGGGTTGCTGCGCTACTCCTCTTTGACCTCTCGGCTGCCTTTGACACGGTTGACCATGACACTCTAAAACAAAGACTCTATGAAGCCGGCATAGAGGGAACTGCTCTAGACTGGATCGCGTCCTACCTTCGAAACAGAACTAATGTCATCCATACCCCACCTTTCTCGTCCAAACCATACTCTACAGAAGCAGGGGTCCCTCAAGATTCTATCCTCTCGCCCATCCTTTTCAACATCTACATGAAGTCATTACCGGTACTGATCAATCAATTTCACCTCACGTGCTATAACTATGCAGATGACACGCAAATACTCCTTCAACTGGAATGCCCCAAAGACATTGAAAAATGCCCAATTTTCAGTTGTCTCAGAGCCGTGGATCAGTGGATGACTTGGAGCCATCTCAAATTGAATGCTTCAAAAACGGAAATACTCACGTGTGGCGATTGGAAACATTACGACCCACTTGCCGCCTGGCCTGATGAACTGGGATCACCATCTAAATTATCGAAGGAAGTAAGAAACCTCGGAATAACCATGGACTCCAAGCTGTCGATGAATGCCCAAGTGGACAAACTAGCAAAATCAAGCTTTGTCACTATAAAAACGCTGCGACAAATTTTCCCTCATTTGGGATTTCCACACAAGGTCCAAGCTACCATCTCCCTTGTTCTGTCCAAACTCAATTACGCCAATAGCCTCTACCACGGATCACCTTTAACGACCATGAAAAGACTACAACGGATTCAGAACTCGGCTGCCAGACTACACTTGCATATCAAACCGCAAGACCACATCTCACCTGCCTTGAAAGCCCTCCATTGGTTACCGGTTGCCAGAAGATCCACGTTCAAGCTACTTTGTATCACCCACAAAGCAATACATGGGATGGGACCGCTCTTCATCAGGAATAAAATCAGCAAACGCATTCAACAAAGGAACCTACGCTCTAAAGGGGCATCTCGCCTCAAAATCCCAAGATACAAGAAAAAAACCATGGGTGGCACATCCTTCTCTGTTCAAGCAGCCAAACTATGGAACTCATTACCCCCAACATAAGATCCACCGACAACCACCTTATCTTCAGAAAACTACTCAAGAATTGGCTCTTCCCCACATAAGCACCATACGCAAACAGAAATTTACAGCATATTCCTCTGTATATAAGCATTTATTTTCACTATAGATATGTACCTATCTTTGTGTATTGCTTTGTATAAACATGTAGGATAATTATGTTGTTGTAAATAAATAAATAAAAATCATCTTTGGTCTACATGTACTTACTTCCATTGTGCATCTATGTACCTTCCATGTACTTGGATCTGTGTGTCTGTTACCTTTCTCCTGAAAAAGCATATCCAATGCACTACCCTATTTCTCATCCTGTTCCTCTATCAATATCTTTAAGCTATATATACACTTACCTCCTTTATGTATCTATATACTTTCAATGTACTTATGGATCTATATATTTATCACTTTCTTCTAATTTAGCATTTCAAATGCACTACCCTATTTCTAAGCCTATACTTCTCTCAATATATCCTCTGGCCTAACCTTCTGACTCATCTCAAACTTCTTTCTACTACTCTTTCCAATGCACTACCCTATCTCTCACCCTATACATCTATCAATATATCCTCTACATCCACTCTCTCATTTATCCCATACCACTACTATGATCCCAAAATAACCCTTTCTAGACTCTCTCCTACTCTACCCTCCTTGCATCATCTGACACCTCTTTTTACTATACCAATCCCCCAAAACAAACCTTTATAAACTCTCCCCTCTGTCTCTTCTCCTCAAAAACCCCTTTTTACTCATCCAAAAGCCTCCTCCTACTGCTATGACCTAAAAAACAAATTACAAAAAATAAAAAATCATAAAAAAAAAAATCTCACTCTTCTGTCCCTCCACTATCCTTTTCAATCAAAATAACAGACTAACACGTTCACTTCTCAATTTCCATATTCCACTATACTAATTCACCACTAATCCTTTATGGGTTCCAAAGTAGCGTGCTACTCGCCAATGAAGCATTTCAACACCCATCAGGGTTACCAGCGCTATATAAACACAAACCTTTTTCCCTTTTCTACCCCTCCCCAACCCTTCTCAATCCAAATAACTGACTAACATATCCACCACTCAAATTACTTTCATGTTTCGCCATACTAATTCAACAGTACTCCTTATGGGTTCCAGAGTAGCGTGCTACTCGCCAATAAAGCGCTTCAAAACCCCATCAAGAGGTAGCAAGCGCTATATAAATACAAACCTCTTTCCCTCTTCTATTCCGCAACCTACCCTTCTCTATCCAAATAACTGAATAACATATCCACCACTCAAATTACTTCATACTTCACTATACTAATTTTCAACACTAATCCTTTATGGGTTCCGGAGTAGCGTCCTACTCGCCAGAAAAGCACTTCAACACCCATCAGGGGTAACAGGTGCTACATGAATGCAAACCTTTCTTCCCTTTTATCCCTCCGCTACCTTCTCACTCCAAATAACTGACTAATACCCACCACTCAAATTACTTTCATATTTCACCATACTAATTCAGCACTAATCCTTTATGGGTTTTCCCGAGTAGCGTGCTTCAACACCCCATCAGGGGTAACAAGCGCTATATAAATACAAAGCTTTTTTTTCCCTCTTCTATCCTTCTGCTATCCTTCCAAATCCAAATAACTGACTAACCTATCCACCACTTAAAATTTACTTGCATGTTTCACTATACTAATTCAACACTAATCCTCTATGGGTCCCGGAGTAGCGTGCTACTCGCCGAAAAGCGCTTCAACGCCTCGTCAGGGGTAGTAAGCGCTATATAAATGCAATTACAATACAATACGACGTGTTTCCAGCTATCTGGGAAGGTGGCTGTCTTGAGGGAGGTGTTGATGATGGAGGTGAGTGCAGTGCTAATCATGGTTCTTCCAGGTCATAGAGCAGGGTTCTGTGCGTGTCCCTAAGTGGACTGTTCTCATTATTGCGCAAAGGATAGAGGGTTCCCTTGCATGAGGGCAGTCAATACTTACTCATGTTCAAACTTTAAATTCTGGTGGCAAGGCTCCCTCAAGGGTAAACTGAATTCCCCCACCGCCCCCCCCCCATCTTCTCCCAAGCTTTTCATAAGGATTTGAATATTTGCAGCATGCAAATGGGCCTATACTGGTACATTACATGGGCATTTTGTTCGTCGCTACCCTTACCGGCAAAGTGTGTAAATGGGACACTATCACAATGATGTACCGTTTTGCCTGGGGTGGGCAAACGATCTTCTTCTCAAAGTTACAGTATTGTTCGACAAAAGTAATTCATTTAAGACTCGAGTTACTGAAAGGAATGCAGAAGTAGTCCCGGGAACGAATATCAATTGATCTGCTGAAGGCACCACCCCATACCCAAAGAGAAGTAAGGGGGTTTCTTGGGTTGGTGGGTTAAACCAAATTGGCAGGGGATATAAACATTTTCTCTCATGACCCAGCCTTTACGGCAATTGACCTGCAAAGATGTACCTGACACCTTGCCCTGGTCAGACGAGTGCCAGAAAGCTTTCCTGGAATTAAAATGTACCCTGTTTTTCTCCCCAGCCTTGGGAATGCCTGATTATGATAAAAAATATTTCCAATACTGCACAGAAAGGGACAGGTGCTCATTATCTGTACTGACACAACATCATGGAGATCAACATCCTGTTGTGAATTTTTCAGCTGTGCTTGATCCAGAGGGGCAGGTCTTCTTGGATGTTTATGAGACATTGTGGCTGTAGTGGTGGCTGTTGAGCAGTCTGATAATATGTGTTTGGACACCACTTGACATTGTCATCTGCATGGGGCTCATACATTTTGCTCACCAGATGTAAAACCCAGCATTTGACTCTTGCCCGGCTTATTCGATGTGAAGTAATATTGTTGGGCACCCATACTATATCTAGCAAACAATATGCTGTGTTCAATGTTGCTATGCTTGCCTTTGCCCTTCTGGGGGTGGAGGAAGAAAAAGTTCACAATTGTATTCAAGTAACAGAGCTGTGTGCCATGCCACAACCAAACATTAAAGATGAGCCTTTGGAAAATTGTGATTATATGTTATTCGTAGATTGCTCCTGTTTGAGGGACCATGCTGGAATTTTAAGAGCCGCATATGCTGTTTGTACAAATTAAAAAATTATTGAAGCTTCTTCTTTAGCAAATGAACGATCTGCACAGTTACCTGAACTGATAGAATTTATGGGAGCCTGCTATCGTCCAAAAATGTTAATGTAACAGGCCTTGAAAAATCTACCCACCCACTTGCTATGGTGGGTCAGCTTTTATCAGAGCTCTAGTTTTAGGGCCTGTTCTGGTGAGAGAGCTCAGGCTGGCAAAGAACAGATGCTCTGCTCATTCAGAAAGTGAATGAGCAGTAAAGAGGTCTTTAAAACTTTTTTTTATCTTGTCACATTTGCTTTGCCTTCAAAAAAACTAGATCAACTGTCGGCTTATGTCTTACGAATTGTTGCTTATTTTATCCTGGAGATTTGTTTACTTTTCTTTTTCTAATGTATATAAAGACTTTAGACAGCCTAACAATTCAAATATACTTATAAATATTAATACATAAGAAAGCCAAGCAATATGGATAAAATCGACCAATGCATTTTATTATCAAAAAAATAATTTAGAAAATCATGACAATGATGATAAATCTATTGACCATGTCCTATCCTATAGGTAAACTAAATCATTATATCCCATTCATAATTTCGTAATATAGTCCAGTAATACAAGTCAAAGGTCATGGAGATTATTTTCTTTCAGTATTGAACAAAAAATAAAACACAACACATAGGTGGCTTGGATCGTGGCTGGTCAAGAACCAGACATGATCGTCGTACATTTTTCATAAGTCTGCAGATTTTATGCATTTAGGTCAAAAAGATATTTTATAGAAACCTGTATCACGTTTGTGGAAAGAAGGCTTACTTTTTGTTTCCAGCTGGGCCGAGTGACTCTTGTTACTTGGCTCTGGTGTATGTAAGAAAGTGGTTTATTAGTTTGGGAGTAAGGGAGAATGAGGTCCACCACAAGTAATAAAAGCATTATCTTGTTAGGTCCAATGAATGGTTTCAGTAATTTAAACCACTATAGTACTCGAGCACACAGTAGGGTCAACATTTTAAATCTTGGCAGCTTTATTTTCACTTTACAGTGCTAGGTTTATCTTGACAATTAGTCTTATTCGTTTAGCTGTTCGAATATTGATCTTTCATAATGTTTTTGTCTTTCTGTATCGTTTTAAGTTATATTGAAATGGTGTATATATTGTTGTGGCTAAGCTGACAACATTAACGTCTTTGAGCAGTGCAGTAAATGAATGAAGTTTCTGTTTCCGGGGAATATCCCATTATGCAGTATGTGAGTCTGATCAGGTATATTGACTGAAAGCCGAGGAATACACTTTACAAAATTACATCTCATGGCCTTGGTATCTTGATTACTGTATTTCAGCCAAAAGTACCTCAAGGCAAAGGAAAGCAAGAGAAAAAAGTGATCCACCCGTACAGCAGGAAAGCGGCTCAGCTTGCCAGAGAAGAGCACAAACAGAATAGAAAAGAAAAGTAAGTTCCTTCTGGGCTAATAGAGAAATAAAATCCACCTCTTAACTACTTTTTCAGCACAGGTTGATGGGATGCCAGATGTGCACTTAGTGTTTTTGTGAATAACTTATTTGCTTGTAATTAGCAGCGAATTGACAAATAGGTGAGAGTTAAAATCATGATGTGCGATAATGGATTAGAAGCTCTATATTAGAAACTCTGCTGCTATTATATGTAATGTCTGCTGTGTTTGATCCTCTGTTAACTGCTGGGTCATAACATCCTCCTGGGTATACCGTGATTACTGCCACTTAGATCCATTTGCAGCCAAATTAAATGTTTGAGTTTGAAATATACATTTGTTGTAATAGTTTAGGTTCTCATTATTTTTCAACCCTGTGACCTGTTTATTTGTAGCTCGAGAGGCACCTTAATAAATTATTTCCCAAATACACACGCACATATTATGTAGTGGTTATATACTAATTTTGCATGATTTTTTTTTTTTTTTTTGCACACTTAGGCCGTCCACATTATTAACCATTACTTAAAATGTGCACAGATGCAGATAGCCGTCTTCCTTCAATTACGTAGCCTTTGGCATGAACAGCGAGCCTTGGACTAAACCCTCAATTTCCCCATTACTTTGTCTGACACTGTAAGTTCTGCACATTTTCTGAAGGCAGTTTCTCGTTTATAACTAATGTAGCACCTGGTAATTGACTTGCGTCAGTGTTTTTGACTGCTTTATTCTGTCTGTTAGAAATTGGTTTATAAGCTGCGAAGGATGCGAGTCCTTCACAAGTAATCAGTCCGTAATGGACTTTTTACTGGTAACCAAGTACCCCATTGTAGCACTTTACCCTTTCAGGGTAGCGAAGCAGTGCAGCCCAAGGTCTACTCGCAGGAGGAAGAATAAGTAAAGCATTTCTAACTATGAATTATCCTTAACCTTTGTTTTTTTCATTGTATGTCAATGGTTTTTATTTTTTATAAAAATGTGTTTCAAATCATGTGTGGAGTTTCTTCATTAGAGTGTTAAGTGGAGTGTCGTACAGTACAGTGAAGGAGAGTCTTGTAGTCTAGTGTCGTAGAGTGGAGTATTGTAGAGTGGAATAAAGTGGAGTTGAGTGCTGTGACACGCGTACAGTGGAGTAAAGTGTTACACAGTGGAGTTGTGTGTTGTATAGTGGAGTGGAGTATCGTGTAGTGGCGTGTTGTACAGTGTAGGGGCGTGTTGTACAGTGTAGTGGCGTGTTGAGTGGCGTGCAGTGTTGTCGACTGGAGAGTCATGAAATGGAGTGTGGTGGAGTGGAGGGTCATCAAGTAGAATGTCGTAGAGTGTAGTGGAATAGAGTGGAGTTCAGTCTACTAGAGTGTCGTACAGTTCAGTGTAGTCGAGTGCAGTGTCGTAAAGTAGAGTGGCAGAGAATCTCCTACAATGGAGTGTCATTATTTGTAAGAACACAGTTGATAGTCGAGTAGTTAATTATAGTTAGTGTCCGGTCAGCGAGGTGAAAAGAGTGTGTATCGCGGTTCGCTACTTATATTAATTTGAAGGTGTTGGTTAAATTGTAAATGAAAGTTATATTTCAGAATTTGTAACATTTTTGTAATTTGTTTGGTTTGTATAGGGAAAAAACATTTTCCTAACTGTAAGCTTTACCCTTTAATTTTTTTTCATTGAATTTCAATGGTTTTTTAACATTTTTATTAAAAATGTTTTAAATCATAGAGTCCAGTATTGTGGAGTGTTGTACAGTAGAGGAGATTGTTGTTAAGTCTTTTGTCATAGAGAGGGGTATTGTACAGTGGAGTGGTGTAGTGTACAGTGTAGTAAAGTGTTAAATAGTTTAGTGGCATGGTGTCGCATAGTGGAGTCAATTATCATAGAGTGGAGCAGTGAGTTGTATAGTGGACTCGTTTGTTGTATCGTAGAGTCAGCTGTTGTAGACTGTCAGAGTGAAGAAGAGTGTTTTAGAGTGGAGTAAGGTGAGGTAGACAGTTGTAAAGTCGAGTACTGTGAAGTGGAGTATCGTTGAGTACAGTGGAGGAGAGTGTTGTAGATTGGAGTGCCGTGTCCGATAGTGGAGTGGCGTATAGGAAGAGAGGAGAGAAGTGGAGTGGCGTCGTTGAGTGTTGTTAGACCGGCGGTTTCTGGCTGGCTGGGATGCATCGAAGCCAGACAGACTCCACCGTCCTAGATAGGATGAGTACGATACCCTTGTCCGATAACCTGTGCTCACCCTTGGGAAGCTTGGCACAGAGCAGTCAGGCTCATCCTCAGGGTGAAATTGTAAAGTGTTGGCACAACACCACCCTCGCAACACACTGTGTACGCTACAAAAAGGCTCCACACCATATGTATAAAACACTGTGTTTTGGATTACACACACACATTGAAATCAAAACGACATACACATTGGAAATATACTTTACAGTTTTATGCAATTGTATAACTCTCACTTTCGCAACAGAACGGCATCCACATATATGCACTATTTAGAGGGTTTCATAAAACCCGACATTCCCAATATCGCATACCCCATACAGTTGCAATGGTCAGGAAATCACAGGTTTCAACTACGCCTTGTGACCCAGCCCCTCAGTTACTCAAACGGCACCAGCCAATGATACACATTTCCCCTGCTGGTGACAATTTGATTAGATTATCGAGACCACTAAAGTGGAAGGAAACAGTTACTGTGTTTCGTCCCTCCAGATTAGGTCTTCAGGGACCCAGTGGCACCTTCATGAGTACGGGATCACTACTCCCCCCTCCGGTGAAGGTGCAAGCTGCAGTTGCTCCAGGCAGCCAGCCGTGTGTGCCCACAAGGCACAACGAGAACCACGGGTCCAGTCACGATATTCTCCACAACAGAGTACCTTGTGGCATGGGTCCGGGGAGAGGCGACCAGCGACCTTGGACTGAGGCCGCAATGTCAGGAACTGTCGTTCTCCCGATCTGGAGGTCGGAGACAGTCTAGGCTGCCAGCTCGGATCCCAAGGACTCGGCAACTTCCCCCAACACACCTTGGACACCACATGCTACGGAATGCAAGCTAGCACAGGTTTTCGGTTGCAAGCAGGAGTCCCTTGGACTCTGCAAACTTCCCCTTCACTCTTTGAACTCCTCCTGTTCAGGCAGACCAAGTGGGCCGCTGATCTTTATGAGCACACTCCTCTACACAATGTGATTACGGCATACGTCAGGACGGTCCTTGTCCCAATCGACCATCACTTCCACCCGTTTCCGCCGCACCCTGCATGGCCCTTATGATCTTGTGGAAATGGGGAGATCCTTTCTGTCCCTGGGATCTCCTGGACAGGAGGCCAGCCAACCAGCCATTGGAGAGTGCTTAGGGACCCAGGCCACGCTGGTTGGCAATTAGCTGCAGGCCTGCAAAATCCGCCAGATGATAGTCCCCTTCCTGGAGCATGACAAGCCCCAGACCACCACAAGTCTGCGGATAATCCAGTTGCAGTCCGCCTGTCCCAATAGTTTCTCTTGTCGATGTCCCAGCGTCGAACCAGCGTAGTATGGTTCGAAACCAAAAAGCGTCTCTAACTCTTGAGGGCCGAGCCCCAGTAGTTATACCCGCAATGGCCTTTGAAGATGAGATCAGTTCAAAAGGCCACCTTTGAAATGCACGGGCCCTCTCTAAAAGCACCCTAGAAAGGGCCATTTCCATCAAGTATACAGTGTAGTACAGTGGCGTAAAGTGACAAGTGTAGTACAGTGTTGTGGAGTTGCATACAGTGGAGTGTCGGAGAGTGGAGTGGCGTAGAGAACAGTATGGTACAGTGACATAGAGTGGGGTAAAGTGTGGTAGAGTGAAGTATAGTGCAGTGGAGTACACTAGAGTGGGGTACAGTGGAGTAAAGTGTAATTGAGAGACATGTTGTAGACTATAGTGGCGCGGAATGCAGTTGAGTGGCGTAGGAATCAGTCAAGTGAAGTGTCATAAATTGGAGTAATGTGTTGTAAAGTAGTGTGTAGTGGCGTGTCGTACAGTATTGGAAAGTGTTGTAGACAGTAGAGTGGCAAACAGTCTAGTAAAGTATTGTAGAGTGGTGTACAGTACAGTATTGTAGAGTGAATTGGCATACAGTGTTATAGAGTACAGTGGAGTACTGTATCGGAGTGGACTGGAGTAAAGTGGGGTGCATTAGCATGAAAAGAGTTGCGTATAGTGTCTTATAGTCGACTAGAGTATCGTAGAGCAGCATAGAGTGGTGTAGAGTGTTGTACAGTGACACATTATAGTGCAGTGTTGTACAGTGGGGTGTAGGGGTATAGACTGGAGTAAAGTGTTGGAGAGTGGCATACAGACTGGTAGAGTAGAGTTGCATAGAGTACAGTACTGTGTCAAACAGTGGAGTTACGTAGAGTGGATTGTTGTACAGTAGCGTAGAGTGAGGTAAAGTCTCGTACAGTGGAGTTTAGTCTGATGGTGTAACGCAGTGTGGAGTAAAGTATAATAGAGTGTATTTGTGTGCCATAGAGTAGAGTGGCAAGGAGTGTAATGTAGTTGCGTAGGTAGTAAACTGTTATAAATTTGAGTGTGTCTCGTACAGTAGAGTGGACTGCTGCCGTAGAGTATAGAAAAGGGTAGTATAGTGAAATAGAGTGTTGTACAATAGAGTGCACGGGGATAGGGTGGAATAGAGTGCAGTAGGGTTTTGTTGAGTGGCGATAAATAGAATGCAGGCGAGTACACTGGAGTGGAGTAGCGTACATTTGAATAGTGTCATGGAGTGGCATACAGTGGAATGGCTTAGAGTGGAGTATCGTAGAGTAGAGTGTTGTACAGTAGAGTGGTGTAGACTGACTGGAGTGGCATACAATGGAGTGTGGTAGAGTGGAATACTATATAGTAGAGTGGCATCCAATGGCCTAGCGTAGAATGGAGTGACATACACTGGAGTGGCGAAGAGTGGGTTTGACTATAGTGGAGTGTCACACAGTGGAATAGCTTAGAGTGGAGTGGCATACAGTGGGGTGGTGTAGAGTGGAATAGTGTATAGTGAAGTAACATATAGTACAGTGGAGTAGTGTAGACTGTAGTGGGGAAGTGTGATAGCATACAGTGGAGTGGCGTAGAGTGGAGTTGCATCCAATTGAATAGCATAGAGTGCCATAACCTACAGTGTAGCGTCACACAGTGGGATGTTCTAGATTGGATTGGCATACAGTAGAATAGCGTGCATTGGGGTGACGTACAGTGGAGTGATATAGACTGCAGTTACATACAGTAGAGTGGGGTAGAGTGTAATAGCATACAATGTAGTGCTGTCCAATGGAATAGCGTAGAATAAAGTGGCGTAGAGTGGACAGGCAAAAACTGGAATGGCGTACAGTAGGGTAGCATACACTGTTGTGGCATACAGTGGAATAGCATACAGTGGCATGTAGTACAGTGGAGCGACTTTCAGTGGAATAGCAGCGTGGAGTGGCATAGAGTTGAATAGCATATAGTGAAGTGGCGTACACTGAAGTGGTGTAGAGTGGAGTTGTGTAAATTGGAATAGAGTGGAATGGCATATAGTAATAGCGTATAGTGAAGTAGCATACATTGATGTAGGCTGGAGTGGTGCATAGTGGAGTGGAGTAGAGTGTAATAGCATACAGTGGAGTGTTGTACATTGCAGTGGCGTTGGATTTGCATTCAATGAAGTGACGTAGGTTGGAGTTTAGTGGCGTGGAGTTTAGTGGCGTGGAGTAGAGTGGAGGTGCGTACAGTGTAATAGTATAGAGTGGAGGTGCGTACAGTGTAATAGCGTGGAGTGGCACAGAGTAGAGTGGTAGACACTGGAGTGGCATGTACTGGAAATCTATAGAGTGGAGTGGTGTATAGTGTATTGGCATACAGTGGTGTGGCGTAAGGATGTACGTGATATTTAGCAGCAGTGTATATTATGATGTGCAGAGTAACCCAAAACAGCGAATTGCACTGCTTTGTGTGTCTCCAGATTTACCAATCAGCGCTGGGTACCGCTTGGTGGCCTTGCATTGCTTTGTAAATCTAACTTAAGTATTGCATTACCCATGTGACAACATGCATGACGCCAAGGGTACCACAATACAGTAACTCTTTTTGGGCCCCCTCCCTTTTATCTTTGCACCCCCTTAACAATTCACCAGAAAAAGTTACATCATCACAAAATGTAGAAAATGCTATAGGTCTGGAAAGTTTTGTGGGGATTCATCAAACAGGTGGAAAGTTATTAGGGAACAAAAATCTGAGGAATTCCTATCTTTGAGACTCCTAACTAGAACTACAGAGTGGCAATCAGATTTAATGTGACTTCTGTCCTTTTTTTTCTCTATTGTATTTGTTTATTGGTGTACGTAATTATGTGACTATAAATGTGCCTTTTAGTTGTTCATGTAGTAATTCTGAAACTTTATATATGCAGTCTTGTTTATTTTTTGGCTTCCTTGCTACTTTTAGTAGTTTTGTGCTACATATTAAGCCAAAGTTAATGAAAGCCAATCGTTGTTGTTATAAATAATTGTGACTATTAATTTATTTCCTAATGGTCAATTATTATGTTCTACATATAGTAGTTTGTGCTGCTCACTGCTAAGTCATTTCCCATTTTGTTGCACAGGAGTGCGTAAGGAACATGGTTTTTGTTTGTCTTGTTGAGCACAGTTTTTTTTTGTGAGCCAGAGAGCATGCAAAGAAAACTTATGTAGATTAAGATGATTTGTATGTGTTATTTATTTGTTTATTGGTTTCCATTAGCATGTGACCATAAATGGGTTTTTCAGTTGTTCATGTAGTAAATCTGAAACTTTACATATTCAGGTAGGTTTATTTTTAGTCTTCCTTGCTACTTTTTGTAGTATTGCACGACATATGAAACAACAGATATCACTAAGTTTATTTACCTTATAACATAGAAATCACTAAACCAATTCGGTTGCCACATATAAAAAGGATCATCTGCATACTATATACTACATTACTATTAATTTCTGTGCAAATCTATGCTGCTGTTTTTGTGTTACGTCTGCCACAAAAAATCTGTGTAAAATGCATTGGGTCATAATCTATTTTGGGACCCCCATTTTAACTTTGCACCCTCTTAACGAATCTCCATGAAACTTTGCATCACCCACCAATGTACAAAGAGGAATAGTCCTGGAAAGTTTAGTGGAGATTCATGAAACGGCTGCAAAGGTATTAAAGGCCAAAAACCCAAGAAATCCCTATCTTTGCCAACCCTAACCAGACCTCGAGAAATTTACTAACCCATTTGCTATGGCGAGTCAGATGTTATCAGGGTGAGCTATTTGAAGGGACTTCTGGGCCGGTCTGAGAGAGACTCCAGCTGACAAAGTACCGGTGCTCTTATAATTAAAGTGAAAGAACGATAAAGGTGCCTTTAAATTTTGTTAAGTTTGCTGTACGTTCAAAGTCATGAGTGCCTTTTATGTGGGCTAGATTTTTTATTATATATGGTGCAAAGGTTTAGTCTATTAAATCAAACATAAGAGTTTTTGTACAACAAACCTGCTGAACTGACATATTTGAAGTTGCTCTCATATTTCATACTGTAGAAAAACGTGACTCAATGAAACAAAGTATTTGCCTAGGATCACACAATTTGGAGCAATTTATGGGTCAAGCGCAATACAGATAGGTTGGGTAGACTATTCAAGTCACTAGACATGCAGTGCAGTAAAATGTTCATGATTTTTCGAGGCCCGCTAACCATAACTAGAGAGTGGATATTGCTACTGTGTAGTTGTTTAATATATATGTATATATCTTTTTAGGTCTGGTTGTGGCCATGAGATTTCTTAAATCCTTGACCTTTTGGTTTTGCCAATACTTGTTTTATATAAATAAGAACGGCCTGGCAGCAGAGATTGCATCTACCAGGCTCTCCAAAAAAGGGCCCGGGTGGTGGGTGGGTGTAAGGGTGTGCTCACCCTGATATATATATATATATATCAGGACACGGGGACCATGTCCCCGAGTCCTGTAATGGCTGCCGCAACATATTGTTCAAGTTGTGCCCAAGCTATCAGGATTGGCTAGCCCCCATTAATGTGGCTAATCAGAATACATCTCGATATAAGCTGTCTTGGTATTGCTAACATTTGAACCTTAATGTCTCAAAACCGCTGACTGAATTTACACCAGATCACTTAAAGAACACTTTCTAAGTAAAACTCTAGCTTTCTGCTAACTTTGGTGTAATTCTGTTTGCCCATTTTTTCTATAATGCTGTTTACAATTCCTGAAAATGATTTTAGGCCACTTTACAGATCGCCCCAAAACTTTCCAGGAAGGAGCTGAGATGAATGAGCTTTTTTTTTTTTTAAAGCTTTGTGACGATTAATTAGCAAAACAAAAAATCACTCTTCCTCTGGAACGTCTGGCATAACTATACACAGTAACGAAATATATATATTTATATATAATATTTGTTTGCCTAAATTTAACTATTTTAAAATTAGGGAGCTGTTAATTGACAGAAGATGGGTACGCTGAATAAACAGGTGTCAGTACCTCTCTCTTTAAGTATTTTAAGCCCCTTTAAAAATATATTATGCCTCAAATTGCTAAAAATACCCATACCTTCCCTTTCATTTGTAACCCACAAGTTTCATACCTGCATTAACATTTCAGCCTGCTCCTCAGGAAAAGCCTTAAATTCAACCGCTCCTACTCCCAAAAAGTGACATCCAGGAGTGCCCCACGTTTGCCTCCAATACAACATTTTAGCTCTCTAGTTGTTCATTGGGACTCTGTACAGATGCAGCAGTTCATTACTAGGGAGTTAAGTGGCAGACTGCTGCTTGTGTTGGAAATGAATGTTTCACTCTGCATGTCAGAATATTTTACTGAAATAGATGAGGAATATACTAGGAAACTCACAGAAAATGTGGCCTCATTTTAGCTTTCTAGCGTACTAACCAACCCATAATTTCTAACACAAAAAGAAGCTCCTGATTTTGTTAATTTACTGCAGTGTTCGCTGTGTATGTGTATGTATGTATGTATGTGTGTGTATATATATATATATATATATATGTGTGTCTTACAATGTGATCCTTTCAGCTCAAAGGCGCTCCACAGCGGGTGCTCAGCGTATGGGCCGGATCCTGGCCCCAAATTAATTTCTTTCCACAAAGGACGCGGCACTCCAAAGCTGGATTAGCTTAATTTATTTAAACACAACACCACTCAACCAACGCGTTTCAGCCTTCACACGGCTTTCTTCATGGTTAGTGAGTCCTTCTTCGATTACGCTTTATATACCCATCTCTGCCATAATGGGGCATTCTGGGATACGTAATGCGATTTATTTTTAAATAACTTTATACATATATACAAAAAGGACAATCGCGCTTATGTCAGGATTTTACATTACATTGCTTTCCTTGGTAATTATACTTAGTGCGCATTGCTTATAAGCGATCTTTATCATGCACCAAAATATATTTCATCATTGTTGTTATTAATCATTTGGGTATAGTACCTTAAATTGCATTTCAGGGCATTTTGTTGTTTTTGTAACTTATGTCAACAATTCGATGCTTTTAACATTCATCATACATTATAAATATTCTCAATTTGGGTATAGTACCCCTACTTGACTTTTGAGACAAACGTAATGTCCAGCTGTTACTAACACTGTTCTAAATCATTCCGGTAGTTTATTCTACTCCAAATGTACAAAAAGTTCCTCATCGTTATTTATTCCTCTTGGAGTCTTAGTTCTGAGCCTGATGATATATCTTGATTCCATCTGTCGCAGTTTTTTCACTCTGTCCCCTCCACGTTCTTCCGGGGGTATCATATGAATGCCATAGTAGTTCATCGCCCTCCATTCTCCTTTCTGGCATTGTGACATATGTTTCGCGGTGGCGTCAGTCATATTTCCATTCTTTACTGCGCGAATGTGTTCAAGAATACGTTTCTTGAGCATACATGTAGTACTTCCAATATATTTCATTCCGCAGTTACATTCTATAATATAGATGACAAACTGTGATGTACAGGAAATATTTTGCTCACTTGGGATTGGCTTGCCATTTGGTTCCACAATTGTTCTCATGTTTTTCCCTATTTTGCAAGCCTTACATACATTACATTTCTTGAACCCCCTTTGTTGATCTAATAACCAGTTTGTATGTGGGTTTGCCTGAAAGTGGCTTTTCACTAGCATGTCCTTTAGAGATTTTGTCTTCCTGTAAGTAACAATTGGTTTTGGGCCTAAGAATTTTCCAATGTCTGGATCTCCTGCGATCAGATGCCAATATTTTTTAATTTTGTTAGTTATTATGCCACTTTCTTTACTGTATGTTGTGATAAACCTTGGTGGTCCTTGTTCTTTGGTTTCCTCGATGTTGACTCTTGGGATCAATGTATCTTCCCTTGATTTATGATCGGCACGTTGTTTACAAATAATAGATGTACAAATAACTCCTTATCAATATTTAAACCATTAGGTTCCTTTGTGTCTAACTCAATTTTATATCTGGATTCTATGTCAGGACCGGGGGCAAGGATTATGCTTATTCTCACTAAGCTTTATTACAAAATTTCAAAACAGCAGCCATTTTCTAAAGTCAGCAAGGAAAGAAACCTACTGTTCCTAGAAACTCTAAGGAACCATGTCAAGTCCATCTTCTAATCCACTCAACTGGTGCCAATCTAATCCATCTTCTATTTCAGGGCTCCCTCATTCTTCGCTGCTGCAGCCCAGTTAAGTGCCTTTTTTCTCACTCTCCGCAACGATTGTTTGGATTGTGGCATATGAGTAAGTTTGTTGGCTGATATTGCAGTTATAATGCTGTGTTCCTCTAATAGGTCCCCTTACCTGTTGCGGGTCTGCCTCAGCGCACCTAATGCAACTTTTTTTTTCCAACACGGAAGCTGCAGTGAGGCCCGCCTTTCTATCGTGGGGCGCGGCCGCCCGACATGTCTTGACTGCTCTACTGAGTGCTTTTTACTCACAGAACTGTCAAATGCATGCCGCAGGAGCTCTGTCACGCCGCAGCCTGTCCGGTCTGCCTGCTACACCTCTTGGGGTCTGTATTTGTCCACTATTACTTATTGACGCCCCACTGTGATCCGTATTCCTCCTCTTAACGACACCCTGCGGGGTCAGTATTTGCACGGCCATGTAGGAATGTTGGGACACCTTTTTAGGCAGTTCGCAGCCCTACGTGCCATGGATTGTGATAATTGCCAGGAGGAGGACTCCTTGTCTTTCCTCCAATGGGACAACAGTTTTTACGAGGCTGTAGACATCTCGTTCTATAAGGCTGTCAATGCAGCCATGGAACCCCTTTAGCAGCACCTCTGGAAAAATTGTGCGCGAGTGCTCGAATATCCACCAGCCTCCTCTCCAGGTGCCTTCTAACCACCCTACCCCCCTCTCCTCCCCTATGTCCCTGAAATGCCCCTTCTGAGGGCCCCCCTCCCCCAAAGAAGCAGTGCTAAGAAGGGGTGAACCGTTCGTGCACCTTGAGAAGGCCTTCCTGGCCCAAATACCCTCCCTTCAGAAGTCAGGGGAGCTGACGGACAACTATCCCGAGCCTTCACGGCCAGCCTCCCTTGACCAGCCCGACCCAGATGAGTCCCATGGGGACTCAGAGGAGGAGGCGGGCCCTTCCAGACCTCGGTGCCCTTCCCCCAGAACCGGCTCACAAACACGAAAGGGATTCATATATGCTTGACCCAGATGACATTATCCATCCCAGGTCCACAGATTTGGTTCCGTTGAATAAGGTTGTAAGGTATGTGGCAGCACGCCTCTGCAAACCCTTGGAAAAAGATGCCCACGATCGCCTTTGGGCGGAGTGCTCCTGACTCTCGGTGGAGGGGAAAGTTACCCTTACCCGGACATCGACCCCAAAATGGCCACCTTTTTGGCAAAATTTATCAAAGATCTTAAGAAGGGTATTGACCGCTCTTGGTGGTTAGGCAAAGACAAACTTCTTGACACCATAGGCCCCATGACTACGATCCTGAACATGGCAGAAGAGGCGAAGGCCTCCAGTTCTCTCATTTCCGCCCGACGTCCTCCGAGGATGGGCCCAGTGCGCAATTGTATTTATGGGAAACTCAAATTGCGTGCTGTCTACCGAGCGTTTCCACTCTTTGCTTATTAAGATCGATCCCATGCTGGGTGATCTAGCCTCCTTGAAGGGCAGGTCCAGTGGCCCAAGGTGGACTGCTCGGAGACCCATTTGTGAAGGAGTTAGGCAAGTTTGTGGCGACCTTCACATCACTTGATAAGGCCCAGACAAACACCAGGTGCGATTGTACCCCGAGGGTTTTCCAAGGGGCTGGTCGTGGTAGGGGCTGCATGACCGGCTGCTCTTACCCTACACCCCCTCCCAGGAGACAAGGTTCCGGGCGAGGGCAGTGGCAGAATAATGCTCGCTTAACGAATTTCTACCCAGTCAGAGGCCAAGTCAGTGATTCCGCAGACGAGGCGGCTTTAAGGGTCAGACCGGCAACGCCTCTGGCAATGGTAAGTGTACTTTCTTCTGCCCGGATCAGGGTGGGGGGCCGTCTGGTACGGTTTCTCCCAGTTTGGTCTTCCATTACATCAGATGCATGGGTGTTGCAAACAGTACAGGGATTCCAAATAGAGTTCTTCAGGGTTCCTTTTCAGGACTCCAGACCTCATCCCATTTGCTTCTCCAGCAGGCCACCGAGCTCTTAGATGGGGAGGTAGAGGAACTCTTACAAAAAAGTGCCATTTGCCGCTCTCTCTTGCATCCCAGCAGTTTCATCAGCAACCTCTTTTTAGTGGACAAGGCCGATGGCGGGCAGAGGCCTGTGATAAATCTCAGAGAATTCAGCGAGTGGATGGAATATCGCCACTTCAGAATGGAAGGCATTCACCTCCTCAGAGATGCCATTCTGCCCATGGATTGGATGGTGCGTCTCGATCTGAAGGGCGCCTATCTAACGATCCCTGTCTTCCTGCCACGCTGCTGGTTTCTCCAATTCGTTTGGTGCGTCCAGATGTTGGAGTTTACCACCCGTTCCTTCGGGGGGTTGTCCGCCCCGTAGTGTTTCACATAGGTACTCAAACCAGCGATAGTTATTTCAGGCACAAGGGATCAGACTCATCGTCTATCTGGATGCCATCCTGCTACTTTCCCAATGTCCACAAAGGCTTACTCAGCAGATCCGGACAGCAGTAAACCTCTTGCAGGGGTTGGGCTTCATAATCAACGAAAAGAAGTCGCTCCTGTCGCCGGCTCAGCAAACAACTTTCCTAGGGTCTGTGATAGACTCTACCAAGGCCACCCTCAGCCTCTCATCCCAGAGGATGGCAAAGATTTGGCATGAAATGCATTAGACCTAGGCCAAGCCTCAGACCTCTCCCAGGTAGATCGCGTGCCTGGTGGGTCTATCTTTATCCATTTAGGCAATCTTTCCTGGCCATCTGCACTACAGAGCACTCCAGCTCCTCAAGGCCCATAATCTGGGAGTAGCTAAGATGCTTGCGCAGTTAGTTTCACTGTTGGATGATGCAAAAGAAGAGATCGATTCGTGGTTAGCCCACATGAAGGCTGGAACGGAAGGATGATCTTCAAATCCACCCGACTTGGTGATAGAGTCTGACACAAGCCGGTCCGGTTGGGGCTCTCTCTATGGGGAACTCTCCACAGGAGAAAGTTGGTCACCACACGAACAGAGTTTTCATATCAACTGTTTGGAGCTCCCAGCAGGTTAGTTTGTGGTGCGCTGTTGGACAAAGGACAGGATTCAATCCTGTGTTCTCCTGAAGATGGACAACGTATCCGCGGTGTGCTCTATCAGTCACCTAGGGGGGTACCAGGTCAAAAGCGCTGGCATACTTGGAGAAGAACTTTTGGAATTTTTGCCTGGAGAATTACGTCTCCATGACTGCAGAGTACCTTCCAGGTCAGTCAAACCAGGTGGCGGATTGGCACTCTCACAACTTTTATGATGAGAGTCTGAGCGAACTGGACCTGCAGGTCTTCCTGCAACTCTCGAACAGGTGGGGCCCATTCTCGGTCAACCTTTTTGCGTTCCGGCTCGACCACCAGCTGCCTTGGTTCTTCAGCTTGAGGCCGGTCCCTCAGGCGGTGGCAACAGACTCATTTCTCCAGAATTGGTCCCAGGAGAAGCGATATGCGTTTCTCTCCTTTTCAATGATCACCAGAGTGTCGGCCCAGAGGTGATCTTGGTCAATCAGTCAATAAGTATTTGT
Organism: Calotriton arnoldi; assembly: GCA_963921515.1. Classification (NCBI taxonomy): domain Eukaryota; kingdom Metazoa; phylum Chordata; class Amphibia; order Caudata; family Salamandridae; genus Calotriton; species Calotriton arnoldi. The sequence goes on from CAWUFW010000304.1 coordinate 1,017,955, forward strand.
TAAGCATGACTACTCACCCTTGAGGGTCTCGAGGTGCTTGTGGAGATCTCAAGTGTGGTTTCCGGTTCACTAGAACTTTCCTGGGATTCTCCAATGCGACGCCCCTTCTTTCCTCAGATTCTGCTGAGTGTGGATCTCACACCACACAGGTTGGTGACAGAAGGTTCTCTGCAGCTGAAGGCCTGGCGGACTACAGGCGATGCTGGACGCTGCCAGGGCCTTCGACATGCTGAGTTCCTCCTTTCTAAGGCCTGTGCGTCTAGCACCACCAAGCGCTACCGGTCAGAATGGACGCGATGGGTGCGCTTAGTTGTCCATATCCTGAATTGTTTGTCAGCCTTGGTTGAGGAGGGGTTGGCCTATCGGTCTGTTAAGCCTTCTGGTCTGCCATTTCGGTGGGGCATACTCCGGTTGATGGCAGCCTGGTAGGAGAACATCCTTTTGTGTGCCACTTACATTGGGGGATAAGGCTCTCCCTCCCGGAACCTTGTTATTCGGAGTGGAGGGACGTCAGTCAGGTCCTTATTCTATCTTGGCAACTGAATAGGTTTTTATCCCAGAAGGTATTATCAGCTAAGTTGGCAATGCTTCTTTGCCTGGTCTCCTGCAGGCGGGTGTCAGACGTGAGAGCTCTGGACCTTTCAGACAGAGTGTTTCCTCCAGATGGGGTGTAGAACCAAGTTTAATACTAGTGTAATTTCCTACCCAGCTTTTACAAATCTACCCAAACTGTGTTATTCAGTGCCTCAAAGTATATGAAGATATGACAGTGGAGGTTCGCTCTCCTCATTGTCTTAAGGAAACCGTAGAAAGCGGTGTCTTTGCTGGGTGCGGTGGGCTATGCAGTTGGCCGGTATTGATACCAAGAAGTATGGGGCACATTCAGCTAGAGGGGTGATGGCCTAGAATGCGTTCTGCTTCGGAGCTCGCTTTGATGACATAATGCGTGCCGCGGTTTGGTCCTTGTGCTCCATCTTTAAGAGTTTCAATTTTGAGCTGCTGCTGGATGTGGCACATTTGGTGGTGAGCAAGGTTTAAACTAGTATAATCCTCGCCTCCGGTCCTGACATAGAATGACATTGTCTAGCTTTAGTGAAGGTAAGTTTCAATTCTATTAAGGACACGGAGGCGAAGATTATCCCACTCAGTGGTCCATTTGGACAGTTACCCTCCATGTTGGCAGTAAGTAATGCTTTTATGTTCAATGTTATGAAATGTATAAGTAATGCCATTACGCTTTTCTGTTGAAACACGTTTTACAGGTTCATATGTTGATTATGGCAATTTGTGCTCTAATTCTATCAGAGGTCTTGACACTGACAGACTTGTTCGGAATGATAGTTTGTGGGTTTCCTCTCTTCCTAGGAAATGATGGATCGAAACAAGACGCATGATGACTCCAGTTGAGCGTGATTCGTGCGAAGAAAGAGGGAGTCCTGAAATAGAAGACTAACAATATTTGCACCAGTTGTGTCGATTAGAAGATGGACTTGACATGGTTCCTGAACGGTTTCTGGAAACAGTAGATTTCATCCCTTTTTGACTTTAGAAACTGGCTGCTGTTTTGAAATTTTGTAATAAAGCGAAGTGAGAGTAAGCATAATCCTCGCCTCCATGTCCTTAATAGAATTAAAACTTACCTTCACTACAGCTAGGCCGATTTTTCATTCTATTCTTCTGTGGATACTTTTCCAATCTCCACTCCTGGCACTGGCATCAGTAACACTGTGTATCAATCCTATAGTGTCACCATCATGATCTTGCCAAACGTGGCGGGCTATTGGGTAGTTCTTGGTCCTAATCTTAATTGCTCGTATGTGCTGGAGTATTCAGTTTGTTTTACAGTTTTAGACCTTAAGGGTTTAATCGTGCCTGTAACGGGATTAAACACTGCTTGAATATTCTCACCATTTAAACATGCCTTGCATTTATAAAATCCAGGATTTAAGGGCAGCCACTGAGGCTTTTCCTGTACCATCTCCCTTTTTACTAGGCTATCTCTAGTTGATCTACGCTCCTATAAGTTATTATAGGATGTTTAGATAT
>CAWUFW010000304.1:4835000-4852014 GCA_963921515.1 Calotriton arnoldi
AAAATCAGCCTCTAAAATCAGCCGAAATACGAATTCCGATTTACTCACCTGTTATCAGGAGAGACCTCAGTGCTGCATCTTTCAGCCCAGTACTGGTCCTGAAAAGTAATTTTAACCGTACTTACCGGTAACTTGAATTTCCTTCATAGGCTAACATTGACTGTACTCACCTGTTATAAGGAGAGACCTCAGTGCTGTATCTTTCAGCCCAGTACTGGTCCTGAAAAGTAATTTTAACCGTACTTACCAGTAACTTGAATTTCCTTCCATAGGCTAACATTGACTGGTTTCACTTGGAAATTCTTCTAAGTGTGGAGTTTTGGAACTTTAAAATATTCCTCTAAAATCAGCCGAAATACGAATTCCGATTTACTCACCTGTTATCAGGAGAGACCTCAGTGCTGCATCTTTCAGCCCAGTACTGATCCTCAAAAGTAATTTTAACCGTACTTACCAGTAACTTGAATTTCCTTCAATAGGATATCATTGCCTGCTTTTTGCTGAAAAAGTTTCTGTGTTGATTTTTGAAACATACAAACATTCCTCTAAAATCAGCCGAAATCCGAATTCTGATTTACTCACCTGTTATCAGGAGAGACCTCAGTGCTGCATCTTTCAGCCCAGTACTGGTCCTGAAAAGTAATTTTAACCGTACTTACCGGTAACTTGAATTTCCTTCATAGGCTAACATTGACTGGTTTCACTTGGAAATTCTTCTAAGTGTGGAGATTTGGAACTTTAAAATATTCCTCTAAAATCAGCCGAAATACGAATTCCGATTTACTCACCTGTTATCAGGAGAGACCTCAGTGCTGTATCTTTCAGCCCAGTACTGGTCCTGAAAAGTAATTTTAACCGTATTTACCAGTAACTTGAATTTCCTTCCATAGGCTAACATTGACTGGTTTCACTTGGAAATTCTTCTAAGTGTGGAGTTTTGGAACTTTAAAATATTCCTCTAAAATCAGCCGAAATACGAATTCCGATTTACTCACCTGTTATCAGGAGAGACCTCAGTGCTGCATCTTTCAGCCCAGTACTGATCCTCAAAAGTAATTTTAACCGTACTTACCAGTAACTTGAATTTCCTTCCATAGGATATCATTGCCTGCTTTTGCTGAAAAAGTTTCTGTGTTGATTTTTGAAACATACAAATATTCCTCTAAAATCAGCCGAAATCCGAATTCTGATTTACTCACCTGTTATCAGGAGAGACCTCAGTGCTGCATCTTTCAGCCCAGTACTGGTCCTGAAAAGTAATTTTAACCGTACTTACCGGTAACTTGAATTTCCTTCATAGGCTAACATTGACTGGTTTCACTTGGAAATTCTTCTAAGTGTGGAGTTTTGGAACTTTAAAATATTCCTCTAAAATCAGCCGAAATACGAATTCCGATTTACTCACCTGTTATCAGGAGAGACCTCAGTGCTGCATCTTTCAGCCCAGTACTGGTCCTGAAAAGTAATTTTAACCGTACTTACCGGTAACTTGAATTTCCTTCATAGGCTAACATTGACTGTTTTCACTTGGAAATTCTTCTAAGTGTGGAGTTTTGGAACTTTAAAATATTCCTCTAAAATCAGCCGAAATACGAATTCCGATTTACTCACCTGTTATCAGGAGAGACCTCAGTGCTGTATCTTTCAGCCCAGTACTGGTCCTGAAAAGTAATTTTAACCGTATTTACCAGTAACTTGAATTTCCTTCCATAGGCTAACATTGACTGGTTTCACTTGGAAATTCTTCTAAGTGTGGAGTTTTGGAACTTTAAAATATTCCTCTAAAATCAGCCGAAATACGAATTCCGATTTACTCACCTGTTATCAGGAGAGACCTCAGTGCTGCATCTTTCAGCCCAGTACTGATCCTCAAAAGTAATTTTAACCGTACTTACCAGTAACTTGAATTTCCTTCCATAGGATATCATTGCCTGCTTTTTGCTGAAAAAGTTTCTGTGTTGATTTTTGAAACATACAAATATTCCTCTAAAATCAGCCGAAATCCGAATTCTGATTTACTCACCTGTTATCAGGAGAGACCTCAGTGCTGCATCTTTCAGCCCAGTACTGGTCCTGAAAAGTAATTTTAACCGTAGTTACCGGTAACTTGAATTTCCTTCATAGGCTAACATTGACTGGTTTCACTTGGAAATTCTTCTAAGTGTGGAGTTTTGGAACTTTAAAATATTCCTCTAAAATCAGCCGAAATACGAATTCCGATTTACTCACCTGTTATCAGGAGAGACCTCAGTGCTGCATCTTTCAGCCCAGTACTGGTCCTGAAAAGTAATTTTAACCGTACTTACCGGTAACTTGAATTTCCTTCATAGGCTAACATTGACTGGTTTCACTTGGAAATTCTTCTAAGTGTGGAGTTTTGGAACTTTAAAATATTCCTCTAAAATCAGCCGAAATACGAATTCCGATTTACTCACCTGTTATCAGGAGAGACCTCAGTGCTGCATCTTTCAGCCCAGTACTGGTCCTGAAAAGTAATTTTAACCGTACTTACCGGTAACTTGAATTTCCTTCATAGGCTAACATTGACTGTTTTCACTTGGAAATTCTTCTAAGTGTGGAGTTTTGGAACTTTAAAATATTCCTCTAAAATCAGCCGAAATACGAATTCCGATTTACTCACCTGTTATCAGGAGAGACCTCAGTGCTGTATCTTTCAGCCCAGTACTGGTCCTGAAAAGTAATTTTAACCGTATTTACCAGTAACTTGAATTTCCTTCCATAGGCTAACATTGACTGGTTTCACTTGGAAATTCTTCTAAGTGTGGAGTTTTGGAACTTTAAAATATTCCTCTAAAATCAGCCGAAATACGAATTCCGATTTACTCACCTGTTATCAGGAGAGACCTCAGTGCTGCATCTTTCAGCCCAGTACTGATCCTCAAAAGTAATTTTAACCGTACTTACCAGTAACTTGAATTTCCTTCCATAGGATATCATTGCCTGCTTTTTGCTGAAAAAGTTTCTGTGTTGATTTTTGAAACATACAAATATTCCTCTAAAATCAGCCGAAATCCGAATTCTGATTTACTCACCTGTTATCAGGAGAGACCTCAGTGCTGCATCTTTCAGCCCAGTACTGGTCCTGAAAAGTAATTTTAACCGTAGTTACCGGTAACTTGAATTTCCTTCATAGGCTAACATTGACTGGTTTCACTTGGAAATTCTTCTAAGTGTGGAGTTTTGGAACTTTAAAATATTCCTCTAAAATCAGCCGAAATACGAATTCCGATTTACTCACCTGTTATCAGGAGAGACCTCAGTGCTGCATCTTTCAGCCCAGTACTGGTCCTGAAAAGTAATTTTAACCGTACTTACCGGTAACTTGAATTTCCTTCATAGGCTAACATTGACTGTTTTCACTTGGAAATTCTTCTAAGTGTGGAGTTTTGGAACTTTAAAATATTCCTCTAAAATCAGCCGAAATACGAATTCCGATTTACTCACCTGTTATCAGGAGAGACCTCAGTGCTGCATCTTTCAGCCCAGTACTGGTCCTGAAAAGTAATTTTAACCGTACTTACCGGTAACTTGAATTTCCTTCATAGACTAACATTGACTGGTTTCACTTGGAAATTCTTCTAAGTGTGGAGTTTTGGAACTTTAAAATATTCCTCTAAAATCAGCCGAAATACGAATTCCGATTTACTCACCTGTTATCAGGAGAGACCTCAGTGCTGCATCTTTCAGCCCAGTACTGGTCCTGAAAAGTAATTTTAACCGTACTTACCGGTAACTTGAATTTCCTTCATAGGCTAACATTGACTGTACTCACCTGTTATAAGGAGAGACCTCAGTGCTGTATCTTTCAGCCCAGTACTGGTCCTGAAAAGTAATTTTAACCGTACTTACCAGTAACTTGAATTTCCTTCCATAGGCTAACATTGACTGGTTTCACTTGGAAATTCTTCTAAGTGTGGAGTTTTGGAACTTTAAAATATTCCTCTAAAATCAGCCGAAATACGAATTCCGATTTACTCACCTGTTATCAGGAGAGACCTCAGTGCTGCATCTTTCAGCCCAGTACTGATCCTCAAAAGTAATTTTAACCGTACTTACCAGTAACTTGAATTTCCTTCCATAGGATATCATTGCCTGCTTTTTGCTGAAAAAGTTTCTGTGTTGATTTTTGAAACATACAAATATTCCTCTAAAATCAGCCGAAATCCGAATTCTGATTTACTCACCTGTTATCAGGAGAGACCTCAGTGCTGCATCTTTCAGCCCAGTACTGGTCCTGAAAAATAATTTTAACCGTACTTACCGGTAACTTGAATTTCCTTCATAGGCTAACATTGACTGGTTTCACTTGGAAATTCTTCTAAGTGTGGAGTTTTGGAACTTTAAAATATTCCTCTAAAATCAGCCGAAATACGAATTCCGATTTACTCACCTGTTATCAGGAGAGACCTCAGTGCTGCATCTTTCAGCCCAGTACTGGTCCTGAAAAGTAATTTTAACCGTACTTACCGGTAACTTGAATTTCCTTCATAGGCTAACATTGACTGTTTTCACTTGGAAATTCTTCTAAGTGTGGAGTTTTGGAACTTTAAAATATTCCTCTAAAATCAGCCGAAATACGAATTCCGATTTACTCACCTGTTATCAGGAGAGACCTCAGTGCTGCATCTTTCAGCCCAGTACTGGTCCTGAAAAGTAATTTTAACCGTACTTACCGGTAACTTGAATTTCCTTCATAGACTAACATTGACTGGTTTCACTTGGAAATTCTTCTAAGTGTGGAGTTTTGGAACTTTAAAATATTCCTCTAAAATCAGCCGAAATACGAATTCCGATTTACTCACCTGTTATCAGGAGAGACCTCAGTGCTGCATCTTTCAGCCCAGTACTGGTCCTGAAAAGTAATTTTAACCGTACTTACCGGTAACTTGAATTTCCTTCATAGGCTAACATTGACTGTACTCACCTGTTATAAGGAGAGACCTCAGTGCTGTATCTTTCAGCCCAGTACTGGTCCTGAAAAGTAATTTTAACCGTACTTACCAGTAACTTGAATTTCCTTCCCTAGGCTAACATTGACTGGTTTCACTTGGAAATTCTTCTAAGTGTGGAGTTTTGGAACTTTAAAATATTCCTCTAAAATCAGCCGAAATACGAATTCCGATTTACTCACCTGTTATCAGGAGAGACCTCAGTGCTGCATCTTTCAGCCCAGTACTGGTCCTGAAAAGTAATTTTAACCGTACTTACCGGTAACTTGAATTTCCTTCATAGGCTAACATTGACTGTTTTCACTTGTAAATTCTTCTAAGTGTGGAGTTTTGGAACTTTAAAATATTCCTCTAAAATCAGCCGAAATACGAATTCCGATTTACTCACCTGTTATCAGGAGAGACCTCAGTGCTGTATCTTTCAGCCCAGTACTGGTCCTGAAAAGTAATTTTAACCGTATTTACCAGTAACTTGAATTTCCTTCCATAGGCTAACATTGACTGGTTTCACTTGGAAATTCTTCTAAGTGTGGAGTTTTGGAACTTTAAAATATTCCTCTAAAATCAGCCGAAATACGAATTCCGATTTACTCACCTGTTATCAGGAGAGACCTCAGTGCTGCATCTTTCAGCCCAGTACTGATCCTCAAAAGTAATTTTAACCGTACTTACCAGTAACTTGAATTTCCTTCCATAGGATATCATTGCCTGCTTTTTGCTGAAAAAGTTTCTGTGTTGATTTTGAAACATACAAATATTCCTCTAAAATCAGCCGAAATCCGAATTCTGATTTACTCACCTGTTATCAGGAGAGACCTCAGTGCTGCATCTTTCAGCCCAGTACTGGTCCTGAAAAGTAATTTTAACCGTACTTACCGGTAACTTGAATTTCCTTCATAGGCTAACATTGACTGGTTTCACTTGGAAATTCTTCTAAGTGTGGAGTTTTGGAACTTTAAAATATTCCTCTAAAATCAGCCGAAATACGAATTCCGATTTACTCACCTGTTATCAGGAGAGACCTCAGTGCTGCATCTTTCAGCCCAGTACTGGTCCTGAAAAGTAATTTTAACCGTACTTACCGGTAACTTGAGTTTCCTTCATAGGCTAACATTGACTGTTTTCACTTGGAAATTCTTCTAAGTGTGGAGTTTTGGAACTTTAAAATATTCCTCTAAAATCAGCCGAAATACGAATTCCGATTTACTCACCTGTTATCAGGAGAGACCTCAGTGCTGCATCTTTCAGCCCAGTACTGGTCCTGAAAAGTAATTTTAACCGTACTTACCGGTAACTTGAATTTCCTTCATAGGCTAACATTGACTGTTTTCACTTGGAAATTCTTCTAAGTGTGGAGTTTTGGAACTTTAAAATATTCCTCTAAAATCAGCCGAAATCGGAATTCCGATTTACTCACCTGTTATCAGGAGAGACCTCAGTGCTGCATCTTTCAGCCCAGTACTGATCCTCAAAAGTAATTTTAACCGTACTTACCAGTAACTTGAATTTCCTTCCATAGGATATCATTGCCTGCTTTTTGCTGAAAAAGTTTCTAAGTGTTGATTTTTGAAACATGCAAATATTCCTCTAAAATCAGCCGAAATCCGAATTCTGATTTACTCACCTGTTATCAGGAGAGACCTCAGTGCTGCATCTTTCAGCCCAGTACTGGTCCTGAAAAGTAATTTTAACCGTACTTACCGGTAACTTGAATTTCCTTCATAGGCTAACATTGACTGGTTTCACTTGGAAATTCTTCTAAGTGTGGAGTTTTGGAACTTTATAATATTCCTCTAAAATCAACCAAAGTACGAATTCCAATTTACTCACCTGTTATCAGGAGAGAACCCAGTGCTGCATCTTTTAGCCCAGCACTGACCCTGAAAAGTAATTTTAACCGTACTTACCAGTAACTTATATTTTCTTCCATAGGAATCCATTGTCTGGTTTTCAGCAGAAAAGTTTCAAAGTGTCGATTTTCACAAACTACAAATATTCCTTAAAAATCGCCTGTATGACTTAAACGCATTCTTTCAACTGTTTACAGGAGATGCACCAGTGCTGGATCCAGGATCCAACACTGAGTAAGAAAAAGTAACGATAACAGTTTTTACCTGCTAAGTGAATTTCCTTCCGTAGGATAACATTGGTGATTCTATGAGAAAAAGTTTCTAAGTGTCAACTTTTAAAATACAATAATATTCCTTAAAAATCACGACTATAACCAAAACGCTTTTACTCAACTGTTTACAGGAGATGTACCAGGACTGAATCTAGGATCCAGTCCTGTGGTTAGAAAAGTAATCCATAAAGTAACTAATTGCATTTAACTAGAAATTCACATTGAGCTGAATGTTGCATTGTGTTTGAAAATGTGTTGCCCATTGCAACAACTGTAACTACTGTACTTAAAAGTCTATTGCCTATGTGCAAAGTATTTAAACTAAAGTAATTCATTCTGAGAAAGTATTTTTGTAATGTAATGTATAATGTAATTACAATGTAATTTAAAAAATAAAATATGTAAAAAAAAATTGTTTCTAAAAATGTAGTAAATCAGTATGAAAAAATTAATATAACAATTAATACATTTAAAAATTGTCATTTACAAAACCTTTGAAATTCACTAAAAAAACGTAGGTTTCAGACATGTTATAGTTAGGAATTAGCATTTAAAAAACCTTTGAAATTCACTGAAAAAACCATAGGTTTCAGATATGTTATAGTTAGAAATTAGCATTTAAAAAACCTTTGAAATTCACTGAAAAAACCATAGGTTTTAGGGACAGTTATAGTTAGTTGGACATTTTACTCGTACAAAACCCGTGAAATTCCCCCGTTATAGTTAGTTCAGCTAACTATAACTCGCGCCTCACAATGCACTGCTGATGACGTCACATATTACATCACTCATGACATGGTCAGTGACATCACTGATGACATCTCTGATGACATCTCAAATGACATCACTGATGACATCATCCACGTGATAATCTGATGCAGCTCTTCACACCCTAATATAACCTTTGATACACCCAATCTAAATTACAGACTGCCATTCGCAAAACCATAGACACTCCAACACCAATAACTACATACCCACTCACTGATTCTTAGGTCTACACACACACATCCACTCACTCACCCGTACAGTCACTCATACTTATGGTCACTCAGTACAGGACTATCATATGCACTCTTACTCCTATATAGACACTCAAACACCACCACTCATCCATAGAGGTACTCACACACCTAGTCAGTCATGCAAATAATTAAACACACTGCCATTTACTCACCTATACAGTTATACACACACCAGCTCACTTAATCATACAAATACTAGCACATTGTTACGCTCTTATATAATCACTGATACAAGCACACACTCATCCATACAGCCACTATCACAATCACTCACTCTCGCTTATAGCTATTTATATACTCCAACACACATATATACTGCCTTTCACATATGTAGTTACTTACACATGTACCACTGGGACATACATTCACTCACTAACACACTCTTACACACACTTACCCACCCATACAGTCTATCACAGATGCACTCTTGAAACCATCCACCCAGTGAATCACCCACTCACACATCTATGCACAGTCGCACACACCCCATCCACACAAACACTCAGGCACCCATACAGATACTCAGACAACAAATCAATAACTCTTATAGACACTCATGTAGCTATTCACAAACCCATGCAGCCACTTACACAGCAACAGACAGACGGATACAGACATTCGCCCAGTTTAGTCACTAACCCATGCATTCAGTAAGATACGTTAAATCACTCACTTATAGAGTCAGTCACGCACCTACTAAATCATCCATACAGACACTTACACACCCACTCATTCTTCAATACGTCTTTTCCTATATATATTAAAAATATTTAAACTTTACAGAAACACACAGTCACTGGATGATGTCATCAGTGATGTCATTTGAGATGTCATCAGTGATGTCATCAGTGATGTCACTGACCATGTCATGAGTGATGTAATATGTGACGTCATCAGCAGTGCATTGCGGGGCGCGAGTTATAGTTAGCTGAACTAACTATAACGGGGAATTTCACGGGTTTTGTACGAGTAAAATGTCCAACTAACTATAACTGTCCCTAAAACCTATGGTTTTTTCAGTGAATATATATATATATACACACATATATGTATATATATATACACACACATATATATATATATATATATACACACACACATATATATATATATATACACACACACACATATATATATATACACACACACACATATATATATATATATACACACACATATATATTATCTACTGGCGGTCGCCAGTAGATAGTTATAGTTAGGACCTATTTTCCATAGGAAATCCGCAACATTCTATTTGAAATAACGTTGGCGTCGGTTGACGAATCTTCGCGAAATTTTCCAACTTGTTGGGGCGCTCCGGTCCGCTCCTATCCTGAAAGTCTTGGGGTGATTCATCAAGCGGGGGCCAAGAAAAAAGGGGGGTCCCAAAACGTGTTTTCCCCATTCATTTTTCCATAGGAACCTTTAGTCGCAGCTACAGCCCAAACTGCGGAACGGAATTACACCAAATTTGGCAAAAAGGTAGCCCTTGGTTCAGAGTCGTGCCTTTTGGTTAAATGGTGTAAATCCGTTCAGTAGTTCCTGAGAAAATCAAAAGTAAAATCACATATATATCTGGGCGGAGCCTAACCACACATGTCATCGTGAGATCTGATTGGCTGTCAGCACTTCATCCTGGAATTGCTGGCAGCCATCTTGGGACCAATATACATGATAGTACCCCATTGAAATGCATTGTAGTGAATCAAAGATTTTGAGGGTTACCAAAAGGAGAACTATAAAGGGTGATAACAGACTTTAGTTACATTAGAATTCATTTGTTGATGGTACCATACTAATTTCAGGAATTGTGGTGTGTTCTAAGGTGATTTTACCCTGTGAAAAACCTTCTGCTGGGATATCATGAATCATGTTTGAGAGAAAACTATTTTCACATGCTTGTCCCATAGAGTTTTGGAAGGTGCTCCAGAAGCTAAAATGAGAGCATATTTTCTGTAAATTCACATTATCTTTCTCAGTCATGTGAGAATGAAGTCTGACATTCTCAGTAAAACATGTACATCCAACAAGGGCAGAGACTGTCAGTTGATTCCTTTGTGTTCTACTGCAGCTTCCCAGAGTGTTCTAAAGAACAACTAGAGTGCTAACAGCCTTACTTATGACAAAAGTATGGCACACCTGAAGCCATCTTGATTGGAATAAACTGGTAACACTTAAAACATTTAATTTAAAAAGGAACAAAATGATGGGGTTCATTTTGTCATAGAAATTATGGTTAGTGCTGTAGAAAGAAAAATTAGGACATGTTTCAAGTGTGATCTCAAATATCTTCCTGTTATATTTCAACAGTAGCAGCCTGCCAGTTGATGACTTTGTGTTCTACTGCAGCTTCCCAGAGTGTTCTAAAGAACAACTAGAGCGCTAACAGCCTTACTTATGACAAAAGTATGGCACACCTGAAGCCATCTTGATTGGAATAAACCGGTAACACTTAAAACATTTAATTTAAAAAGGAACAAAATGAGGGGGTTCTTTTTGAAATAGAAATTATGGTTAGTGCTGCAGAAAGAAAAATTAGGGCATGTTTTAAGTGAGATCTCAAATCCTCTTCTATTTCATTACAAAATTCTGACATGCAGACTGAAACAATCACTTTCAATACCAGCAGCAGACTTCCAGTTAACTCCCTGGTGAGCAGTAGCTTTACTACAGTGATCTAATGAGCAACTAGAGTGCTAACATTCTGAATTTATGGCAAATGTGAATGCCTTCTTGATGGAATCAAAGTAAAAACTGAAAGCATTTCCTACTGAGGAGACTGCAGTAAATGAGGAAATTAGGAAACTTCATAACAAAGAAGTCTTCCAAGATGGCCACCAGAGAAAAAAGAGCCCAAATGTAGCACAAATATTACCCAGATGTAGCCCACATATAGCCCAATGACAAAAGTGTGCAAAACACTTTTTATTTTTAGTTTTTTGCAGTTTTATGTAGTGCAGACTGGTCAGGTATTGGAGCGTTGCATCTTAAAACATGACCCCCTACACTACAAAAACACCACTGCACTACCCTAAACCCTAAAACACTACCCCCAGCACGACCCCTACACTACACAAGCACCACTGCACTATCCTAAACCCTAAAACACTACCGCCAGCATGACCCCCTACACTACACAAACACCACTGCACTACCCTAAACCCTAAAACACTACCCTCAGCACGACACCCTACACTACCCAAACACCACTGCACTAACCTAAAACATGGCCCCCTACACTACACAAACACCACTGCACTACCCTAAACCCTAAAACACTACCCCCAGCACGACCCCCTACACTACACAAGCACCACTGCACTACCCTAAACCCTAAACCACTACCCCAGCACGACCCCCTACACTGCCCAAACACCACTGCACTGCCCTAAACCCTGAAACACCAGCCCCTGCACAACCCCCTACACTGCCTGAACACCACTGCACTGCCCTAAACCCTGAAACACCATCCCCAGCACGACCCCCTACACTGCCCGAACACCACTGCACTACTCTAAACCCTGAAACACCACCCCCTGCACGACCCCCTACACTGCCCGAACACTACTACACTGCCCTAAACCCTGAAACACCATCCCCAGCACGACCCCCTACACTGCACGAACACCACTGCACTGCACTAAACCCTGTAACACTTCCCCCAGCAAGACCACCTACACTGCACGAACACCACTGCACTGCCCTAAACCCTGAAACATCACCCCCAGCAAGACCCCTACACTGCCCGAACACCACTGCCCTAAACCCTGAAACACCACCCCCAGCAAGGCCCCCTACACTGCCCGAACACCACTGCACTGCCCTAAACCCTGAAACACCAGCCCCAGCACGACCCCCTACACTGCCCGAACACCACTGCACTGCCCTAAACCCTGAAACACCATCCCCAGCACGACCCCCTACACTGCCCGGGCACCACTGCACTGCCCTAAACCCTGAAACACCAGCCCCAGTACGACCCCCTACACTGCCCGAACACCATTGCACTGCCCTAAACCCTGAAACACCAGCCCCAGCATGACCGCCTACACTGCCCGAACACCACTGCACTGCTCTAAACCCTGAAACACCAGCCCCAGCACGACCCCCTACACTGCCCGAACACCACTGCACTGCCCTAAACCGTGAAACATCAGCCCCAGCACGACCCCCTACACTGCCCGAACACCACTGCACTGCCCTAAACCCTGAAACACCAGCCCCAGCAAGATCCCCTACACTGCCCAAACACCACTGCACTGCCCTAAACCCTGAAACATCTCCCCCAGCAAGACCCCCTACACTGCCCGAACACCACTGCACTGCCCTAAACCCTGAAACACCATCCCCAGCACGACCCCCTACACTGCCCGAACACAACTGCACTGCCCTAAACCCTGAAACACCACCCCCTGCACGACCCCCTACACTGCCCGAACACTACTGCACTGCCCTAAACCCTGAAACACCATCCCCAGCACGACCCCCTACACTGCCACGAACACCACTGCACTGCACTAAACCCTGAAACACTACCCCCAGCAAGACCCCCTACACTGCACGAACACCAGTGCACTGCCCTAAACCCTGAAACATCACCCCCAGCAAGACCCCCTACACTGCCCGAACACCGCTGCCCTAAACCCTGAAACACCACCCCCAGCAAGACCCCCTACACTGCCCGAACACCACTGCACTGCCCTAAACCGTGAAACACCACCCCCAGCACGACCCCTACACTGCCCGAACACTACTGTTCTGCCCAAAACCCTGAAACACCAGCCCCAGCACGACCCCCTAAACTGCCCGAACACCACTGCACTGCCCTAAACCCTGAAACACCAGCCCCAGCACGACCCCCTACACTGCCCGAACACCATTGCACTGCCCTAAACCCTGAAACACCACCCCAGCACGACCCCCTACACTGCCGAACACCACTGCACTGCCCTAAACCCTGAAACACCAGCCCCAGCACCACCCCGTACACTGCCCGAACACCACTGCACTGCCCTAAACCCTGAAACACCAGCCCCAGCATGACCACCTACACTGCCCGAAAACCACTGCACTGCCCTAAACCCTGAAACACCAGCCCCAGTACGATCCCCTACACTGCCCGAACACCATTGCACTGCCCTAAACCCTCAAACACCAGTCCCAGCACGACCCCCTGCACTGCCCGAACACCACTGCACTGCCCTAAACCCTGAAACACCACCCCCAGCAAGACCCCCTACACTGCCCGAACACCACTGCACTGCCCTAAACCCTGAAACACCACCTCCAGCACAACCCCCTACTCTGCCTGAACACCATTGCTCTGCCCTAAACCCTGAAACACTAGCCCCAAAATGACCCCCTACACTGCCCGAACACCACTGCACTGCCCTAAACCCTGAAACACCAGCCCCAGCAAGATCCCCTACACTGCCCGAACACCACTGCACTGCCCTAGACTCTGAAACACCAGCCCCAGCAAGACCCCCTACACTGCTCGAACACCACTGCACTGCCCTAAACCCTGAAACACCAGCCCCAGCATGACCACCTACACTGCCCGAACACCACTGCCCTGCCCTAAACCCTGAAACACCAGCCCCAGCACGACCCCCTACACTGCCTGAACACCACTGCACTGCCCTAAACCCTGAAACACCAGCCCCAGCATGACCCCCTACACTGCCTGAACACCACTGCACTGCCCTAAACCCTGAAACACCAGCCCCAGCATGACCCCCTACACTGCCCGAACACCACTGAACTGCCCTAAACCCTGAAACTCCAGCCCCAGCACAACCCCCTACTCTGCCTGAACACCACTGCACTGCCCTAAACCCTGAAACACCACCCCCTGCACCACCCCCTACACTGCCCGAACACCACTGCACTGCCCTAAACCCTGAAACACCACCCCCTGCACCACCCCTACACTGCCCGAACACCACTGCACTGCCCTAAACCCTGAAACACCACCCCCAGCACGACCCCCTACACTGCCCGAACACCACTGCACTGCCCTAAACCCTGAAACACCACCCCGCACGACCCCCTACACTGCCCGAACACCACTGCCCTGCCCTAAACCCTAAAACACTACCCCCCGCACGACTCCCTACACTACCCAAAGACCACTGCACTACCCTAAACCCTAAAACACTACCCCCCGCACGACTCCCTACACTACCCAAAGACCACTGCACTACCCTAAACCCTAAAACAAGACCTCCTACACTACACAAACACCACTGCACTACCCTAAACCCTAAAACACTACCCCCAGCACGACCCCCTACACTACACAAACACCACTGCACTACTCTAAACCCTAAAACACTACCCCCTACACTACACAAACACCACTGCACTACCCTAAACCCTAAAAAACTACCCCCAGCACGAACCCCTACACTACCCAAACACCACTGCACTACCCTAAAACACTACCCCCAGCAGTACCCCCTACACTACCCAAACACCACTGCACTAACCTAAACCCTAAACCACTACCCCCAGCATGACACCCTACACTACCCAAACACCACTGCACTACCCTAAACCCTAAAACACTACTCCCAGCATGACCCCCTACACTACCCAAACACCACTGCACTACCCTAAACCCTAAAACACTCCCCCCGGCACGACTCCCTACACTACCCAAACACCACTGCACTACCCTAAATCTACCCCCAGCATGACCCCCTACACTACACAAACACCACTGCACTACCCTAAACCCTAAAACACTACCCCCAGCACGACCCCCTTCACTACCTAAACACAACTGCACAATTTGTTACAGGCGTTGCAACGCAGGCCTGTGGTGCTTACTGGAAGTACCTTGTGGGCTAGATGGGCCCCAGGGACCCTCAGGATTCAAGGTGACCTAATCCCCCAACTTAAAACGCGCCACGGGGCGCGTTTGCACAGTGGTAAAGGGAGGGGCGGGGCCTCAGGTGACATGTGCGCAAACACGCCCTGTGGTGCGTTTTAAGTTGGGGAATTAATTCCTTGAATCCTGAGGGACCCTGGGGGCCAACTAGCCCACCAGGTACCTTCAGTAAGCACAACAGAGTTGCGTTGCAGAGAGGTGAAAAAGGTGCATGGCCTCGGAACGCCTCTCTGCAACTCAGCTCTGTGGTCCTAACTGTAGGTACCTGGGGGGCTAGTTGGGCCCCAGGGTCAAGGGGACTTAATCCCACAACTTAAAACGCACCACGGGGCGCTTTTGCACACATGTCACCTCAGGCCCCCCTTCCCTTCACCACTGTGCAAACGCGCCCTGTAGCGCGTTTTAAGAGGTAGTTTTAATCCCCCTGCCCTATTATGTACTAGGGACTTACAGAGGAGGTCATGCTAATCACAGGGGTACCCCAACGCATAGTGTTCCCTAGTGTATGTAGGTGTTTTCACTGTATTCTAAGTGTCTTTTAGCATAGCACCGGCTCTGGTTAGTCAGAGTCAGTTACCACCAGTACCCGTCTGAAAAAGTTGTGGGCACAGGATGATTTTGCAACAAGGCCTCTTTCTGCTCCTCTGTTGGTTCTTTCTGCACATCTTTTGCTTCTTCCTGCACATTTCTTCGTCTTTGTGGACTTCTGTTGCTTCTTTCTGCATTTCTTTTGCTTCTTTCTGTGCGTTTTTTCTTCTTTCTTCACATGTCCTACCTCTGTAGGCATAGTTAGAAACTAGCATTTAAAAAACCTTTGAAATTCACTGAAAAAACCATAGGTTTCAGGTACGTTATAGTTAGAAATTAGCATTTAAAAAACCTTTGAAATTCACTGAAAAACCATAGGTTTCAGAAACGTTATACTTAGAAATTAGCATTTAAAAACCTTTGAAATTCACTGAAAAAACCATAGGTTTTAGGGACAGTTATAGTTAGTTGGACATTTCACTGTCACAAAACCCGTGAAATTCCCCGTTATAGTTAGTTCAGCTAACTATAACTCGCGCCCCACAATGCACTGCTGATGACGTCACATATTACATCACTCATGACATGGTCAGTGACATCACTGATGACATCACTCATGACATCTCAAATGACATCACTGATGACATCATCCATGTGATAATTTCATGCATCCTCTCACACCCTAATATAACCTTTGATACACCCACTCTAAATTACAGACTGCCATTCTCAAAACCATAGACACTCCAACACCAATAACTACATACCCACTCACTGATTCTTAGGTCTACACACACATCCACTCACTCACCTGTACAGTCACTCATACTTACGGTCACTCAGTACAGGACTATCATATGCACTAATACACCTACATAGACACTCACACACCGCCACTCATCCATAGAGGTACTCACACACCTAGTCAGTCATGGAAATAATTAATCACACTGCCATTTACTCACCTATACAGTTATACGCACACCAGCTCACTTACTCATACAAATACTAGCACATTCTTACGCTCTTATACAATCACTAATACAAGTACACACTCATCCATACAGCCACTCTCACAATCACACACTCTCACTTATACCCATTTATATACTACAACACACATATATACTGCCTTTCACATATGTAGTTACTCACACATGTACCACTGAGATATACATTCACTCACTAACACACCCATACACACACTCACCCACCCATACAGTCCATCACAGATGCACTCTTGAAACCATGCACCCAGTGAATCACCCACTGATACATCTATGTGCAGTCACACACACCCCATCCACACAAACACTCAAGCACCCATACAGATACTCAGACAACCAATCAATAACTCATATAGACACTCATGTAGCTATTTACAAACCCATGCAGCCACTTACACACCAACAGACAGACGGATAAAGACATTCACACAGTTTAGTAACTAGCCTATGCATTTAGTAAGATACGT